>OZ020196.1:4536724-5101810 GCA_963971165.1 Philopedon plagiatum | reverse complement strand
TATATATATATATATATATATATATATATATATATATATATATATATATATATATATATATATATATATATATATATATATATACAGCGTGTCTTCGGAAGTCCCAAAAATAAAATTATTATCAACTTTACAAAAAAAGTATAGGTATTTTCATAAAAAGTTCTACCTTGTAAAAAAAGAGCATGGTTATTTATAAACTTGATGTAGGACAATACAGGGTGGCTTAAACAGCTGAAAATCACTATTTAAATTTATATTATTTTGCCACCTGTATGTCCTATATAAAATTTTTGAATAACCATGCTCTTTTTTCACAGTGTCGAACTTTTTATGAGAATATACTTTTTTGTAAAGGCGATAAAAAAATGTAATTTTAATTTTGGGACCTCCTGTATGTTCCAAACCCAATTTACTAACATAAAAAAGTTAATTCTAGCACATTTGCAGTGGCAGTTTACCTTTAAATAACGATTTTATGTCTTTTTAGCTTCGCGTGTATTAGGTCTTTTACATTTGTGAGCCACCCTGTATGTACTACATGCTATTTTCTCACGATGCAGAACTTTTTATAAAGAGGCACTTTTTTCGTAAAATCAAATTTCCATATGGTAAGAACTTCCGAAGACAAGCTGTATATATATACAGGGTGATTCACGGTCGATGGTAGGTTAGACGTTTATGGAGAACGGAACGCGGGATTTTTTTGAAAATTTGGCAACGTGGGTAATTAGCTATGCTCTGTCCATCTAAAATATTTTCAGCATTGCGACGTTGCCGCTTCTATCAAAAAGTCCTAGCAACTTTATTTTTTTAAATGGAACACCCCATATATTAATAAATTTTTAGAATCGCTCTTTTATTACAATACTTTTTTGTTAATATTACCCTATACCTATCTCTATCGGTTTTCGAGATAAAAATTAGTTTGTGTTAAATATGGTCCAAAACATGGCCCTAATTACACGTAAGTAAATTAGTGCTCTCAATTCATGGAAAGTTGATATTTTGGCGGTAGTTTAGACAGACCCGATGTATTTATTTTTCACCATGAAATCGACTCCATATCATACAGGGCGTGCTAAGATTACTATTATTTCCGTTGTTCATAAAAGGGGTCAAATGTTCGTTTTTTTAAATGAAACCCCCTGTATATTAATCAATAAATTGAAAGACGAAGAAAAACGCTTTAAGATGGTACATCATATTCCTATACCTAAATCATCAAGTTTTCTTAATAAAAGCGCTTTTTTGTGAAAAAAAAAATAAAGACTTTAATTTTAAGTAACCATGGATATCAAACATCAAAATATCAAACTTACGACATTTTGACGACTGTGTTTAAAAAAATCTCCCAAAATGAACGCAGATAATCATTATTCAAACGAAGTTCTTATGAAATTATTTATTTTACACGGACAATGTGATCAAATCATTGCCAGAACTTGCAGAAAATTTAACCAAATGTATCCTGAATTGACACAAATGAACGAAAGGAAGTTTGTAAGATTACAAAATAATTTCATTAACTATGGCTCAAATTTAAAAGCGCCTCTAACATTACCAAAACCTGTTACTTCAAATGAAGATAATATTGTCAACGTTTTGGCATATTTTTATGCATATCCAGAGGCTTCCATTCGTAGTGCAGAAAAAGATTTGGGTGTATCATATGCTTCAATACAACGAATTTTGGGAAATCACGAAATGCATCCGTTTAAATTTACTAAAGTGCAAGCCCTCAAAGCAGAAGACTTTGAACGTAGAGTGCATTTTTGCGAAACCCTTTTAATACGTATACAAGAGGATCCGGAGTTTTTGTCAAAAATCATTTGGAGCGACGAAGCAAAATTTACAAGGGATGGGATTTTTAATAGAAGAAATAAGCATTTTTGGGCTGATCATAATCCTCACGTGACAAAAGAAATGGGATTTCAAGAAAAATTTGACCTAAATGTTTTTTGTATTTTAAAAAAGCACAAAATTAGCTTTTTTATTTATGATGCCACTTTAAATGCTGAGAGATATCTCGAAATACTAAGGACGACTGTTACCGATTTCGTCGAAAATTTATCTTTAGAGGATTATAGGAATTCGTGGTTTCAACTGGACGGAGCGCCAGCTCATTGCACCCAGGAAGTTTCCAGGGTACTTTATGAAATATTTGACGATCGTTGGTTTAGGCGCTTAGGGCCGTGGGATTGGCCACCGAGATCCCCCGATCTCACGCCGCTTGACTTTTATTTATGGGGTGTTTTAAAAGAAAGAGTGTACAGTACTCCAGTGCCTACCAAAGAAGAACTGCGACGGCGAATAGTTCGGTGTATTGAAGATCTGGATCCCCATGAAATTGAAAAAGCAACTACGAGTCGCGTACAAAAGCACATACTAAAATGTTTAGAATGTAATGGACAACATTTCCAGCATTTATTGTAAAAATTTCTTATTTTGTTTACAGTTTTGTTTTTTGAACCTTCCTAATTTTGTTATTTAATTTATTTTCACATGTTAATGAAATTATTTTGTAATCTTACAAACTTCCTTTCGTTCATTTGTGTCAATTCAGGATACATTTGGTTAAATTTTCTGCAAGTTCTGGCAATGATTTGATCACATTGTCCGTGTAAAATAAATAATTTCATAAGAACTTCGTTTGAATAATGATTATCTGCGTTCATTTTGGGAGATTTTTTTAAACACAGTCGTCAAAATGTCGTAAGTTTGATATTTTGATGTTTGATATCCATGGTTACTTAAAATTAAAGTCTTTATTTTTTTTTTCACAAAAAAGCGCTTTTATTAAGAAAACTTGATGATTTAGGTATAGGAATATGATGTACCATCTTAAAGCGTTTTTCTTCGTCTTTCAATTTATTGATTAATATACAGGGGGTTTCATTTAAAAAAACGAACATTTGACCCCTTTTATGAACAACGGAAATAATAGTAATCTTAGCACGCCCTGTATGATATGGAGTCGATTTCATGGTGAAAAATAAATACATCGGGTCTGTCTAAACTACCGCCAAAATATCAACTTTCCATGAATTGAGAGCACTAATTTACTTACGTGTAATTAGGGCCATGTTTTGGACCATATTTAACACAAACTAATTTTTATCTCGAAAACCGATAGAGATAGGTATAGGGTAATATTAACAAAAAAGTATTGTAATAAAAGAGCGATTCTAAAAATTTATTAATATATGGGGTGTTCCATTTAAAAAAATAAAGTTGCTAGGACTTTTTGATAGAAGCGGCAACGTCGCAATGCTGAAAATATTTTAGATGGACAGAGCATAGCTAATTACCCACGTTGCCAAATTTTCAAAAAAATCCCGCGTTCCGTTCTCCATAAACGTCTAACCTACCATCGACCGTGAATCACCCTGTATATATATATATATATATATATATATATATATATATATATATATATATATATATATATATATATATAGGGTGTTATTAAATTCACTGCATATATTGGCATGGGTGACTCCTGGGGTAATCTACAGACATACCCAATACTTTTTTTTACTTAAATCGAATATTTTAAAAATTTTCAAAAATACCCTAAAACCAGTCTATATTCGCCGCACCTGGATAGCGAGCACATGGTCCGTCATAGCGCTTGACAGAAAATTACGCGGGAAAACTTAAAACAATTGAATTTGTTGTAACGTTGCCAGACATATAAATCTTCAAGAGAATTTATTTTCTGTTTTTAAGCGTAATTTAAGACAAAGAAAAAAACCTTTTCCTCAGAAAAAAAACAAATAAAAAATAGTAAACAGGCACTGCGAAATCAATCCTTTTTGTAGTAGCCTCAGTTTTAGTTAATATTTATGACACCTTATATTAGGTTATAAATAAGATAAGCGTTATTCATACTAGCTTAAATAAACTTTCTGCTAAGAAAAAGTTAAAAATCCAAACGAACAATACTAATTGAGCTCAACTACATAGTATTTTAAAAGTATAAGCAAAATTCTTCCATTACAGCATTTGTAAAAACAACACATTATTCTGTTTCACGCAACATGTTCAGAAAGTTGTTATTCGTCCTTCAGTTAAGAAGAAATTATCTTAAACTTACCGATTTTTTTGAAAAGATCCCCATAAATGAGTTTTGCACCCGCAAATGTTACCATAATATGTAAATATTATTAGTGTTTTATTTAATTTTCAAAAGGTATTAGGCTACTTCAAGAAACGCTATAATCAGAGCACAAACTATTTTATAGTTGTAACGTCGTTGTCTTGAAATAAAGCGCGAACATTAACTTTTTCACTTTTATTTCAGGATTAGACTAAAGTTATGAGTTCTACATGATTAAGCTTAAACTGTAGCACCTTCTTAAGCTTACACGTGAGCTAAATAATAATAACGTTCCTAATATTTTAAAACACGACACTTTTACTACTTCTTAATTCCGCGTTCTTGTCTGGACGAAGTTTTTCTTCTTCTCCCTTTCTCTCGCTTTTACTGGCATCTTCTGTCCCTTTTGGCGTAGTTCGTCTGCGGGCCATTTTGGCAGCACCTCATGGGTGCGTCGGTCGCATGACGACAAAACATCCAAGGGCAAGGGAACAGGTCCGTAGTAGGGGTTTTAGTTTGTTGCATAGTAGAGAATAGGTATTTTGAAAATGTCTTCCATTACTTGCTTCCAAACAAGAGTGCGTCCGTACCTTATTGTCCAGAAGCAGTTGAAGGATATTTGTTAGGATAATTTTAATAAACACTGGAAGCAAAGTACAAACGTATTTTTTATTGTTAATGAGCAAAAGTAAAAATTATCAGCTTAAACAAAAGACTTTGTTGAACACACCACACTAGTCACTAATTACTTAAAACTTTCTTCTCAAGTTAAACAAGAAAACAGTATTGATATCATTAAAACTTTGGAAACGGGGGTTAGTCCAGGGATGGCTCTAACCTACTTGGAAATAAAATTGGGATCCGATTTGAAAATAAAATACAAATATTTATTTACTCACTCTGTATAATTTGAAAATGCGAAATACGAAAATACTTCGGTAAAAGTAATATAACATACAGGGTGTCTAAAAAGTATTAGTATGGGTAAATATCTTTGCTAATATTAAAGATAGAGACACCAAATTGTAGTTGTGTCTTATTGGTTAATAAATCTACTTTTTCAGGTAATTTGACTTTTTCAACCCTCTTGAGGGGTGACGCTAGGGAGTTGAGGTCAAAAATTTTGAATGCAAACCTATGTCGTGTGGTCCCTTCTTTTAAAAGTCTTCAAAAAAAAACATTTTACCGCAAAGCCCGTATTTTAAGTCATTTTGAATGGCAAGCCTATGAAAATTATAAATCGTATAATCGGGCGAGGCATAAGACGACCGTTAGTCGACCTCTTGTGCCATACAGTACCAATCTGCTCGCACATTTATTTTTTGTTTTGTGGGGCACTTTTCTTTCTAACTTTTTCCAACTTTTTGGACTTCTCCATTTGTCGTTTTTTATATTTTTCGTTTTCTGACATCTGCGCAGTAGAGCAAAATGCGTACCACGCGCAAACCGAGCGTGCTAGACATGCGCACGGAATTTCAGATGGACTTTGGTGTCTACATTTGAACCCATTCACTCTTAAGAATATATCTCCAATAGTCAAGGTACCACTACGTATTTAACTTTATAACTTTGTTCCCAAGCTTTTTCGACTTCTTTATTTTTTTTGACATCTGCGCAGTAGACCAAAATGCGTACCACGCGCAAACCAAAAGGGCTAGACATGCGCACGAAATTTCAGGGGATGTACTCTGGTACCTACACTCAAACCAACCCACTTTCAAGAATATATCTCCAACAGTAAAACTACAACTACGTATTTAACATATTTATACGATTTTATGAAGTCTTGCTCTTTTGAACATTCTTATGTGACATTGTGACACCGCACAACAAGAATATGGGATGAAACATCAGCAAATTTATTAAAAATATATAAACACAATCTTACGGTGGTGCGGAACCCTATATGCGCGAGTCGAACTCGCACTTGACCGTTTTTTTATTTTACACAATCACAGGAACCCCCATGGATAAAATTATTTTTTTCAAATACCGTATACGTATGTACTTATTTTCGGCATTGAGGCCTCTGGGAACAGACCAACCGTGACAGCCTTACTTATTACGTTAAAAGTTGTTTAGAATGACCACCATGAACTTCTTGCCAGTAATAAAGTCCATTTTGGAACTCTGCCAAGAAGTAACATCAGCCATTCTCGAAGACCTTTAAAATGAGATACCACACGGCACAGGGTTGCAGTTAAAATTTTTGACCTCAACTCCCTAGCGTAACCCCCCAAGGGGGTTGAAAAAGTCAAATTACATAAAAAAGTAGATTTATTAACCAATAAGATACAACTACAATTTGGTGTCTCTATCTTTATTAATAGTAAAGATATTTGCTAAGACTTTTCAGACACTCTGTATGGTATATCACTGTAACCGATGTATTTTCGTATATGGCATTTTCAAATAACACAATGTGGGTAAATAAATATTTGTATTCTATCTTCAAATTGATTACTAATTTTATTTCCAACTAGGTTAGAGCCGTCCCTGGAATATCCCCCATTTGCAAAGCTTTAGATATCATGGATAAAATACTAAACTACGGATATTACTATACGCAACCCATAATACGCGTCGTGTTATCTCTCTTTCCTCGTTCTCATTTGTATCGCTCTGTCTCTCAATCTATTTGTTTCGCCGAGAGGAGCTAACGGTTACGACTTTCACGCTTCAATTTTCGCCGGACGCGTAAGCGACGAAAGCTCACGCTGTGATTGGTTGAATATCGGGCATAGCGACGCGTTAGGTGACTGCGCAACATCACGACGTCATCATTAGCTCGTGCAGTGGTTCAGCCAGCTCCCCTCGCGCACATTCATCGGCCGGCTTTTAAAATTGTCATTGAAAAAAAAGTTTTCAATTTATTAAAGGTGCTAGGGTATGTGTTTATAGTGTTGACTATTTATAAGAAAACAAAACATTTCGTAGTGTTTGTTGGACTTTCATGTTTTAACCAAACGGCTGGGTTGTATTATAGTGATTGTGCAGTAATAGTAATAAACTTTATTATTGTTTTAACACACCGTGCGATTCCGACAGAGAATGTCCGTTTTCATTTCAACTTTACTTCCAGTCAAGAGCCTCGTAATGCGTCGTTTGGAGGCGCGTTCGTTTTTATAGTTATTTTGTCGTAAATAAGTAAAGTTTATTATTAATTTAGTTGTGAAGAATTTCGCTTAAAAATTCGGTGGTTTTATGGCAAAAGGTGATATGTGAGAAAAGTAAAATTTTACAGGCGAGTAAAAAGAAGCATTCTGCCACGAAAATATGTAATAGAAACAAACTTAGCTCATCTTGACAATTTAAAATAGAATTATATTTAAGGCAAATCGGGCCATATGATTTTTAGAGAACATAGATCGTATTGCCATACCTATAATATGTAATACAAAAAACGTGATTTGGCCAAAATATCGACATAGCACCTTTTGCCATAAAATCAATTAAGGACGATAAAGGTAAATAAACCTGTTAATAAATGCCAAATCTTCTGTTAAATATGATTTAAAATAGGCAAATAAAAAAATGTACATGCTTAAGTATTGGGAGTTTTTTGTTTAAAGCTAATTTGGAACCAAAATTTTTGTATAGGTACTCTTTTCCTTCCAAAAATTTCTGGTCGGCCTAGCTGAACAAAATTTTACTCTTATTTTGAACAGCTGCTCTCTGAATTTTTTGTGTTGTTGTATTTTAACGTTTTGAAATTGAATGTTTTAAAAGATTTAGTATGATTTCTTACTTTAAAGATAACAAATCTATTATTTTTTCAAATCTGTTACATGGGAATATTCTAGAGAGAATTGGCAACGTCACAGTGACTAGATGTCAAAACAATTTTTTTTTTCTGTAACTGACGTTTCCCGCTGTTTGTATATGGCCATGTGTTTATTGCCAGTGGTGAGCTGATACTTAAGAAAAATTTTTCAGGGCCGATATCAGCCTTTTTTTATAGTGAAGCGCCATTTATGACTATTTTTATTCAATCTGAATTCATATCAGGATTTACCAGTTTCAATATATGCAGTGAAGTTCATAACACCCTGTATATATATATATATATATATATATATATATATATATATATATATATATATATATATATATATATATATATATATATATATATATATAGTTTTTAATTTAGTTTTCTTGGGGATTTAGTCCGTTGTGAGGCAAATAAAATGTGGTGTTTTTGGTTACATTTTATATTACTAACGTTTCGGTAATAGATATACCTTCATCAGAGTGCAGTAGCTGAAAACATTTTTTTATTTTAACAGTTTTTAGGTAATATTTTAGGAAATAGTTATTAAGTTTATATATAAGTATAAAGGTGTTACCTTTTATTAAAAATCCAAGGATTGGCACATTGTACTGCGAGGCACTTTATAAAAAATTGCACTTTCTGTTACTTTGAAGTTTTTAAACAGATAAGTCGGTATATACATATTTAGTCGAGCTTTATTAAATAGTAACTGAAAAACGAAACATCTACTTGTGGCGAAGGGTCGTCTGACAATTTGGGAGTGTTTGCCAGATGTATCTATTTGGCTTAAGGGGTCCAATTATTGTTTTGAGGTCTATGTGTTTTTATTTATTATTTTTTAATTAATTAGTTATTAGTATTATGTAGCTTGTGAGAAGGGTGAGTTTATTTTATAATATTATGGTAAATTTTGTGGAGGTTTTTTGTGTCGGATTTAGCGTTTATAGCGTTTTTGTTTCTTTGGATTTCGATCATTTCAAGTATTTCTCGTTTTTTAGAATGATTTTCTGTATTTAGGATTTTTGTGTTTTTATAGTTGAAAGTATGTTGATTTTCATCGCTGTGATGTGATAAGGCAGTCTTGTTTTTTTTTGTCGAATTTGTGTCCATTTATTCTGTTTTTTAAGTGTTGGCTGGTCTGTCCAATATAAACGACGTGGCAGTTATTGCATGGAATTTCATACACAACGTGAGTTTTTTATCTTTGGGGATTGTTGATTTTAGCTTGCTGAAATGTAACCAAAAACACCACATTTTATTTGCCTCACAACGGACTAAATCCCCAAGAAAACAAAATTATATATATATATATATATATATATATATATATATATATATATATATATATATATATATATATATATATATATATATATATATATATATATATCTATATATGGACGTTTAAAGTTTCTAATGGAGTAAAATTATTATACAGCGGGCGCAAGCTAGTACCCAATATATTACAATTTACTTTAAAAGCCAAAGAATTTAGCTTTAAAATTCAGTATATTAGGATTTATTAAAAAAAAATTTTAACAATTAAGGTGCTAAAATATACAACGTTTTTCCCCAGAATGGATAAAAACGATTATTTCAGTTCTTGCCTAGGCTTGACCCATAATGAGATTACACTATCATTTATACCCGCATAAACACCCCGCTCGCGAGTATATCTCTGTAAAGTAGGATGTCAGGTCACTCTCGGCAACGTCGCATTGCCATCTCATTGGCTGCGCACGGTGCCCGAGTGTGTGTTTTCAGTACCCTCTCCTGTAAGTCGTCAGGACTTAGCTGGGTCAAGCCTAGGCAAGAACTGAAATAATCGTTTTTATCAATTCTGGGGAAAAACGTTGTATATTTCAGATCTGTGCCGCCGGCTTGACCCATAATGAGAAGTGTTTGTGATCTGACGACGTGAAAGGCGTACTGTGAATTAGTTATTTAATGGAAGTTGTGTAATGAGAGAGAAAGAGATGGTATGCATTTACGATCATTTATTTTTAAAGTATACATTTTAACACGTTAAAGAAAAGAAAGGGAAATACAACTAAAACTAAGAGACAGCTGAAAACGAACATTGGATTAGTTCAGCATGTTTTTCCTCGTTCAAGGGCTTCTGTACTTCTTTATAATAATGTTTAAAGAAATTTTGGCACCCCTGCCAATTTCTATTTTTGAGAATGGTGTCTAGGGGAACACTGATTTTGTATCTTGCTGATGCCACCGCCGATCTGATGCTTCCCGGTGAGCCTGGGATTCCAATTTCCTTAAACACTGTTTTTATCCATCCAGCTATAACCGATCGGGAGGCTGACTTGACTTTGCCCCTAGAAGTGATAAATAAGTTGTTGAGTTCCTTTCCGGCTTCACGTCTGGCTGAGGTTGTAGTGATTAGTTGCTGTACCCAGAAAACCGGGTATTGTGCTGTTTTTGAGCATTTTTTAAGGAGCCATCCCGATTGACAGTACGTGCTCTTATCAGTTTTTGATCCAAATTCTGGCCAAAACACGATAGACTCTTCATTTGCATCCATGTAACCACTGTCTATTCTTAACAGAGTTAGGTCGTGAATTCTCCGACCAGAGGTCAGCAAGAGGATTAGTGCCAGACGGCGGGAAACTTGAAAAACGCTGTCCTTATTAGTGACCTCTCGTTCTAGCCATGATAGTTACTTCCCATATGTATTTTCTTCTGCAGGGGAGTTTAGACAAATCAATAATTGCTTTGAGCATGTGCTTTACGATGGGATCTTTGGATAGACTTTCTGATTCAACGGGTTCGCAAACGTAACAATCACAGATTTATGGAGTTTAATTGTTGCAGGTGCAAGTTTTTTCTCCCTGTGTAAAAAACTTAGATATTGAGCCACTTCGTCTGGGGATGGGTCCTGTGCTAGAACCCTATTTTTAGTGGACCAAGATACCCACTCTTTCCAAGGTGCCACATACGTTTTCAGGGAAGACCTCCTCCAGGAGCTCGCGAGTAGCTGGGCATCTTCTTTCTTCCAGCCTGTTATGACCTTTGACCACCCCGTATCCTCCAGGCCTCCAATCTTAACAAATGTCCCTGAGGGAGTGGTTGATTTGTCGATAGGTCTAGAAGGTGGCGATGAAGGTTCCGGATCTGAAACGGTGCGGCTAGTGCCAGAGACTTCAGGTCCGCTCGCCAAAAAACTCTTTCCCATCTCTGGGCAATGACTATGAAGATTCCCTCTGCCTGATTGAGATGTTTCAGTACTTTGGGGATCAGACATGGAGGGGGGAACACCCATGCTATCGGGAAAGTCCACTGTCGGCTGAAATCATTGGTAAAAGTTGCCAGCTGATTCGTCACATCCCTTGGCGCGTATTTGGGTACTACTTTCGATTGGTGTGTTGCAAAAAGGTCTATCACGGGTTTTCCCCACTTTCTGAATATTAATTGTGTGATTTTGCTCGATAGGTGCTAATCTGGCAGAGGTTTTTGGCGTGACAAGGTGTCTGCTATGTTGTTGAAAATACTCGGAATATATTGTATCTGGAGAGTCATCTGCATCTGGTTGGCTAATGTCAGTGTGCGATATGTAAGATCTAACGTCTGAAGGGATCTGGTTCCCCCTGCTTTCTGATGTATGAAAGTACAGTTCTGTTGTCTGATTGGATCATAATTGATTGGCCCCTCAATTTGGTTTGAAGGGATCGGAGCGTCTCGAATATTGCATAGAGTTCTTTTTTGTTGATGTGCCACTGTTTCTGATGGGTCGACCAAGGCCTTTTGATTAAGATGTGATCCACCTGATCTCCCCATCCCGTGTTGGATGCATCTGTAGTCATAAAAACGGAGGGATCCTTTTGAAACAGTGGGACCATTGATTTCAGGTGTTTCAGCCACCAGCTGCATTCTTGTAAGGAAGTTATTGGAACGGGACAGTTCTTTCTCGGTAAGCATTCTGGAAGGAGTAGGCTGGCTCTCTGCCGATTTCTGGTATCCAGTCTTCTCAGTGGGATTGCCAAGCAAGCAAAGTTTAGCTTTCCCAGGAGTCTTTTGGCTTGAGGCCAATACCAGCGGCGACGTCGTAATATTATTCATATTTCTTGACGTAGAGACACCCGCTTTGATAAAGGCAGCGAGGTGGTGCACTCTTCGGTGTTCCATATAACCCCTAGATATTCGATTCGAGTTTTTGGGGCATTTAAAGATTTGGCTAGGTTTAACTTCCAGCCCAGGTTTTCTAAAAGTTCTTTCGCCATTTGCACCTGGTTGGTTAGTTCTTCTTTCCTTTGATTCACCAGGAGGAAATCGTCCAGATACACTATAACTCTGATTTGCATATTTCGTAATAGGCCTGCGCGCCAATTGGATATTTTTGCAAATGTCAGAGGGGCCGAGGACAGTCCGAATGGTAGGCAAGTCATTTGATAGACGGTTCCTTCGGAGGCCATTGAGAGAAATCGTCGATGATTGGGGTAAATGGGTATGTGGAAGTAAGCTTGATGTAGATCGAGCTTTACCATGAAATCTCCCTTCTGCAAGAAATCGGGAATTTTGATGTGACTGATTAAACGAAATTTGTTTGTTTGTAGGGGGCATCTTAGATTGAAAATGGGTCTGGTCCCCCATTCTGCTTTTGTCTGGGAAACATTTTGGAAAGAAAACCAATTGTGAACTTTGAGTGTTCCAGGATCTTCTGCTCGAACATGGTTTTTAACTCTTCCTTCATCCCTGCAGTGGAGAAATCCACCAAGTTTCGGTCTTTGGGGCGTGTGAGCGGGGGCTTTTTTATGAAAGGTAGTTTGTAACCGCTTATGATTTTTAGTATGGATTGCGGTGCTCCCATTTTTTCCCAGCGTGCGACAAAATTTGACAGACCCCCCCCCCCCTGAAAGCGATTTTCATTGTCGTTTTGAACGATTTGATGAGGCACTTTTTTTGTAGGTGTAATATCTGTCGGTCGGCGTTGGTTGTTTTTTGTGAACTCTGGAGGTATTTTTGGTAGATTGGCCAGAGATTGGTGGTCTATGTGAGGCTCTTTCACGGGGCCCGGTTTGTCTGTAAGCCGGGCGTTGTGAGTTAAATCTAACACTATTGCTTACTCTGGGGCCCGCGTGGGCGTAGTTTTGAGAGGGGACGAAAAAATCGTCCATGCTGCCTGTAAAAATCTTCGAACTGAATTTCATCGAAAAGATATATGTTTCAGACGGAGGGATATTCTCCAGTTGAGAGGCTATGATGTCATTTTTAGGTCTGAAAAATTTACGTCTTTGTTCGATCACCTCTGCACGGCGCCCGCATGTGTATTGTAACAGTTCATCGGAAAGTTCTCGAAATTCTCCTTTTAGCAGGATATTTTGGATGTCCTCTTTAGCTGCAGGATGTTTAGAAATTATAGTTTTAATGGCATTCGAGAAGGCATCCCTTTGTAGAAGTAAACCGTGTAAGATCGTTCCCAGGCATGAATCCTTTTTGGTGTTGAGATCTTGAGAGGCACTATCTTGGTGGCTCAGTTGAGGGTTCACGCGTAGGGCTGTGAACACCGGGGCAGCCTGCAGTTTTTTTTGTACTTCGGAGTAGCGTATTTTATTGAACGAGATTCGGCCTAACCTCTGACATTCCTTTCTTTGCATTAAGATATGTGGTTTCGGTGGTGGGATAGCCGGCTCTTGTTCTTTTGTTGCGGGGGTGAAGTCAATATTCATTTCATCCTGTTGACGGATTTCTGGAGCTGACCAGGGTGCGTCGTCCTCGGAGTCTGAATGAGCTGAATATAGAGCGTCTATCAAAGGTCTATCTTCCGCTGATGATACATCCGAAGTTGCGTCGAATGGCTCTAGTTCTTGCATTATCGAAGCCAGCATGGCTTTTAGGTCTTCGTGGCTCTTTTCCAGTTTATCTAGGCGGCTCTCTTTTCTTTCCCCCTTCCCCCCCCCCCCTCGCTTGCATTGCTTTCTTGTTCTGAAAGCTCGCTCGATAGGAGCGACGACGCTTCCTTTCTTGAAACCAGTAGGTGTCTCATGTTTTCAACCGCAGCTAGAACTAGTTCATTCTGAGCTGCTGTTCCTCTTATTTTTGCGGCTAATGATAATGGTGCTATGATGAGTCCAAGACAAAATGGCCGGGTAAGCATCCTAATTTTTATGTCCCTGTATGTTTTTTCGGAGAGAGGTGTGATGGAGGGGTTGAATGCCTAAACCATACCTACAGTTGGCAAAGCGAATCTTATCTTATTTAAGATTTGAGGGTCGATAGGATCTTCGAGTATATCATCTTTGCTCGTTCCTACTATTTTCCATTCTTTCCATCCCTGAGGAAGATGTCTAGGAGCTAGAGTCTTAAGTCTATCCAGAATTACATTGTCCGTTGCAGATTCCGCCTGCAAGTCGAATAGTTCTGAGAGCGTATGTAATGTTGAGGGTAACGCCATCTGAAACGTAAAATGAATATTATGCGTACACCCTGCCTGTTTTAAGTCAGGAGTAGATAAAGCGGCAATTAAGAATAAATCCGATCCGACGGCTCGAAGGTGGCCCGTCGTCTCTGAACCACCCTGACCCGACGCCGACGGCTCGAAGTTGGCCCGTCGTCTCTGAACCACGCCGACCCGATGGCTCGAAACATGGCCCGTCGGCCCAGTGCTGTGAGGCGGCCTGTCGGAAGTTGATGTGTCGGCTCAAATTTGGAGGTTTTTTAGACGTAGTCTCACGGGATTGAGCCGACGTTTCATAGAGACGGGCCGTCGGCGCCTTCTCCATAACATGAGCCTTCTTTCCTTGCAGAAAGCCAGAAAGGAAAGAAACATGCTTACGTGTGTAGGAAGCACGACGGTAAGCAAGGTTTGTAGCTCATTGTAGGTCTATTGGCATTAGTTAAAAGAAAACATGTATATTGTTATACGGGTCTGTTGACGCCGTATCTTAAAAGAAAACCTGGCAATCACCATCTAAAAATAAAAGGATTTTACGACTTACCTTATTGGGTATCAGCATGAAACTTTAAAGTACACAACACACTTGATACTATTATAACAGTCACGAGGAAGTCGAATCGAACGGCACGCGCAGTTAGCTCTTATAGCGGGTGCTTATGGTAGCATAAGATGAAGCGTACTGAAAACACACACTCGGGCATCGTGCGCAGCCAATGAGGTGGCAATGCGACGTTGCCGAGAGTGACCTGACATCTTACTTTACAGGGATATACTCGCGAGCGGGGTGTTTATGCGGGTATAAATGATAGTGTAATCTCATTATGGGTCAAGCCGACGGCACAGATCTGAAATACCTTATTTTAAAATATAATATGAAGATATTTAAATAGTTCCACAGTTCGCAAGAATGCTCTGTCGTTTGATCATTTGATGTCAAGGTATCTAGCGGGGAAGACGAGAGGCTAAATACCAAGTTGCGTTCCGTTTTTTCATCTCTTTTTAATCTCGTGTTCACTGTCACTACTCCTCTTGTCAATATTGAGGTTACGCTATTTGTGGTTTGATTGATTTGTAGGATTGAAAATTCATTTAACTGAGGAACACAACAAAACGATTGAAAGTGAGGGGATGGAATTTTCAAACAGAGAAGGTACACATAATATACGTTTAAAGTTTAATGAGTAGATTCTTTAAAATTTTATTTTTTAGAATTTCTTTCCTGCAAGAAGTCAACAGACAAACTAAACCAGTCCAGTTATGTTTTATCAAGCACATCAAAGTTTAAGAATAAACGAGTTATATATTATTTATGTAATAGATCTGGTAAGTAAATATTTACATTTTGTTACAAGTAAATGTGTAAGTTTACTTGTAAACATTGCATATTATATTTTTGACATGGAAATGGCAATGATTGTTTTATAAAAAAATGATTTTTTACTAAACAGTTTCTTTTGTTCTGAGGGAAACTCCAAACTAAAGCCTTGAATAAAAGACTTCCCAAAAGTCAAGGATCATGCAAGTTAAACAGATATTGCACCAGTATGAGTAAGGTCCTTGAAGGAGAAAAATTATTAGTAACCTGGATTAAAACACACTATGGTCATACTTACAATATAAGGCTTCCACAGATGGATAAATCAATAGTATTCCAATAAACATATATTTTATGTTTAAGTAATTAGTGTTTTGGAAAATAATACAAAAGAGATTATTTTTAAAAATGCAAGATTTTAAAGACATAATATATAGTTTTTTTAATGTTATTACATATTTTTTGAATTTTAATAAACATTTTAATTTTAAAAGTGATAAGTTTTATCTTTAATACCCAAGTATTTTCAGAAGTAATAAAGAGGATATTAATATTGAAAATAAAATATTTTAAAAACTTAATATATTTTTAATAAGAATGCGTAATTAAGTACTTAATAATGAAGATATTGCTTTTTAAAATAAATATATTTCACAATGTAATACATTGAATTTTACCATTTAAAATATAATATTTATTAGTGTCGTTTTGTAATAAAAAGGATTTTACCATTTAAAAAACATTATTTCACTTTTTGTAAAATATTGGTTTTTACAAATTATTAAAATCTGCTTAAATATATTTTTATATTACTTTTTAAAATCCGGGATTCCTGTAACATATAGTAATATAAAATATTTTTATATTTAAAATTAAAATATTTTTTTCCGTGCATATATATATATATATATAATATATATATATATATATATATATATATATATATATATATATATATATATACCTATATATGTGTCGTGGTTAATCCGGGAATACATCCGTTCGTTTGATTCGTTTCTAGTTGAAACTTGCAGACGTTTCGCCAAAATCTCATTTGGCATCTTCTGTGCTTACTCGTTGGTCGTAGAAAGTAAACTGAGGGTGGCAGCCGCACTGCGTGGTTTTATAGTGGATCGCCTCGGTCTTAGGTCGTATCTATTGGCCGGCGTTAGCTCCGCCCCCTGAGTGGTCTGCTTGGGAGCTGTGTTCGGCTTCACTTGGTCCTCGGCCATCGTGCTGTTCGTGTTAGAGGGCTTGATGATGGATTTCCATGTTGCTGGAAGGTTCAAGGCATCGTCGCGTTTGTTTAGGTTGCCGCTTTTTTCTATTTCGATTGCTTCGCGGATAAGCCTGGTTTTGTAGTGGACTATGTTGGCTATCTGTTTGCAGCTGTCGAAGTTGATTTTGTGTCCTGTTTCAAGCTGGTGACGGAAAAGGGCTGACGATGTTTGTTTGTTCTTGATGCAGAGCTTGTGTTCTTCTAATCTTGCTGATATTCGTCTATTGGTCTGTCCTACATATGTTTTGCTGCAGGCCCCACATGAGATGCTGTAGACACCGTGGTTTTCAAGTTTTATTTTATCTTTTGGGTTTCTTAGAGAAGATCCTATTGTTTGATGTGGCTTGTAGGCTGTCGCGATGTTGTGCTTGCGTAGGATTATCCCGATTCTGTCTGTTGTTCCCTTGATATATGGTAGTATAGATATGGGCCCGTCTTTGGTGGATTCTTCTGGTTTCTTTTTTTGGCGATTTTGTTCCTGGTCTATGGCTTTTTTATTGTATGTGTTTTTTAGCCGTTTTGTTTCAGGGCTGTTTTTATGTTGTCTAGTTCCTGTTGTTTCCCTTGAGAGTCTGTCAGCCGGATGGATCGTGTAATCAGTGTGTTGGCTACTCCTTGTATTTGAGTCGGGTGATGATGAGACTCAGCGTTGAGGTATCTGTTTGTGTGTGTTGGCTTTCTATATACAGTGTGTCGCAGAGTTCCTTCTTTTGTTTTTGTTACTAGCACGTCTAAGAATGGAAGACTGTTATTTTCTTCGAGTTCTATGGTGAACTGGATTTTTGGATGGCGGGAATTTAGACGATCCAAGAATTGGTGGAGTTTGTCCTTGCCGAAAGACCATATTACAAAAACATCGTCGACATATCTAATCCATAGTTTTGGTTTGAGATAGGCTTCTTCAAGAGCACTGTTTTCGAAGTAGGTCATGAAGAGGTTTGCTAGGGCTGGTGATAGTGAAGAACCCATTGCTGCGCCTTCCGTCTGTCTGTAGACTTGGTCATCGAATAAGAAGTATGCGTTTTTTAGACAGTGTTTGGCTAAGTCCACCACGTGTTTTGGGAAGGTGTCGTTTCTTGATATCTGTTCCAGAGCTTCATCAACCGGTATACTGGGGTATAAGGATTTTACGTCAAAACTGGCTATGATGTCATTCTCCTCAAGCTTGACAGTTTTTAGGATCTGTGTAAAGTGCTCGGAGTTTTTGACGTAGGAATTAGCTTTTTCAACTCATGGTTGCAAGATGCTGGCTAGATATTTTTCCAATTTTTGTAGTGGGGAGTTGAAGGCACTGACGATTGGTCTTAGTGGGATATCTTCCTTATGCATTTTCGGAAGTCCATACAGTATATATATATATATATATATTATATATATATATATATATATATATATATATATATATATATATATATATATATATATATATATATATATATATATATATATATATATATATATTGATACCTCCGAAATAGAGACTCAATAAACGTTGTCACCTCATATATAACGTCGATACCTCCGGTTTCGGAGGTATCAACGTATCGCCATATTTTCCACTGTCACCATCATCTAGAGGGCGTTTGCGACCGAAAAACGAAAATTTGTTCTGAGGTGCCAACGTTCACCGAGTCTCTGTTTCGTAAACGCCGTTAGTTCAAGCGTAGATCACGGGCGCTAGTGTCGCGCGACGAATAGACACGCCTAGTGCGTTGATACCTCTGGTATATATGTATATTATAGTAGACAAACGTAGCACGCTGTTACCTCCGAAAAGCGGCAACGTTGTACTGTTAGGCGAAGGTCATTCTTAATATATCTTGCCTAAGAAATTTAGGCAACACATATTAGGCATTCTGCAATATTTTCAGAAGAAATTATTGTTACCGCAATTTGTATTCGTATGTGAGAAGTAAAAAATTTAATACCGGGTTTCACCAAAGATGTTTAGGACTTAATACTGGTAATCTTCTGGTTACTCATTGTGTTTTAACAAGTTTGTAACTCCTTGTTAAAAAGAAGAGCTAGCCAGTTCAACAAAACGTTACATTTTTTTAGGAAATAAAAATGAATAAAGGTATAAAGTAATTATTGTACACTTATATTTTGAAAAATCCCAGAACACATTTTATTTATGTAAAAGTAAAAATTTCTACTTAAAAATATTTCAGCATCAACGTCAAAAAAAGGTGTATTGTTTTGATCTTCAGATTACATCTTCTAGGTTTTTTTGGTGAATTATCTGTAACCTGTAACAAAAGAAAGTGGAGCAGATAATAAAATGAAAAAAGTCTATACTTAG
This sequence comes from Philopedon plagiatum, assembly GCA_963971165.1. Lineage (NCBI taxonomy): Eukaryota > Metazoa > Arthropoda > Insecta > Coleoptera > Curculionidae > Philopedon > Philopedon plagiatum. The sequence continues at coordinate 5,082,634 of OZ020196.1, read as the reverse complement.
CAATCTTAATAAAACAACTATGCTTTGCAACCCAGGAAAATAACTTGTTCATAGATATTTTATTCTAAATAGTGAAAACACGTGGTGTGTGGTATATATTTGCATAAATATGGTAAAAATAAAATGATAGTTTCCTTGCAAAAAATGTAATGTTAAAATCAAATCTCTGACTTTGTAATTACGTGCAAAACTACTTACCATAGAAATTTATGTTACCAAGTATATTTTCTTCTATGTTTGTGTAATTTTTCCATTCGTTTTGCCTACTCTCTTTAATTTTTCCATTTTACCATACCAACCAACCTCGATTTACACGGAATACAAAATAATACCAGAGAAAACCCATCTTATTTTTCGCTGATAATACACTCTATGTCATGTGTCATCTATCTCTGTGATATCAAAATCTGACTTTTTCCCGATGGGACACGACTTTTTTCCGGACCGGGCCGAACTTTAAATCGAAGTGCGATACCTAAGAAACCGGAGGTATCGACGTTATATATGAGGTGACAACGTACGTTGAGTCTCTATTCCGGAGGTATCAACATACAGTTTAGCAATATAACAGTACTAAACAGTATTAAATTTAACACGTTTAGTTTCATCAATTAGTACATTTTCTTTCTACAACCCGCTGTTATTTTATAATCTTCGCGATCTGTTTAACTTCTAAATGATTTTTATAATACCAAAATTTCCCATTTTAAACTTGTAAAAACAACAGAAATAAATTGATAATACAAAACTTTTCGTGTTCCTACTTTGCCAATTTAAACCCTTGACAGTCAACTTAAACCGGTCAGCCACAGTGGCGTAAATAACGCCCCCGAAAGCCCCCCGTTGCGGGGGGGGGCACCAAATCCCAGGGCGCCCTCAAGTCCCCCCTCAATACGAAGGATCAAGATGGGTGCAAAATAGCAGGGCACTTTCGGAAATCTGCGGGGTGGGGGGGCCCACATACTTAGTTTCGCCACTGGTCAGCCATAAAGTTGTTCCTGTTTATTATATTTAAATTTAAATACACAAATTGAATGTTAAAATAGGTTAAAAACAATGATCACCGGGCGCAGATCAATCTTTATTTCATGGAGAGAATTCCGTAATCGTAATTTTTTCACATATTTGAGGTTGGAAAATCTGAGTTCAAACATGCCATATGACGGGTTTGTGATTTCTGTGGAAACAAAACTAATACTTTCCGAAGTTTATCTGCAGCAAATTTATCAATAATTTGGGAAAAGTTAATATTATGTACGCTTAAGTTCATGCTCAATAATAGGCCAGATACCAAGTGTTTTGTGATGGAAAAAACTCCGGGAAGAAATTTTATATCATGAAATAGCTTCTTAGGATTATACCAAAAAGTCCTTCAGTTTACTCCCTCAAGCGTTCTTCCTTCCCAGAGGTTTAAAAGGACCGCCCTTTCCCCCCTTTCTATTAACTTTACGTAAAAAATTGTGAATTAGTTTCTCTACAGAAAAGGACAAATTTAATGCACATTATGTGTTTTATCAGATTAGAATTTTTCGAAATAACGATTAAAATTAATTCAAACTTAAACAAAGTTGAGTTGAGTATTCTGTTATTACCATAAATTCAGTATATATCATTGTGATACTCATATAATATTATAAATCATATAAAAAAAATTTTTGAAGTACGCCATATATTGCGGACAATGATTTATAGTCCAGTACCAATTTGAACTTCGCGCACCGAGAGCTGTTCTTAATATCTTATCTTCCAAATTTCCAGTAGGTAATACAAGTAATTATTTTCTAAAACTTTTAGAAATAATTATCAACAGTTGCTGCATATTTTTAATATTGTTTTATCACAATAATAGTTACACACACAATTATAACTTGCACTTGACCGAATTTATTTTCATTACAGGTACAACAAATAAAATCAATTTGTAAGCAAATTAACAATAATATCTATTAAAGTAACAACATCAGAGTAACCACCCCCATTTGACCCCTTTCGGAATTGATAAAATATCAAAATTGCATACATTTTTAAAATTACAAATTAGTATCTTATTGAGAATAAAATGTAATAATTATTTTACCCCTCTTCCCCAACTAACAGATCCTTATAAATTAAATGTCGACAAGCTCCTTCCTCAGGTGTGATTAAGTTATAAAAGTAAAGCATACCTTAAATTTAAAATTTTTGGGTCCAGAAGGTTGGGCGGATTCATTCGCGTACGGGCAAACGATTCTAAACGGAATAAACTAAGGGAACCGAAAATCCCACTATCTTTTATATTTCACCAAGTCAGATTAACCTAATAAAGCATATATACTTTCTTATATGCGCAGCATTTTGCTACACCAGGCAACACTGCTAGAGGTAACAAAGTTTAAGCAGTGTCACAAAACCATATATATCACGGAGGTAATAACAATCTAAGTTTATCCGGTCATATATGAAAATTTTAAAAATTAAAAATCTTTTCCCCTTTCTTGATAGACCTGTTAAGGGAGTCCCCCTAAGCATATATAGGTAATTTTCTTGTTAAAAAGTCAACTGGTTAGGGTGGAGGCCAGGTCGCCCAGCCTGTGCACCGGAGGTAACAACTTAACAGGCATCAATATATATATATATATATATATATATATATATATATATATATATATATATATATATATATATATATATATATATAATCATATTTAAACTGTAATTGATTTAAATAAACTTTATTATTTTTATTTAAATACATTCAAACTAAAAACAATAGTAGAGTTTTTTAGTTGATGCAATGCTGAATGCCATGTATAAGTGGACGTAGTTCGCGTGGGTGGATCCTAATAAAAGTACTATCAAATTTATCACTGAAACAGATATAATTATGTTAAATTTATTGTCTTAAAATCATGTCGCGTGAATAGAAAAGAAAACAATTTTTTTTTCAAAAAGATGAACCGACTTGACAAAAGAAATAGCACTAAAAATTATGAAATCATATTTCTACGTATTTATAATAATTGCGGTTAGTGGCAAACTTAATTTTGTTCAAAGTTAGGTAACTCGTACACCGAAGTTCTGAATTTTGTAGTCGGCGCAATTTTAAAGTATAATAGGAATCCTTAAGGATAATACAATAATAAATTGTTAATAAAAAGTTATATTTTTAGTTATGTATTACGAAAATTCCTCAGAAGTTAACATTTTTGGAGAAAGTCGCTCCTCTTTGTTATGCCCCCCTTCCTCCCCGCCGTCAATTTTCTTAACATTTGTTTTACAAAATTAAATTTTGTGACCTCATTAACCCCAAAAATGGCATGTTAATTAAAATTTTTGGAGAAATTGCCAATCGCTCCTTTTTATCCCACCCTCAATAATGTTTTTTAACATCGGTTAGACAAAATTAGATTTTCTGACAACCCCGAAATCAATAAACTAATAACATTTTTGAAGAAATTCTCAGCCGCTTCTTTTATTATCTCTTCCCCCTCCCCCTTTCCTAACTTTTCTTTTAACATTTGTTAGAAAAGATTTGATATTTTAACCTCGCTAGCCCTGAAACTGCCATGTCAGTTAACATTTTTGAAGAAATTTCTGGTCATTCCATTTTATCACATCCCCTACCGTTATTTTTTTAACATCTCTTAGACAAAAAATTAGATTTTCTGACCTCAATAACCCAAAAAATGATATATTGGTTAACATTTTTAGAGAAATTCTCAGCGTTCTTATTATTTTCTTTATCACCCCCCCCCCCCTCCCCACAGTAATTTCTCTTTTAACATTTGTTAGAAAATATATGATATTCTGACCTAGATAACCCCAAAATTGGCATGTTAGTTAAGATTTTTGAAGAAATTCCTAGTCACTCCTTTTTATCACATCCCCCCTCTCGTTAATTTTCAATAATCCCGAAAATGGAACATTTTTAGACAATTTCCCAGTCTCTCCTTTTTTATCCCGGCACCCCCCCCCCTTCCCGGTAATTTTTTTAACATCTGCTGCACAAAATTAGATTTTATGCCCTCATTTTCCCCGAAAATGAGATATCAGTCAACATTTTCGGAACAATTCTAGGCCGCTCCGGTTTTACCCCTCCCCTTTATTATTTTTTAAAGTCAAGTACCAACAGGACTACCAGACCGTCATGCTAAACACAACGGAGAAAAAATTACTGAAATCGGTGGTGTTATTCAGAAGTACACAAGCAAAAATTGTCTATTTCAAGAATTTTTTAGTTTCTCGCAGTTTTTTTAGGTTTTCACTCACTTCAGCAAAAAATCCTCCTCGTGCAGTCGGTTAAAAATTGTCGATTTCAAGAGTTTTTTTTTTAGTTTTTCGCAGTTTTTTAATTTCCACTCACTTCGGCAAAAACCCCTTAAAATGGAACCATTCGGGAGAACTTATCTACAAAACAAAAAATGTGTATCGAAATCTGTTAATCCGTTCAAGAATTATACGTGAACATACATTAAAAAAAACTGTCAAGTGCAAACTATATACTTGCACAATTAGTGTTCCGTGCCATGAGTTAATCTTAACCTGAGCAAACCTCGGCCGCCGATCTCCACCCTTCTGCCGCGCTACCCGCCGCCGACGGCACCAATGCCGTATCACATCGCGTATGCGCGGAACTGAGTGGACCAAATTGATAATACTGAAAAACGTGTAAGAACAAAAGTTGTTCCTCACATCGTGAGAAATATTTTTTGTCATCGAACTTTTTGTCTAAAACCAATGGTTCAGCAGTTATAAGGAAATAAAAAATTAAATTGTTTATAACATTTATCGCACTAGAATTTTTCAATGCTGATAATTTTGGTTCAATCTACACCTAATTCTTGATGATAATGATTTTTTTCAGGTTGGTTTTCATTTTTCTGATCGATCCTTCTGGTGATAAGTGTGGGGGAGAGCAATTTTTAAACGTTTTTCCCAAAAAATGTTTAAAAAATCATATACATTGTTGAATTCGTCCTTCAATAAGCTTACATTTGATTCCCAATACGATGCATTTGAAATTTTTTTTCCATGTCCCACTTTACCCCCTGAAATTAACCGGCAAAATCAAAATGAAACTTTTTATACTTCAAGTCTATAATTGGGCCACCACACTCTATCTCTCTGCCAAATTTCAAATTTTTACGTCTAGTAGTTTCAGAGAAAATTGCCTGTGACAGATGGACGGACGGACACCGAAGTGATTCTATAAGTGTTCCGTTTCACGAAACACTAAAAATGATACATACGGGTCGAATGGATCACATTCAAGTGAAGTTGGTTAAAAAAATACATACCTAATTATATCAATTCCTGCCAAACAAAATTAATGCCTGTATTTTTCGCATGTGACAAAATTTAATATATTTAATATTCATTTCAGTGATAACTTTGATACTACCTTCTATAATAGCATTCAGCATTACCCCAATGTAGAGTTGGGAGATATAGTGATTTTTCGATATCTGTTAGAACAGCGATAGTGATTTAAGAATAACCCTTATTTTTAACGGTGATTTTTCACTACTGCGATTTTTATTTTTAAGCTGAAAAGGAGCAGGGTAGTTGCTTTTACAAGACTGATATTCAGTATAAATATTGAATAATGCAGCTACAATTGGAAGTAAAATTATAACTTGATTTGGTTAGCAAGTTATTAGGTAAAAATAGTATTTTTTCGATACGACCAGTGCCAGACGCGTGGCGAATATTAATCGAAAATGACCTTTATTCTTGATCTTTGCGCTAGATTAAGTTAAAAACATTATGGCTATGGGTAGCTCAAGGGGTATAATCCGACGCTCGCGGGTTCGAACCTGTTTTGGTAAAAATATTATATTTTTTCCGAAATTAGAATTATAATGCTTTAGGTAATTTTGAGTATAGGTATACCTGAAAATGTTTTTGTGACGCTGAACCTAACTACGACAATAACACTTTCCCACGAAAAAAAAACAAAGTCATGTCCACTGGACTAGATCCTCATGTCTATATGTTTTTGAGGTCGCTGAATCTGAATCCGACATCCGTTTCACCCCATCAGGTCATTGGACACCGTAAACCACCCCCTTAATTTCTAGGGTTGCTCAGCATCTGGCTCGGGTGTCCTCTGCTCTTCTTCTTTGTTTATTCCAAAGTGAGAGGTGGGGAGGGTAGAGGCTTAACATCCGATCCGGAACGCACCAATGAGGGGGTGAAAACCACCCTTTCAGGGGGTGAAACCAGTTTTTTTTCTGTTTTCGAAGGATTTTTATCACAATCACGACGGAGGAGGGGTTTGTATATACATATACATGTACAAATATGAATTTATATATACATTATATATACACATATATACAGGGTGTTGGAAAAAGGCCGGTACTCCCAAGAATTTCCCAGGGGGATGTTTATTTAAGGCCGTCTCAATCGTATAGCATGGGAAATTTTCCGGGGAATCGAATAACGTTTTCAGATTTGGTCCCGATAAGGGTCTGGGCCCTGTGAGGCATAAGTTTGAGTTTTCATATGGGGACCCCCGTTTTTTCCAGATTCGGATTCAGCCGAAAATTTTGCGTTCAGATACGTGGATCTCAAATTTTTATGCGCCATATCGGGCCCAATACCAGCCTTGGCCTTTATAGAGCCATTTTGGTAGGCCTGTGACATCATCATGGGACCGTCAGATGGAAGGAATTTGAGAATGGAGGTGAGCAGTGCTTGGATTTAAACACGCGATCATGCTTATCTATAGCGATTGGCTGTTTGTGGCTACAATCAGCAATAAGTATGGTTACACCTCCCAAAATTTTCGGCTGAATCCGAATCTGCAAAAAACGGGGGTCCCCATATGAAAACTCAAACTTAGGCCTCACAGGGCACAGGCCCTTATCGGGACCAAATCTGAAAACGTTATTCGATTCCCCGGAAAATTTCCTATGCTATACGAGTGAGACGGCCTTAAACAAACATCACCCCTGGGAAATTTTTGGGAGTACCGGCCTTTTTCCAACACCCTGTATATATGTGTATATATAATGTATATATAAGTTCATATTTGTACATGTATATGTATATACAAACGTCGTGATTGTGATAAAAATCCTTCGAAAACAGAAAAAAACTGGTTTCACCCCCTGAAAGGGTGGTTTCACCCCCTCAGGGGGAGCGTTCCGGATCGGATGTTAACCCTCTACCCTCCCCACCTCTCACATTGGTATAAACAAAGAAGAAGAGCAGAGGACACCCGAGCCAGATGCTGAGCAACCCTAGAAATTAAGGGGGTGGTTTACGGGGTTCAATGACCTGATGGGGTGAAACGCATGCCGGATTCGGATTGAGCGACCTCGAAAACATATAGACATGGGGATCTAGTCCAGTGGACATGACTTTGTTTTTTTTTCGTGGGGTTGTGAATTAATAATTTAAATAAATTAATAAGGCGACGTTTAACTTTGGTGGTCGAGCCACTGCGTTCGATCACCGAAGTTAAACTACGCTCGGCACGGTTATTGCTTGGATGGGTCACCGCCTGGGAATGCGGTGTCTCGCACTAAAATAAGGAAGGTGGTAGAGGAATTCTTCCTCGACCGAGGTGGTACCACCCCACACATCCTCTTAAAGGGCTGGTGAAATCCCTACGGATGTTTCCAGCTCTGGATGTATGAGTCGATCCCCCAGTACACCCACGGTACATAGTACTTAGACTTCGGTCTTCGTGGGCTGTCAGAAGATAAAAAAAAAATTATAGTCCCTTAGATACTTTTCAGATTTGAAATTAACCATCTAAAACTGAAAAAACCCCATTTAATAGCTTAAAAATGAGAGCACACTGAGTCTTAATAACCCACAACATAAATAACAAAATAATTAGAAACAATAGTATAAGAAAATATAATCAAACAAAAACCTCTTTTATATCTAGCTAATATAAAAAAAAACACAAAAATATTCTCTTTTATATTTAACTAATTTTTGGGAAAATTCAGAATTCAGGTAAATTGAAACCGAAGGATCACGTGACAAGATAATATGTTCTTTTAAATTTTAGTATTTTTTGCAAATATTGCACTTTTCCGAAAAGTTTTCACCTTCAATAAGTGGTGTAAAAAAAATTCCACTTCTCCTGGTTTTCTGTTTTTTTGGACATTTTGTGCATCTAAATATATTGGAGGTACTGAATTTTGCTATAATTAAAAGTATTAAAACTAATTTATCGTTTAGACTATAATCGTTACTAGGCGCAATGAAGAATAAATGGCTAATTCACCAACAACGTCGACTACGACCGACCGGACCGATAAACGACAAATCACTGAACAATTAAACATAGTGAATATCGAAAGAATCAGAAATAGCTACAACGCAAGAAGCGATAATATCTGGCAACAGTTCAAGCAGCGATTTTGTTTTGTTTGTTGTTTTGTACCGAAAGAATTTTTTTCTCACCCAAATATGCCGCAAGTGGCAAAGAAGAAAAATAATTGTCATAATAAACTTTCTGGTTTAGATTGGAAGGAATGTTTCGGCATAATCCAATAATTACATTACTAGCAGCACCCAAATTGGGCTTATCGGCTGACATAATAGTGTCCTCTGCTCCAAAAAGCTCAAAATTATAAGACATTCCCGAAATCCCAGAGAGAACCCACATTTTGTAACCCCACTTGTGAGGTTTCTTAGGGTTGTAAGTCTTCATGTTTGCAATCCGTCCTTTAAAAGGAATAATCTGTTCATCGCAAGATAGCTTTTCTTCCATGGGAAGCTTCTTGCGAGCATTTCGGATCTGATTTATCAGCGGCAGAATTTTTTCGGCTTTCTTATATTTGTTCCAGAATTGTCTGTAAAGTGAATGTTGCTTTTCAATCGTTCAAATCTATTTACGCTCATCACATCGGCGATTTGAGCAAAACGGGTATGAGGTGACCAGTGCCTTCTAGTCGTAGGTTGCTTTACCAAAGATGTCCATATAAGAATGCCAACAAATCTCTCCAGTTCATCGACGCTAGTAGTTAAAGGTTTATTCGGATTTTTTTGGATACTGTAGATGCAGCTTTGTCGGGCGACATAATCAAAAAAGTCTTCAGAAATAAAAAACGTAAACAGTTTGTAAGGCGTATTCAGAGCTAGGATATCTTGGGGTAAAATATCACTTCCCAAAAATTCTGAGTCTTTGTCATCCCTATTGGTTCTTGTTTCTTTCCACTGGAGAGTGTCAAGTGACTTCACGTTTTCGTTTTTCCGAATAACGCTCAAGGGTAAGTAATCTTCTGGGTCATATTCTTCTTCCGTTTCTGAATCCTCTTCTCTTGGTTGGAAATTCTCTTGCAACTCATCATCAGACAGTTCCGAGTCTTCACTGTCGCTGGGTATTGGCCTTATTTTATCAACAACAGGATTTTTTGGACGACTGTAGAAGTTTTTTACGCCTATTTGTTGAAAGAGGTCAGGGTCCATTCTGAAAAACGAATTGTTGAAATTTAACACCATGCAATCTAATCTCATGATATTTCTTACCGATTTTCATAATGTTCCCATACGGGAACAGCACAAAAATAAGGTTTTCCTAGGGTATGTTTATCATACTCATAATGTTCCCAAACGGGAACAGGAACAAAAACGAAGATTTTTTATACTGTTTCATTGTAATAAGATAAATTTTATATCAGAAAGCATTCTACAAACATCATTCACAGCAAAAATAATAAGATAAGACAATTAAACACTTACCTGACCGTAAATTCTTGTAACCAAAATAGAACGATATGCAAGCTTTCTTAAACTACGGTACCATCTGATTGTCAAATTAAAATAGACATGACTGGCGCCATCTAAGAACTGCTTTATACAACATTGTCTACATAGGGTTTAACTCGAGATTTCTAGTAACAGCTATCTAACGTTTTACAATTTTTGTGTATGGTAATGACAAAATTTTAAAAAGTTCCCATTCGGGAACATTATGCAGTAGAGGGTTAATTTTCAAATCTTTATTTGAAGTCGGTTCATTGAAGAGAATAAAATATATACAGATACAGAACATGTTTCACAGAACAGGCGTAGTTGCACGTCATCAAATGCCTAAGAGCAGTTTAAATTGACGTTTTTCAGAAAGCTACAACTAAAATTTTTCCACTTCAAATTTAAAATTAAGATTTATTTAATGATGATATTAAAATAGAGACGACGTGCCCCAATGGCTGTTCTGTGAAACATCTTTCACATGAATAGATGTGCATATTATGACAGGCAGCTTGCGGCATACACAAATTTGTAATACAACTATAAATATAACTCTCATTTACAAACATTTAACTTGTTACTAGCTTTTCAGTTGCTACTAGCTGGTAACAGCGGGCTTCGCCAGCGTGTTTTAAACATGAAAAATATTTTTAGAATATACAGCGTGTGGGTAGGAACGCACCAGATTCTAGGAGTGTATTCTAGACGTAAAGGTAAGTCAAAAAAACCCAAAAGTTGTAATCCGATTTAGATTTGTTTTCAGATTACAACGTTTAAAAAATATGACGCTTTATTTTAATTTTTTTTACTTCTGACAGCCCACGAAGACCGAAGTCTAAGTACTATGTACCGTGGGTGTACTGGGAATCGACTCACACGTCCAGAGCTGGAAACATCCGTAGGGATTTCACCAGCCCTTTAAGAGAAAGTGTGGGGTGGTACCACCTCAGTCGAGGAAGAATTCCTCTACCACCTTCCAACAACAATCACAAAATATCCATGGTCGAAGCAGGATTCGAACCCGCGCCTCTCGGTTGCAAAACTGACACCGTACCAACTCGGCCACCGGAGACCGTTAGTGAATAGGTGATAAAATATAAAAATTGAGTTGCATCTTTTGTTTTTTTTTTGACTTACATATATTTAAGTACGTATAGAATACACTTCTAGAATTTGGTGCGTTCCTTCCGATTTACCCTATATATTCTAAAAATATATTTCATGTTTAAAACACGCTGGCGAAGCCCGCGTGTATCAGCTAGTTTAAGTATAAAATAAAAATGTTTGCCATGATGTTAAATACCCCCTAAGGCCTAGGGATTAAATTACAACACAAAAAAATTACTTCTTATCTAAAAAATAAATAAAATCGACACGGTCCAGCGTTTGTCAATACAATCTGTCGATTTGGAATGAAACATATTTTTTTTGGGAATGTCTTTAGCTCCTTGGCAAGAGACTTTCATAACACCCGCTACTATTTTGCACCAAGACCGCAATGCAAACCTGCATGCCAAATTTCAAAACGTACGGATGGTTAAGGAGATCTGGTGGGAGGAGGGGGGGGGGTACCCCTTAGGGGTATCCCAACACAAAAATTTAAAAAATCGACGTGTTTCGGCCTTTTTCATAAAACCCACTGATCTTTAAACTAAAAAATGATTCAATTTTTAAGGCTGAGTTTACCCTCTTAGAGGGTGAGTTTTGCAATATCCTTTCTTAGTGAACGTAAACTAAAGCTGTATGCAAAATTTCAAATTTTTCGCTTTGGTAGTTAGGGCTGGGCCTTGAGTCATCAGTGGTAGAAGTGTGTTTTCGCTCCCTATGGGAAAATTTCAACACGAGAAAAGTAGTCGTATGTACAAAATAAAATAAAATTGACGTGTTTTGGCGTTTTCCTTAGAACTTCGTAGTTTTTAAAATAAAAAGTAATTTAATTTTTCGGGGTTGCGTTTACCCCCTTAGCGGGCTAGTCTTTCAGTATCCTTTCTTAGTGGTCGTCTACGGCGTAAAATAAAGCTGTATGCAAAATTTCAACTTTTTAGCATCAGTAGTTTTCGTTATCGTAACACCCTGTATACTACTTATCGAACATAGACAAAATGGTATACCACGTAAAAAAATATCATAAAATTGACGTGTTTTACAGTTTTTTGAATGGTACCTACCTAAATACTTTTTGAGATACAAATTATTTTAATTTTTAGGGGATTGTTTCAACCCCTTGGAATTTGAGTTTAAAAAATCCCTGCTTATCGAAACCCTACACCCTAAAATAAACATGTATGCCAAAATTTAGCTTCCTATGTCAAGCGGTTTGAGCTTGAAAAATTATTTAATTTTTAGGGGTTGATTTTACCCTCTTGGATGGTGGCTTTTGCAATATCCTTTCTTATTGGACGTGTGGGGCCTAAACTAAAGCTGTATGCAAAATTTTAACATTCAATCTTTGATAGTTAGGGCTGGGCCTTGCTAAAGCAGTGATAGGGGTGTGTTTCTACCCCCTAGGGGTAAAATTCAAACACGAAAAAGAGTAGTCTTATGTAAAAAAATAAAATAAAATTGACATGTTTTGGCGTTCTCCTTAAAACTTAGTAGTCTTTAAAATAAAAATAATTTAATTTTTAGGGCTTGCTTTTACCCCCTTACCCCCTTAAAATCCTTTCTTAGTGGACGTCTATGGCGTAAAATAAAGCTGTGTGGAAAATTTCAACATTTTAGCATTAGTAGTTTTGGTTGGGCGTTGATGAATGTGCGAGTCAGTCAGTGAATTTACTCTTTTATGCATTAGTATAGATTTGGCGTAGTCAGATTTTAGTTTTTTACGATAAACTTATTTTTTATTTATAGTACAGATTCAGTACAAGTTATTTCGGTTTTGTTGTTTTAGATATGGTTTTTAGAGGATGCAGGGCTGGAGGCTGCAGAGTTAAATCCCCTACTATGACATCCTTTACAAAATATCAATGCTACGATTGTGACAGCGAAGACTTGTGCAATTTATCTCTTCGTGTCAGTCCGGCTGGATGGAATCTTCTAATAATTACCATGATTTGTTTTGGCTTAAATTATTGAAAAAGTCGCAAATATAGGAACTTACTAAACGTTTTGGTTTTTTCTTCTTTAGGAAAGAATGTGGGAAAGAATCATTTATTCTTAACACACTATAATTTTTTTTATTAATTTTTTAAAAACAATTACACAGTGTTTCTTTCTAAAAAAAATGTTTAAAGGTGATTGCTCTAAGATTCAACCTGTGCTCTTGCTTAAAATCAATGAAGCTAATCAATTACATTATAAACAAAATTTTTACAGGGTTAGTTAAAATATGTTAGGTGTTCTGAAGATTTTTATTTTTAACCAACTTCATGAGGAATGTTGACTAATATCTTATTTTCGGCGGTATTATTGAGGTCAGCAAATCTAATTTTGTCTAGCAGATGTTAAAAAAATTACCTGGGGATGGGGGATAAACCAGAGAAACCGGGAAATTGTCCAAAAATGGTAAGTAATGTGTCATTTGCGGGGGGGGGGGGATAATAAAAAGGAGTGTCTAAGAACTTCTTCGAAATGTTAACTAACATGTCAATTTCGGGCTGACGAGGTAAGAATATGACATCTTTTCTGACAAATATGTTAAAAGTAAAGTTATGGGGTGGGGGGAGTAGAGAGAATTAAAGCGGTCAGAATTTCTTCAAAACTAATATATCATTTTCGGGGATTATTGAGGTCAGGAAATCGAATTTTGCTAACCGATATTAAAAAAATGAACGGGGTGGGGGATAAAGAGGTGGGACTGCCAATTTTTCCAAAAATGTTCACTAACATGTCATTTTCGGGATTATTGAGGCCAAACAATTTAATTTTGTGTAACAAAGGTTAAGAAAATTGACGGCGGCGGGGGCTGGGGGGCTGAAATAAAAAGGTGCGACTAATTTCTCCAACAATGGTAACTATTGGGTCATTTTCGGGGCTATTAAAGTTAAAAATGCTAAGTGTATGTAACGGATGTATACAACAAAGCATAAAATACCAAAACATCAATAATTAACCTTTAAAAGCAATACAAAATTGCAGGGTTGCAAAAAATCACGATTTTTTTGAAAAAATCAAAAAACTTTATTTTTTCGATTAAATCGTGATTTTTTTGATTTTTATTAATTTATACTGATTTTTTCCTTAAATATGGCAATAATGAACTTTAAAATCACTTATTTTCATTATTTTTCTCTATTCGCCCAAAAATATTTGTTGTCTAGAGTTACAGTTAGGAAATCTCCTCGGCGACATACAAAAAACTTGTGTTGACATGAAAATTTTCGGAGCGTGCCGCGACTTTCCTGTCGGGACAAGAAAATTCGTTCGTCTTTATAATGTGCGGTTGACGCGAGACGAATCATTTCGTAACTTATAGTCGGCCCATACGTTCATAAATAAATTACGTCTTCCTATCCTTTCTTGTTTAAATCGTAGTGTGTTTTCAAAAGATAGCTGAAATGTCCCGAAGTGGTGGTAGAAAAAAGCACCCTATTTGGCAATATTTTATCGAAAAATCGAATAAATCAGACGGAAAAACGGGAAGCAGAGCGACCCGTAAAAAATGCAAATTTGAATTACAAAGAATTGTTGAACGGATGAAAAGACAGTGGGAGGTATGTGAGGAAACGGAAGCAGTTCAAGCAGTTATATTAGATACTGACAATAATGTTAGTGCCAGTACCAGTACTGCTAGTACTTGTTCAGGACTAGATTTAAATGTAAGTAGAGTTTACCTATTATTTGATTATTTGATTTATCATATTGTCAAGGGCGTCCTGTTTAGTTTCTTTGTTTCCATAACTAGTTGAATTTCATATAAATATGTTGGACCACGATAAATATAATATGTTTTTCAAAAGGAGGGTGTCAACTGCCGCCCTGGGCACCCTGCGGGCTCATATGCAGATTATGTAAAAGAGCGAAAAATTAATTTTTTAGTTTTTCTAGTTTTATTACTTTTCAAATGCGATAAATCTAAGACATCCCACGTAGACGTTAAGCCTAAGTACTAACGTACCGTGGGCGTCTGAAGATAAGGGAAATGTAGTCTATTGACACGGGAAGGGAAAACATCTGCAGGCAATTTGTTCCATAATCTGGAGACCCTAGGTATGAATGAGCGAGAGAAGTGGTCTGTTCTAGGCTTTTGTAGCTGGACAGTAAGAAGATGCATACGTAACGCGCCTCTTGTTGTTCTGTTAGGAACAGACAAGGGGGGAAAAATACCGGCTAGTTCTTTAGAGCAAAATCCGTGGAAGTAACGGTGGAAAAGGGATAAATCCCCAACAGCGCGGCGATGAGCGAGAGAAGGGTGTTTTCTCGTGAGGGCTGGGTCATTGATAAGTCGAATGGCTCCCTTTTGGATAGAATCAAGGATGTTAAGTGTCGAAGGTGATGCCGCTCCCCAGACGTGGGAGCACTACTCTAGGTTAGATCTTATTTGGGAAATATAGAGAGTGTATAAATTGGAAGGGGAGAAGTATTTTCTGACTCGAAAGAGAATACCAAGTTTTTTGGCTGCCGATGTGGCTACTGAAGTAATGTGTTTGTGCCAGCTGAGATCATGTTCAAAAGCGACATTGTTTTGTAGGGCTTGGCCATTCGTGTAGATGGGGTAAGCGTTGCCAGATTTTTTGCGTGACAAGGAGCAAGACTGGGCTTTGGCGGCGTTGAACTGAACAAGGTTCTTGGCACGCCAGTCTAAGATTAATTGGATATCTTGGGAAAGGGATAGATACATAGATCTGTGTCTATTATCCAACTCATGATTCGAAACTTGTCTGGAAAAATGAATATTGGAGTGAAGAGTACTACGTCAGCATAACTGTGGATGGGATTGGTAGTTGAAGAGAGCAGGTCATTAATCACATGAAGAAATAGGGCTGGTGCCAGGACTGAACCTTGTGGGGACGCCAGCATTGATAGGATGGAAGTTAGATGAGTGACTGTCAACCATAACAGATATGCGCCGATTAGAGAAGAAGCTACCGATCCAGGTACATAGTTTGGGAGGGAGACCGTAAGAAGGTAGTTTGTTGAGGAGTGCGGACATGCCATACTTGCTCAAAGGGCTTGGAAATATCTAGAGCAACAATCTGAGATTCGCCATAAAATTCGAGAGACTTGTTCCAGTTATGTGTGACAAAGCTAAGGAGATCAGCTGTGGATCTTTGGTGACGAAATCCGTACTGTCTGTCATGAACGATTTTGTGTTTTTCTAGATATTTTAGAATTTGCAAGTTGATCACTTTCTCCATAACTTTGCTGACAACGGAGAGAAGAGAGGATGGAAGGGACTTGGAACCTTTCTTCGGGACAGGCTGCACACGAGCAGTCTTCCAGCTATCTGGGAAGATACCCTTGTCATAAGAGATCTGGCAAAGACGAGTTAAGATGGGTGCAAGTTCTGGAGCGCATTTTTTTAAGACAATTGCTGGTATGCCATCCAGTCTTGAGGACTTTTTAGTGTCGAGGGATGGAAGAATTTTTTGAACTTGCTGGACCTTAAGTATTATATCGGGCATTTTGTGGGGTACATACTTAGTGGTTGGAAGAGCGAAATTGGGGGGAGGGATCAAGGTGGAATTGGCAGCGAATTGTTTGGCGACTAGTTCAGCTTTCCCTTTAGAGGTGGAGATAATTTCGCAGTCGGAGGAGGAAAAGTGCTTCTACAGAAGTTTTGACCAATGTTTTAGGCAAGAGACCAGAAAGATTTGCTGCTTGGGACAGGAAAGCACCTTATCTTTTATGCGGTTGTTAAAAGCATTTTTGGACTCTAAGATAATTTGGTTGTATTGATTTCTGGCCTCGGTGAAAATTTGACGATTTTCGGGTGTAGAATTTTGAAGATACCTTTTGTGAACTTGGACTTTTTTAAGCCTGGCTTTATCACAGGCCTTGGAGAACCATGGCTTTTGATGGTGGAGTTTGGGTTTCTTGCGGGTATGTGGAATGAAGCCTTCAATACCTGCTTGAATAATGTCTGTGATATGAGAGCAAATTTTGGAGGGATCGGGAGTGGAAAAACAGACAGGGTTTCAAGGGAAAGCAGAGAAGAAGTTTCTAAGACCATCCCAGTCGGCAGAATTGTAGTGCCAGATCGTGCGTTCTGGCATGATTTCAGCAAACTTGGGATGTATGGGTAAAGAGACGGTAATGAGGCCATGATCTGAAAGACCAAGGGGAGGGCATACAGATGTTAAGTATGGCTCAGGATGGGTGGTATCTAGTGGATTTGGATTATGGGTAGAAACGCGGGGAAAGTATGTAAGGAAAGTATATGAGTTGCTGATTGAAAACTTTTCTGCTGCTCTGCCTTCTGGGTCAGTTTTTGTGGATCCTAACCATTCCTTGCTATGGACGTTGAAGTCGCCCAGGACGATAACTTCAGCGGAGGGAAATTCAGAGATGGTCGATTTTTGCCGAGAGAAAGTCAAAGAACTCATTGTAGGATGATGAGAGAATAATGAAAGCGTTTGACGAACAAACATATTTTGTTCATATACATTTATAAAGTATTCATATTGACTGGGAACTATATTATGGTATGTTATTGAAGGTACAACAGCCTACTATGAGTAGCAGCTCTACCTCACATCTGAACTTGCTACAAAACTCGCAAGAAGATAGTTCCTCATATAGAGCTTCTGGGGTTACGTAACGCCCCGCCCTAGCACCATTTTGAATAGTTACGTTTACTATACCATCGATTGAACATGAAACTGCATGGCGGCCTGTAATTTGGCACGTCCTCTCCTCAGTAGCTCCATCTTACTAAAATAGTAATTGGTCATCGTCTCGTGTCTTTCTTTAATTCGTCCAAGCATTTTTCTTAACACAGTGGCGTAGTCAACATGATCAGGAAAACTCTTTGAAATCAGTGCCGTCCATTCATCCCAAGAACTTGGATCTGTTGTGAGGCTATGATACCAGGTTCGTGCCATACCTGCCAAACGCGACTGCATGTTATATGCAGTAGTAGTGTCATCCCAATTATTGATTGCCTTCAGTTGATTTATCTTTTCCAGCCATTTTGCAGCTGACAAATTTTCGTTTTCCGGATTAAACTCCGGAATGCAGTCGCTTTTTAGAGAAAACCGTCGATTCTCTGTTTGTGTTCCTTGTTTTGCAACAATTTCGAGTAATTGTTCCAGTCGTTCCACTCGGGACGCAATTGAGGACGTGGAGGCTTGGTCGGCGATACGTGCAGAACTCGTTCTAACTAATGTGGGTGTCAGGGAACGTGCACGTATCGGCGTTTTACCATGTGGAGACATACGTAACTGCCCCTCACTTGTACTAACAATTGTACCTCTTTTCTTTGACTTACCCCCGTCTAAGGGATTGTCTATTTTCCTCTTGCGGCTTTGCCTCCGGGATGAACTCCGTGGTGATTTATTTTTGTACCTACCTTCCGAAGAACCACCGCTGGACGAACTCGAAGACGAGCTGCTTGAACGATTTCTTGAACGACCCATTGGTACGTAACACCAAAACACTATGCAGATACGTAAAAACACAAAGGTATCGTTCACGTCGTTTTAATTGTTTCTGACACTCACACTAATCACTAAATTTAAATTGTCCACCCCACACCTGAACTGTCAACTACTTTAAATAATAAAATGCCGAAAGGTCAATGAAAAAATATATTGGAAATTAATTAAAATAAAATAAAATACATAAAATCGGGAACAAAATGAAAGGGCTTAATATGAATGCGTCGTCAAAACTAGACTGTCGTCTTTGTGTCCCCATCCTATTTTCTTAACGGGTTATGTTTTGGTTACACAACCCATCAAGTTATTATTTATCGTTTCCTAAGAATGCATTGCGTATACTCAATGGAACCAATAAGTTTGGGTCCGGTATAAAGAGGCCTATTATATTACATGAGGTTTGAAACTCCAATATTACATGGACATTACAAATTTAAAGAAGGGACGATAGCATGAAGGGGGGGGGGGAGGTTAGGTGAACTAAAATCAAAGAAATAATTAACCGACTTCACAAAAGAAAGCACTAAAGTGTATAAAATAATATTTTTACGTGTTTATAACTGTGGTTAATGGAAAACTTAATTTTGTTGAAAGTTATGTAGGGGAGACCGACCTAAAACGGCATACTAGGCTGAAAGGGCATACTGCCAGTTTTGAGTTTACCGCTCAATGTAAGAACCGACAATGTCAGCCTAATTCTGCAAAAGAACGTTAACAAAAATCCACAAACTTGGTAACGTCGCAAAAATATTGGTTCCGCCGTAATTGTCGAATGCCTGGTCTGACAATGGTGTTAGTTTTTATTTACCTGAGAATTTATGAATATATATTTTGTGAATAGTTTTTCGTAAAGATTAATAGGTAAATCATCAAATACAAGCTCTTACAATCATGTTTTGATATATGTACATAACCATTAAAGCACTGTTTAAAGCTGTGAAACAGCTGGATTTGTTCTAATATGTCTATCGGTGTAAAATGGCATACACGAGTCTGGGTAAAATGGCATAGTATGCCGTTTTAAGCCGCGTACAGACCGAAGTTCCAACGCACACCAAGGCACATGTGACTAGAAATTCGGAAGCATGTAAATTGGTGTGTACGGCGTTGGCGAACATATCTCAACGCATTCCAACGGTTTCCAAGGCGACCGTTGGCGTTGGCTTGCGTTCGGTCGTTGAGCGGTACTTCAAAGAGATGTTTGATTTGGTGTGGACGAGATTTGGATGTTTTCAGTCGTTGGCAAGTATTCCTCGGGTCTGTGCGTTTTGTTTTTGACAAATATTTTGTTTATTTCGCCTTTTGATATGAAATGGACAGATGATTTAGCCTTAAACTAATTGAACTATACCGGGATAACCGTATATTATGTGATCCTAGCAATATAAATTATAAACTCTCCAAAAAGAAAGATATTTGGCAAAGCATTGCTACTGAATTTAGGTGCAAGGTGCAAGGTTGCTGAAATAAAGAAAAAAAATAGAGAGAAGGTTCTGAAATGATCACTGTGTTCACTCCGAGATTCCTCCAGAAACTTACTTGTGTTATTAATACTTTTCTGTTCTTATATGGTGTCATCCACCAGCGTCTAGGTCGACGTTTCTTTTTCTTATTGTTAAGTAAAGAACTTACAATTAAAAATGCGGCACATTAAAATATCTCTATCCGTAGAAAATGACCGAACCGTATCCAACGGTATCCAATTCGAAACTACAAACGCGGTGTGGACGACATCGTAATATGCTTTCCAATCGTTTCCAATCCCAACGCCAACGGCACATTCGTTGAAGTTGGCGTTGGTTTGGATTGGGTCCTGGTCTGTATGCGGCTTTAGACGTTATCAGTATGCTTAAACGTTTTTAATTGCAAACTATTTTAATAGTCAGTAAAAAAAGTCCTAAGACAAAAACTTACATTTGTTATGCTGGTGATTATACATTCCTGTAAGAAGTTTTCATTTTTTTTTATTTTATGTATGCCATTTTGTCCTGTTTGTATTCAGGATGACAATATTTTTTAGTACAAGAATGCTTTCTTAAGTTTGTTTTTTGATTATATTATTAGTTAGTAGGTATTTTTGGTTAGTGGCTTTTTTGGTTGTTAGCAAAAAAACAATTTATATTAAAAATTGTTTAATTAACGTGTTTTTATACATGTCGCACATCCCATTCAAAACCGTCGTAACTCAAAGAAGATAAATTTTACAGGAGGAGCAAAAGAAACTCTCTGAGATTTCTTTTTGTTATTAGAAAAATCTGCTTGCCTTAAAAGTTTGGTTTCAACTTGTATTTAGTTCAAGATATTCCAAATCATTTTTTCTAATATATTTTTTTGTCAAAATATTACTAGAAGATTTTAAAGATATTTTTTGAGACAGTTTAGTCCTAAAATTAATAGTTACAAAATTGGTGGCGCTATCTAACGAAAAGTAATTAATATTCGACAGCAGAGTGTTGTAAACAGATAGAGCAGGCAAAGCAGATTTCGGTTTTAAAATAATCAGAAACTTTAAAGTTTTGAGTTGCGACGGTTTTGAACGGGATGTCCGATGTAGGTATGCCATTTTGCCCGTAGTAGTAAGGGTAAAATGGTTCATGTTATTTCTTATTAACTTCGTATTTGTGAAAAATACTTTATTTAAATTAAAATTCTTTATTACCGGTTAAAAGTATTATCATTGTAAATTCTAAAGCTCTTTTATCGTCGATTAAAAGTTTTAAGTAAAATGTATATAAAGTTCGTACAAAATAAAAACCGATGGACGTCATCAAACACGTGTTTAAGTTTTAGAATACCTTGTTGCCAGATTGTTATAAAATGATCGAATATTGGGAAATAATTTAATTTGCACATGGATGGATTTTTATGAATTATTTACTCATTTATTTTTTGTTAAATGACTTATCTTTTAACATCAAAAATATGTAGAATAACTTAAAAAGTTTATATCGTTGTAAAAGACATTGATCAGTATATACCTAAATATGCAAGTACAAAAAAGAGTACGAAAAATAATATGTAAAATCGGTCACAGACGCAAGGAGATGTAGGCGTTGATGCACGGTCAGCAATGTCCATGTGTGGGAAAGAAACGACGAATTTTTTTATCGTGCGTGCCACATTCATTCCATACACGAGTGTTGATGCACGCGCGTTTATGCACGCGTATCTCTTTCTGTGTCTGTGGCCGGCTTAAGTAAAGATATCTTTTGATGGAAGGACAAAAGGGTAGGAAAAAATTACACTGAATTTTATTTATTTTTTACAATATAATAAAAAATAAAAAAAAACTTTCTCACAAGCACTATTCCGTTACAAATATTGTAGTGCAGTTTTGTGTGCATCAATATAAATTTTATAAATAACTGTGAAATAGTAGTCCTACTTGGTTAATGTCTACGTTAAATAATGTCTATGTTAATGAGATTCTGAATCGTCAGTGCTAGAATCACTGCTATCATTCCCAGTATTAAATATCAAGGGGAGAACTTCTTGTTGATCAAGTATCTGCTATCTGTCATACAATTTTATTATTTTATTTTCTGTATGCCTAATTGAATTCTTCCATATCACAGGAGTAACAGTTTGCAGTGGCTCACGCCACATGTTTAAACAGTCTTCACGGAAAAAAAAATTGTTGTAGATTTTACTACAAATGTAGAGACTTTTGCTCCAAATTGTTTGAAAAATAGGGACAAAAGCAATTTCTTGTGAACTGCTTCATGATATTGTTAGTTTCCTTTTTAATTAATTGTACGAGTAACTAACAAAAGTTACAACAGAAAAGTAGACAAGGAAGTTTAAAATCTAAAAGCAGTTAAAATAATGCTTTGTAAATGGAGTCCAATTTTTAGGTGCAAATAATTTAAACATAAGAGTAAAAAAATCAAATATATTGTTCGAGTAGTTTTAATAATTTGTTGGATATTTTCTAATAATTATTACACTTTAGTGAAGGTGGGAAACTAAATATATAAACTAGTTGTTGTATAATTTACTACAGTAATTTGTCTTCTTCCTGTTATTTATATTAAATGAGTTTTAAATTCTTGATAATATTTTATACACAATTTGTCTCAAATACTTTACTACAAAGATATGACTATTTTGCAACTACTGTGTTACATTTTGGTACAGCGCTGTTGTAAAAACTTTTAAAATTATTGCACCGGATTTTCCACTGCTGTTGCTAAGTTTTTACCTGATTGCGTCATATTAAAACACAAAATTGTTTTAAAAATTAACACGTCTTTGTAGTAAATTAGTTAATACAATATTGTGTAGTTTCTAGCTTCTCCAGAAGTTTTAGCACCCTAAAATCTCTGTTATGGCACATGGGACCCACATCAAATTTGGTAGTAGTTAAATCCATAAAATTAATCTGAAAAATAAATTTAATTTAATTTTCTTTTATTTTTATTTTTTTCACAGCAATAAGCCCTTTTTTAACCTCTGAAATCTGATTAGAAATTCTAAAATTCATGGATCGGCTGCTGTTTTGACCCTTTCATTTTGTTATATTAATTTATTATAATTACCTAAATCAAACAAATTACTTTAGAAATACAATCTTTTTTTTTATTAAACTGTTTAATGTGGCAACATGACAGCCTTCTATAAAGCATAATATCTGGTTGAAACATAATACCTTTTCATTAATTTGGAAAACTTTCTTGCATGAACTGATGTGCTATTCTAATATTCTTGGACTTGTCCAAATGGACGACTGTTATTTTTCAGCTAAAAAATTTTTTTCACTGACGGTACCTTCTGAAATAAAACATTTATTAAAGTTAAAATGTAAAAGCTCCACACCTCGTTATGAGTATCTTATAATCTGAATTTATCTTCTAAGCTTTGTTTTACAAATTATATAACAATTATAAGAGAAAAAATTTACAGCAATAATGCGCACTGTGCAGGTCTCATTTTTTGTCCTATAGGTAGGCATTTCTTATTCGTAGACATTTAACTGATTTATTTATAACTTAAAGCCTTTGAAAAAAAAAAGAAAACATTACACTTACCTGTATCTGCGTTTATATTACTTGTAGTTTCAAATCATTGTTATTTAAAGAAATGAATCCGTATTGCTTCAGGTTCCTTCGAATATCTCCTGAAATATACTCAGTATGATAAAATAGCTCTCAAACCACTATCAAAAATATGCTGCATGCCAAAATGGCAAATATTTCGAAAACTAGTTGACTTTAGGGTCATTTAACAGGTATGACTTTTTTGTCTTTAAGACAAACAAAGGCAATATAATAAAACTGTTTTGTAACCGCCACTTTGGATGCAGGAAGCAGGATATCCCTTTGTCACGTACCTACCTAGGTATATTGCCAAAGGTTTTACATTTAAAAAAAATTTTGATTTTTATTAAAAAAATATTTGTAGAATATCGTCGTTGATGCACGGAAAAATCTGCTATGCTATTGTCAATAATAGTAGTATTGTTCTTCACCACTGTCACATTAGTTATATTGAAGTTAATATTGTCTCAACAAAACATATTGTCAAAAGTTAAATATTTATTAATAGTTTTAAAAACTATATTATTCTTACCCTTAAATACACCAATGAAGTGTACAAATCCTCATTCGGTTAACAATTTTGTCGGCCATTTTATCCCGTGCCCATGCAAAGTTTTTCGCCGATTGATAAACACTGCAAATAAGATGTAAATGAGGCCCCAAAACAACCAATATTAGTACATTATCTACTGGTAAAACTTACCTGTAACTTCTCAGAAAATAATTGCAGCGAAAAGGAAACAAAAGCGCGAAATTTACTTATCTAACATAATCCAGCAAGTCATAAAACCTGTGCCTGCTAGAAGTAATAGAAAAAGAAAGGGTTGAAACCTGGAAAATTTTTGCATGCCGTACTAATGCACTCGAGTCATTGCCGATATCAGCCGAGTTTTCCCGAAAGAGCAGGCAGTGTTGCCACTGTAGTTTTAAAAAATATGTTTGACCTGTTTGGTAACAAAATGTATTGTCTTTTAAAACGTGGCACTGGAATAAAATTTGCTTCATAACATGCATGGTGAGATGCAAATAAAGAATTAAAAAATAAATCAACATAATGAAGTCACACTAAAGCGGATTTTCATACAGCCGAGTGTCGACTTCCTTCGTCTGAAAATTTACTTAAATAAATCTTTGAACTTCGTAATTAGAAACCACACAGTATTTATTATTATTTAGACATTATCTTCAAGCATTTTAAATACAATCATCAAGCAGGACCACAATGAATAATGTTTTCGTAACGAAGTGATACTAATAAGTAATAAACAGTAACCTGTATTGTAAACCGCTAAAATATCGCAGCATCGGCATCGCCGCCTGGCTTGTCGGTGCGACCTATAAAATTGTTCACAAATCGTAGTAAATTTTAAATATTATAAAGAGTTTTCTTTCATAAAAATTCCAAATTCCTCCTACATTTAGCTACTATTGCTTTAACTTAATATGTTGTGTCATTTCCTACAAATTGTTGTAAAATTTACACTAAAACTTGTGCTTGCTTAAACAAAATAATCAATTAATAAAATAGTATATTTGTATTTATTTATATTAACCTACCGGTAAAGTCAGTATGAATTGTTTTTTATTCTACACTTTTCCGTGTATTTTATTTTTAAAAAAATTGTGCTTAGTAATATTTTCAGTTGTTACGTATTAAAGTTTTGTGTTTTAAAAATGTATTCGGTTTGTTATAAATTGTATAATTTTAAAGCTTATTTACTTTACAAAAAGTAGAGAAATAATTCTATTTTTTGTCTACAATTTGTTGCCAATATCATGTTTCAATTAGTATAACAAATTGTGAAGGAATTTATGATAATACTGTATATTTTCTGCAATAAAATTTTAGTATTAACAATACTATACATATAATTTCTTTTTATAGAATCCGAATTATATTTACAAGTATTAGTTTAAAATTGTACAACAAAGACTCAAACACAACTTAATGGTACAAATTACAACTGGCAAATAAACTTTTTTGCATCCTGTGAATAAATATTTTTACAATTGTCTGAGAAAATGTTACAACTAGTACAAAATGAAAAGCACCATAATTGTTGACATTTTTGATTTTTGATTTTTTTCCGTGTTGTTCTGTTTTACCATCTCTACTCAAGTGTTTGTTGTAGTAAGATTTTGCAATTCCCCATATAAGTTCGATTGGGTTAAAAATGCAATGGTATGGGGGAAGACGTAAATAGTTATTTGTTTTACTAGGCATAAAAGCACAAGATTTAATGCCGCGGCTGGTGTTTCATAGCCGAGGGTAGCGAGGCTATGAAACTAGCCAAGGCATTAAATCTGCTTTTCTGCCGTGTGAAACATATAATTTTTTCTTCAAATTTGTTCCAATTCAACGCAAAATCGACTTTTCCATATTTAAATTGCGTTTCATTATCAATATCCAAATAACTAAATTATTTTATCAAAGGTAACCGGGCCCTGCGTTACTATGTTTACCGCTGATGATGTTTGTTGAATATGTTTGTTTACTGTTTACTTTGTCATTGTCAATTTTAATAACCAGTTTGATTTAAATTATTACTTGGAAGGTTGCCTAGCAACGAATTTTTTCTGCCTAGGCAGTAAAATTGGACTTTTTCTGCCTAGGCATTAAAAGTACAACTTCTAAGCCTGCCAAGTGTCATTAAAAGGCCGCTTTTAATGTCATTTGGAGAAAAACATATTGTTCTGCTAAGTTATCTACTAAATATTTTCGTGCTGGTTTGTTTATTTATCTATTTTTTTTTATTACAAAATTTTTTATTATTATATTAAAATTACCTCCCTAACAGCTGTTAAGGGTAGCAATGGGCAATTATAGTCCCGTTCTTGTTTAAAATAGCGTATCACAGATGCTGATGCTACTAACTGTTGGCAGCGGCTGTTTAACTGCTGCGGCATTTTGCAAACAGGACTCAGACATCTATAACACTATGATTGTTTTAAAAAGGACAGTTTCTAATCGCAAGTTAAAAGTTTAAAGCTCCAAAAAGACACAAAATACAAATAAAACTAATGTAAGGAAACCTCGGATAAACTTCAAACTGTCAACAAACAAATGTCAAGAAATTAAACGCGGCATAGCGGCAACTTCGCGTATGCTGCCAATGCATAACAACGAAGAACAGGCGCAAAATTTAAAATTCATTAAAACAGTCCATTACAGTTTTCGTTTCATAATAATTATGAGGTGGTATCGCTGCACTCATTTAATAGCGTCATTGGTGACGTGCATCGGTTTTTATTTTGTATGAACTATAACGCCTACAAAAAGTAGTATGCCGTTTTAGGCCAGTCTCCCCTAACTAGTACATCTGAACTTTGAAGTAGGCGCAATTTCACAGCATAAGGATCCGTAATGATAATTCAAAAACAATTAATAAGAAGTTGCGCTTACTTTAAGGTTTAGAACTTTTGTATACAAATTACTAAAAGTCGAACGCAATTAGGCTGACCATTAGGTTCAGTAAAAATAACTAAAACTATTACTCTTTATTAATAATTAATTTAATAATATTTTATCATACTAAGGAGTCCCATTATACTTTAAAATTGCGCCGACTTCAAAGTTCAGAACTTGGGTGTATAAGTTACCTAACTTTGAACAAAATTATGTTTACCGTTTTAACCACAGTTATAAATACGTAAAAATATTATTTGAAACTTTTTAGTGCTTTTTCTTTTGTGAAGCCGGTTAATTTTTTTGAAAAAGAAAAATTATTTCGTTTATTATTAAAAAATATACGACGTACAACTTATACCATTTCTAATAATTTTAATTTATTTATAATAATTAGAAAAATACATAAATAAATTTAACCACCGCCATCAAAAAAATCCTTTAAGTGTCTTTAATGGAATTTGAAAGATTCTGATGTCATTTTATTGTAAATGTTGGCAATTGCAATATGCAAACAATCTTTCTTTGCGTGAAGAATTGAGGCTGGCATTAAGGCTAGGTGGGCCAACGAGAAGCTGGTGGGCCCCGACCCCTGGGCCCTCCTAACTACGCCAATGACCAAAATTCAAGAAGTTTGGAATACATTACCGCCCAACTGTACTCCAGCTTTAGTGGACTTAATACCTAGAAGACTGTAATTGATAGAAATGGAGGAACAACAAAATATTACTTGGCCCAGGTATTTTTTTTAGTAAAATACCGAATATTAAAAACTTGCTTCTTTTATTTACTTAACAATTAAATTTGATTTTAGTATTAAATACTATTGTTTATCTACTCCCTATAATTAAGTCAGCAACTAAATTTTGTGCTCTTATTTTATTTTAAAAAACATTTTCTTCACAAATTCAAATATTATATACTAGAATAATCCGACTACAAAGTAAAATAATCGTAAAAGGGATCTAAAAATACCTTATGAAATCATAGATTAACTAGTAAAGGTGGACAAAAATTAAGGTAAAAGCCTAATTTACCAAAATTTGCATAAATGTCATAAAATGTCAAATTGGAGTCCGAATTTCATCTGCCGTAACTGTTCTATTAATTAACAGGTAGAGAATAAGGCCTGGAAATAAAAAAAAATGCGTCTTTACTTTAATGGCATTTCTATGGTAACTTGTACATTTTGACTGTTACTCGTGTCTGCCAGATTTTAACTGAGATAGTTTTGAACTAACCACCTTTGTAACAAGTTCTAATTAGATGTTTTTTAACTATTTCAAAGCAATGAGAATCCATTTTGCTTTGGGGATATTCGTTTATACAATTCTAGTTTTACCAGGTGAGTTATATTTTAAATTAGGTGATAGACTGTGAAAGTATAAAATAGTTCATGCTTAGCGATATCGCTTACTAAAACAGCCCATCTTGTACCTATGTATGCTCTGTTTTTAACAGATTTCAATAATTACGTTGTTAAAAAAACTCTACTGCGAAAGTCAAAAGTTAAACTAAAAAGAAATGAACAAGATCTTCTAAATAATTGTGACAACGTATGATAGAAACGTTATTTTTTGGCTGGATGCCGGACAGGCAAGAGGCCATAGGAATCCTCGAACAGAACAGAAGCGTTATTTTTTGTGTCAGTAGATTGCATATTATTATCTCTTCCCTTCAGATGTCCACGGTATGTTAGTGCTTAGGCTTGACGCCTATCTAAAAAAAATTGGTCAAGTTCAAGCTACACTTGCACAATTCTAGTGTTCCGTGCCATCAACCTCCCACTTAATCTGAGCAACCGCCGATCTCCGCCCATCTGACGCGCTACACGCCGTCGACGGCACTAACGCCGTATCACATCGCGTATGCGCGGAGCTGAGTGGGTCAAATTAAAAGTTTTGAAAAACGTGTAAAAACAAAAGTTGTTCCTCACGTCGTGAGAAATATTTTTTGTCGAAAAACATTTTCTCTAAACCAATGGTTCAGCAGTTATACGGAAATAAACAATTAAATTGTTTATAACTATTGACTGCGCTGGAGTTTTTCAATCCTGATCATTTTAGTTGAATTTACACCTAATTCTCAATGTTCAAGATTTTTTCAGATTTTTCTTAGCAATCCTGCTGGTGAAACGGCTGGGAAACAGCAATTTTTAAGCGTTTTTCCCGAATAATATCAAAAAATGCATAAAACAAATTTATCATATATATCGTTGAATTCGTGCTTCAATAAGCTTTCATTTGATACCTTACACGATGCCGTTGAAAAAATTTACCCAACACAAACAACTAAGTAGTTTATAATAATTGATCGCGTTAGAATTTGTCAATCCTGATAATTTAGGCTCAATCGACACCTAATTCTCAATGGTCAGAATTTTTTCAGGTTTTTCCGAGCAGCAATAATAATAATGCACTCTCACACTTCGACTGAGCCCAGTTAAAAATTTTGAAAAACGTGTAAGAACGAAAGTTGTTCCCTATATCGTGAGAAATATTTTTCGTGAATTTTTTTTTCTCTAAAACTAGTGGCTCAGCAGTTATAAGGAAATAAACAATAATTAAGTTGTTTATAACAATTGATCGCGCTAGAATATTCCAATCGTGATAATTTTGGCTCGATCTACACCTAATTCTTAATGTTTGAGATTTTTTTTCGGATTTTTCTGAGCGATCTTTTTGGTGATAAGGGTGAGAGACACCAATTTTTAAGCGTTTTTATCAAAAAATGTTTGTTTTACAACTTCAAAAAATACATCATATACAGGGTGTTATGAAATTCACTGCGTATATTGAAACCGGTAAACCCTGAAATGAATTCAGATTGAATAAAATCATTCATAAATAGCGCTTCACGATAAAAAAAAGGTAGATATCGGCCATCAAAAAAAGTTTGTTTAGCCTCTTCGCACCACTAAGAATAACTACATGGCCATATAAAAAACATTGAACAACGCCTGTTACAGCAAAAACTATTGTTTTGACGTCAGTACTCGAGGTGGCGTTGCCAGTCTCTCTACCGTATTCATATGTAACAAGTTTGAAAAATAGTATTTTTGTTATCTCTAAAAAAAGAAATCCAACTAAAGGTGGGTTTATGCAGACCTCTTTAAATTTAATTTAATCTTAATTTAACTTTAATTTTGCCTTGGGCAATTTTTAGGGCAATGAAAGGTAAAATTAAAGTTGTGAATAAACACTCTTATGCCTTCAATGGCCTTCATGTGCGTGTAACTCGTACTAAATTAAATGTAAAGTTAAATTGGGGTTAAATTAAATTTAAAGTGGTCTGCATAAACCCACCACTCTTTCAAAACACTCAATTTCAAAAATTTAAAATACTACAAAACAGCAAACAAAAAAATCCAGAGAGCAGCTGTTCAAATCAAGATTACAAATTTTCAACTAGGACGACTAGAAATTTTTGGAGAAAAAAGAGTAAATATACAAAAATTATAGTTCTAAATTTGCTTCAAACAAAAAAAAAACCTAAAACTTAAGCATGTACTTTTTTTATTTACGCATTTTTAACCATATTTAACAGAAGATTTGGTTTTATTAACAGGTTTATTTATATCTTTAATTTTTGAGTGAAACCTATACAAAAATTAGAGTTCAAAATTAGCCTCACACATGGATTTATTAGGACTGGATACGGGATGAGTTCACATTCTTTGAAGCCAAAACAAACCATTCTAAACGACACTGTAAACACAATTTGTAAACATTGGCCACATCTTATTTTAACTTGTATTTTTGTACAAAAATACGTTAGAAGCATCACAAGATTTACTAAAAGTAATAAAAGCCCCAAAATATTTTATTTTTCTGCTAAATAGTAATAAATTTAAGTTAAAAAGGTTTTATTATTTATAGGTTATGTTATGTTAGGTTATTTCTAAAGGCGATTATTTAAAGTCGCTCTGAGTCATTTATAAATCTATATAAATATATACGTCGCACTTTTTCTTTTCTAGTTCATTAGACAAAGACGTACGTGTAACCGAGCGTTCCCAGACGTTTTTCCTAAGCACCCAGCAGACAACAACACTTCTGAGCTCCAACACTCCAATGCTATTTTATCTCTTTCTACTACCATTCTTGATTCAATTACGTAGTAATTCGTAGTCTTGTCTATGTTCGTAGTTCGTAAACTGCTCTCTCAAGAGAATAACAAACAACAAAATATTTATATTATATAAGGCTTCACGTTCGATACGCTCACAGTATACGGATATCGAATCCATATTATAAAAGATCCATGGCCTCAAACAAAAAAAACCTAAAAATTAAGAATGTACTTTTTTATTTACCTATTTTTAATCATATTTAACAGAAGATTTGGCTTTTATTAACAGGTTTATTTATATCTTTAATTTTTGAGCGAAACCTGTACAAAAATTATAGTTCGAAATTAGCTTGAAAAAAAAAACCTAAAACTTAAGCATGTACTTTTTTTATTTACGTATTTTTAATCATATTTAACAGAAGATTTGGCTTTTATTAACAGGTTTATTTATATCTTTAATTTTTGAGCGAAACCTATACAAAAATTATAGTTCGAAATTAGCTTCAAAAAAAAAACCTAAAACTTAAGCATGTACTTTTTATATTTACGCATTTTTAACCATATTTAACAGAAGATTTGGTTTCATTAACAGGTTTATTTATATCTTTAATTTTTGAGTGAAACCTATACAAAAATTAGAGTTCAAAATTAGCCTCAAACAAAAAAAACCTAAAAATTAAGAATGTACTTTTTTATTTACCTATTTTTAATCATATCTAACAGAAGATTTGGCTTTTATTAACAGGTTTATTTATATCTTTAATTTTTGAGCGAAACCTGTACAAAAATTATAGTTCTAAATTAGCTTCAAGAAAAACCTAAAACTTAAGCATGTACTTTTTTAGTTTAAGCATTTTTAACCATATTTAACAGAAGATTTGGTTTTATTAACAGGTTTATTTATATCTTTAATTTTTGAGTGAAACCTATACAAAAATTAGAGTTCAAAATTAGCCTCAAACAAAAAAAACCTAAAAATTAAGAATGTACTTTTTTATTTACCTATTTTTAATCATATTTAACAGAAGATTTGGCTTTTATTAACAGGTTTATTTATATCTTTAATTTTTGAGCGAAACCTGTACAAAAATTATAGTTCGAAATTAGCTTAAAAAAAACCTAAAACTTAAGCATGTACTTTTTTTATTTACCTATTTTTAATCATATTTAACAGACGATTTGGCTTTTATTAACAGGTTTATTTATATCTTTAATTTTTGAGCGAAACCTATACAAAAATTATAGTTCGAAATTAGCTTAAAAAAAACCTAAAACTTAAGCATGTACTTTTTTATTTACGCATTTTTAACCATATTTAACAGAAGATTTGGTTTTATTAACAGGTTTATTTATATCTCTAATTTTTGAGCGAAACCAATACAAAAATTATAGTTCAAAATTAGCCTTAAACAAAAAAAAATAAAAATTAAACAGAAGATTTGGCTTTTATTAACAGGTTTATTATATCTTTAATTTTTGAGCGAAACCTATACAAAAATTATAGTTCGAAATTAGCTTAAAAAAAACCTAAAACTTAAGCATGTACTTTTTTTATTTACCTATTTTTAATCATATTTAACAGAAGATTTGGCTTTTATTAACAGGTTTATTTATATCTTTAATTTTTGAGCGAAACCTATACAAAAATCATAGTTCAAAATTAGCCTCAAACAAAAAAAAACCTAAAAATTAAGAATGTACTTTTTTTATTTACCTATTTTTAATCATATTTAACAGAAGATTTGGCTTTTGTTAACACATTTATTTATATCTTTAATTTTTGAGCGAAACCTATACAAAAATTATAGTTCGAAATTAGCTTAAAAAAAACCCAAAACTTAAGCATGTACTTTTTTTATTTACCTATTTTAAATCATATTTAACAGAACATCTGGCTTTTATGAACAGTTTTATTTATATCTTTAATTTTTGAGCGAAACCTATACAAAAATTATAGTTCAAAATTAGCCTGAAACAAAAAAAAACCTAAAAATTAAGAATGTACTTTTTTTATTTACCTATTTTTAATCATATTTAACAGAAGATTTGGCTTTTATTAACAGGTTTATTTATATCTTTAATTTTTGAGCGAAACCTATACAAAAAGTATAGTTCGAAATTAGCTTAAAAAAAACCTAAAAATTAAGAATGTACTTTTTTTATTTACCTATTTTTAATCATATTTAACAGAACATTTGGCTTTTATTAACAGGTTTATTTATATCTTTAATTTTTGAGCGAAACCTATACAAAAATTATAGTTCAAAATTAGCCTCAAACAAAAAAAACATAAAAATTAAGAATGTACTTTTTTTATTTACCTATTTTTAATCATATTTAACAGAAGATTTGGCTTTTATTAACAGGTTTATTTATATCTTTAATTTTTGAGCGAAACCTATCCAAATTATAGTTCGAAATTAGCTTCAAAAAAAAAAACCTAAAAATTCAGAATGTACTTTTTTTATTTACCTATTTTTAATCATATTTAACAGAAGATTTGGCTTTTATTAACAGGTTTATTTATATCTTTAATTTTTGAGCGAAACCTATACAAAAATTATAGTTCAAAATTAGCCTCAAACAAAAAAAAACCTAAAAATTAAGAATGTACTTTTTTTATTTACCTATCTTTAATCATATTTAACAGAAGATTTGACTTTTATTAACAGGTTTGTTTATATCTTTAATTTTTGAGCGAAACCTATACAAAAATTATAGTTCGAAATTAGCTTCAAAAAAAAAACTAAAACTTAAGCATGTACTTTTTTATTTATCTATTTTTAATCATATTTAACAGAAGATTTGGCTTTTATTAACAGGTTTGTTTATATTTTTAATTTTTGAGCGAAAATCTTCAAAGCTTAAATTACTAATAAACTTTATCTTCACAACCTCTTCCAGTGATAAAACAGTCATTCGACTTTTTTCATCTGTCCAATAATTTTTAATTTCGCTAGTCTTTCACAGTCTACGTTAATACTACCAGATAACGTAAAAATACTTAATAAGATTTCTTGATACAAGGAAAATTTGTTTCAAATGCATCATTGTATTTACACTGGCGCACTTATTTCCGACAAAGAAAATTCAAAACGAAAAGTGTGACAAATGACAAGTTGTTTTACTACCACTTGCTTCGAAAGGACACACAACGAGGATTTGACTGGAATTAAAATCACAACAAAACCAAGCTTTCTCTGTCGGACTCGCACGCTGTTGAAACAAGAATAAAGTTTATAACTATTACTACACAATACTTCTCAGCAGTTTGGTTAAAACATGAAACTTCAACAAACACTATGAAATGTTTTGTTTTCTTATAAATGGCCAACACTATAAACATATACCGCAGCACCAGTAAAAAACTGAAATCTTTTTTCCTACTACGAGAATGACAGAAGTTTAAGCCGGGGTGAAAATGCGCCAGAGGAGCTACAGTACCACTGCACGAGCCCGTTATGACGTCGTGATGTTGCGCAGTCGCATCGTGAGCTTTCGTCGCTTACCGCGTCGGGACAGTTGGTTCGGTTAAAAAAAAGAAGCGTGAATGTCGTAGCCGTTAACTCCGCTTGGCGCAAGAAATAGATGAAGAGAGAAGAGCGATAAGTATGAGAACGAGGAAAGAGAAAGCACTGCATCCGCGTCCGAACATATGATCAGAGCGTGTCGCCTGGTAAAATTAAAAAAAAATTCAATCGTCGATTAATTATTATCGGGAACAAAAAAATTGATGTGTAAACAAAACGAGCATTAAAAGAGATATGGAGAATATCCTTCAACAGGTTCAATAAAGGAACAATACGCTGCGGACTCACTTCTTTGAAAGCAAATAATGGAGGACATTTTCAATTCTCTAGTAGATAAGTATAATTTTTTGAAACTTATTTATTAGTTTTACTTATTTATATTTAAATTATGTTAGGCATTATTGGTTAAAACTATGGCTGCTGACAAAAGGGAGTGATATCGCAGTGGTCTTTTTATTAACTCTTTTTTTCTTGGCTTAGGAAAAGGTTTTAATTTCTTTTTACCCGTGTCTTAAATTTCCCTTAAAACAGAAAAGAAATTATCCTTAAAGATTTACATGTCTGGCAACGTTACAACAAATTCAATTGTTTTAAGTTTTTCGCGCGCAATTTTCTATCGATCGCCATGTCGGGATATGTGTTAGCTCAGCCAGGTGCGTCGAACATGGACGGGTTTTAGTAGGGTTGCCAACCGTCCTCTATTTCAGAGGACAGTCCTCTTTTTGTCTTACCATCCCCTTTTCCTTGACGCATAGAAAAAGTCCTCTTTTTTATAGTTACTAAACTAAAACTGAAGCAAATGGTGCAAATGTATATTTTAAATTTTTAGAGCATAAAAAATAAGAAAAAATCTTTGCTACCAATTGATCGCCAACGCTTAATAAAATTGTTTATCTGGTAACAATGCGTCAGTCACGTGAATGCTTTGCAGGTAGCAGGATTTGCCAGTTTACGATTAGTTCTCGAGTCGAATTGCAATTGCCAAGACTTTTATAAAATGATCAAAAAATATAATGAATTATTAGAAGCGACAAAGAATCAGAAGAAATATTTGTGGAAGCAATAATAATTATTTTTCCTATCCTACAGTTTTGTTTTTTAACTGTCAATCGGATCAAATAAACAGTTTTTATAAATCAGCACGTTCCATTTAAATGAACTTTTATGTGCGTCCTCTATTTTTATTTTCAGTAGTTGAAAACCCAAGGTTTTAGGGTATTTTTGACAATTTTTAAAATGTTCGCTTTAAGAAAAAAAGTATTGGGTATGTCTGTAGGCTTCCCCAGGAGTCAGCCATTTCAATATATGTAACCATTTCCATAACACCCTGTATGTTGTTGAATTCGTACTTCACTTGACACCCTACACGATGCCCCGTTGAATTTTTTTCCATTTCCTTGTTTACCTCCTAAAATTTACCCCCCGAATCAAAATTAAACTTTTTTTCTTCACGTCTATAATTGGGCCACCACACTCTATCTCTGTGCTAAATTTCAAATTTTTACGGCGAATAGTTTCAGAGCAAATTGCCTGTGACAGACGGACGAACGGACGGACGGACAGACGGATACTTATAACGAAACGATTATTAAATGACACAATACTTCGTTAATTATTATCCGTGCTATTGGAGCGACGAGCGCATATCTGAAACATTAAATATCTATTTAATACCTAGTAAAACATTATTTTGGTAAAAAGAAATAAAAACTTTAAATGACGGGGTATTCAACTAGATGCGTAGACCTCCTAATCGCCCCCAGAGGGGGCTCTATATTCTATAATGTCGGCAATACCATCATTGACATGCCCTGAAAATTTCGGGTTTCTAGAGCACTTATTAAGAAAAATATCACACTCCTTCGGACTGATGATCAAGAATAGACCGCCTTTCGTATCCGTATCGCTACATACATACAAACACCTACACATACAAACATTTATCCAAGGTCGTCCGCTCCCCAGACACGTATTTTCCCCAAGGTCGTCCTTTAACCAGGCGCGTAATTTTTTAAAGGTCTTCCGCTCCCCATCCGGATATTTGCCCATACAAAGACTTTTCGGACACCCTGTATACATACATATAAATAACCACACATATAAATGCAAATTTAGAGAGTTTATGTCTGTACTAATAGCAAAGATATTTACATATACCAAGACTTTTTGGACACTCTGTATACATACATACAAACACCCACATATAGAAATAAAAATAATATAAACGATTTGCTTCAAATCCGATTCAATTAAGTTTATCCTCTGGTGTTAATTTAAATACGTCCCTAATTGTAATGCACTCCAAAACCTACAATAAACGGGTGTTGCCACACTTACACACCATCCTTGTTTAGATTATGCAGAAAATCGTTCGTTTAATTCCAGCCGTACTCATGTGGCAAGTCTGCTTCACTGCTGCGGCGTCGTGTCCTTGCTGTAACCTTGGACACCTTCCATAATCTTTTTGGGACCTGGATGTAGAAAAATTTCAAAATTCTTAAATTTTGCCCGTTCCCGATGCAAATAAACCTAATTATTTATAAGAGAAACGAAAAACAAGCGATTTAAATAATTGGGAGGTATTCTTAGATATTCAGCGCATATTATGAAGGCAGAAAGAACCGCTTAATTAGAAAAATAGTATATAATAATGCCGCTTGAAAGTGGGATTTGTTAGATAGATTAGAAATAAAAAAAAAAATTTTACCTCCTAAATACGC
Organism: Philopedon plagiatum; assembly: GCA_963971165.1. Lineage (NCBI taxonomy): Eukaryota > Metazoa > Arthropoda > Insecta > Coleoptera > Curculionidae > Philopedon > Philopedon plagiatum. Next base: position 5,045,635 of record OZ020196.1, on the reverse strand, counting down.
TCCTGAATTACCCATTCGAGATTAATTTTAAAGCATAATTATCCCTCTATAAGATGGCGTTGAAAAATTTGGAAAAAATTAGATAGGAAAAAATATAGTGATTCAAATGTACCGATGTCGAGGGCAAAAAATGGAAATTTAATCTTCGATTGCTCCCTTCCTATTAAGAATGAAAAAACTAAAAATACGAATTATACGTATTTTGACGAGCTCTTTCCGATCAGGTATATAGTATTAGATTTATTTTAACTAACGTAATAATATGTAAAGTTAAATAAAACAATGTTGTGTATTAAGAGCTCCAAAACAAAGTGGTTAGAATAAGAATGTCGTTCTTTAGTTGAGAATACTAGCGATCGACGCATGCGCATTAGCTTTAAAAACTCGTTCAGTTGGCAATCACCATCCTCGTCAAACGAACGATGTAGCGCGCTAACTCCCTTTCGCTCTAATCTATTTTTAACAGCTAGCAACCCCTATTTGCTGCCACTTTTACATAGGCAGAGGTATTCCATCACACACAGAAAAAAATTAACTTTAATTTGATATATAATTGATCAATATACCTAATAAACGTATAAATGTAACAAAGCAATACCTGTTTAGACCTGGCTGCGAAGAGGTTGCGGCCAAGTGCGGGACAGCAACCAAAACGTTTCAAGTTCTTTACATATATTGCTTTGAAGTGGATTATGATTTATTTTAAAACTGAGTGAATTAAATTTTCTCGAAAAAATCAATTAATATTATTTTAATTAAAAATACTAGCGGCCAAATTTTGATGGGCACCCTGGCAAAAATATATTCCCCCATCCATTATTATATGTAAAAATTAGATTTTGATTAAAAACTCGATGAACGTAGTAATCCCGCAGCCGGATCTCGGACTATAGGTTTTTCCAACAGATGTCAAAACATTTCCTAATGAAAGGAAAGTTGATATGATTGAATTTTATTTTACATCAAACAGAAGTTCACAACTTGCTTGTGAGTTGTATTTGAACATTACTCCGAAAAACAGCAACAACACAGAACTATTCTTGGAAGAATTGTGAACAATTTAAGACATTACGGTAGTTTTGAGAAAAAAGAGGACCATATCAGACTCATACTGAATAACGGAGGAAAATTAAAACTGTCAATAATATCCCGCAAATATCAGTCAGAAAAATGGATCAAGAAATAGGAATACCAAAATCATGTGTACATCGAATTGTGCAAGCCGATAAATAATGCCATAATTATGCAAAAATTAAATGGAAATGATTACCCTAGAAGACTGGAATTTTTCCGTTGGTACCTCCAAAAATGTCAAGAAGACGAGGCCTTTCCATTAATTAATTAATTATTGACTGGCTAGCTTACGCTGGCGACTTCGTCCGCGGTATAACAGTTTTACTCCATTAAAAACTTTGAACCCCCATTTCACCCCCTGAGGTGTTGATTTATTAAAAACTGTAAAGCACATGTTTAAACATTTATTTTTTAGAGTACTTCTGTGAAGTTTCAAGTTAATAGGACCATCTAATATTTTTTCTCCTTACAAAGTTGGAACCCCTGTTTTACCCTCTTACCCAGTTAGCAACAGTGATCCCCAGGACGTCCCATTTTGGTCCGCAACATCCTAGTTGGCATGATCCCAGCTCAAACATCCCTGGGACATCCCCTGGTCGTTAGAAATATCTCAAATATGTCCCATGGTGTGACGTCCTACGGACGCCTTATGTTGCTGTCCCAAGAACGTTAGCAATGGGATTTAAAAGCGAATCAAATTGGTTAAAAATTTTATAAAGTGTGAAAACGAAATACTGTTGGAACCTTTATTACATTGATGGCTCTATATTATAATGACTTTATATCACCGTTGAAATGCGTTTTTTTGTCAGTACTAGGACTGGTTGGAATGGCTAGGAGATGGCGCTGCCTGTGTCATACTGCTTCAGTAATTCGGCATAATAATGTTAAATATTTACTTTTTGTCGTAATGTTCTACGAAACGGAAAAGCATACTTTTTCATGGTAGTTTCTTGCACTCCGAATAAGTGAGTAAGTAGTATTTTATTATCTGACCGTGTTAGAACAGAACAAACTATGACAAATTTGATTTGATTTATATGATAAATCCCAAAATATCGTCTCTGGGATATCCCAGGAGCATGTCCTATATATAGGAAATATCAAACACTCCAAAAGCGGTTCTCAAGTGCAGTAAATTGACAATGCTATAAAATGTATCCAGACCCTTTAAGGCGTAGGGAATGTCCTACAATGATCCGATATACCTTATGGGATGATCCTAGATACAGCCCGAACTGTTCCAAAAGTACGTCCCAGAGACGTCCGGTGGACGCTATGGGATATTACGGGACGTCCCTGGGATGGCGGTAATATCCCAGATTTACATTGCTGGCACGTCCCAGGAACAGCTTTGTGTTAACTGGGTAGGGGTTGAATTTTGAAAAACCCTTCCTTAGTTGCACACTTACGATATATAAGGAACCTCTGTTCAACATTTCAAGTTCCTAGACTCAGCGGTGTGGGCTGTGCGTTGATCTATCAGTCATTCAGTGAGTCAATCAGTCAGTCAGTCAGTGAGTCAATCTGGCAATCAGTCAGTCAGTCAATCAGTTAGTCAGTCAATCAGTCAGTCAGGTTCTTCTTTTATATATAGAGATGAAACCCGCTTCGCTAACTTCGGTGTATTTAACAGACTTAACCACCATTATTGGGCAACTAAAAACTCCATTTAGTTGCACAGAGGAGATTCCAAGTAAGGGTTGAGTTTAACGTCTGTGCGGCATAGAAGGTAAAATAATTATTAATTTTCTATAAAAATAAATTTAAATATTTTATGAATTTTTTAGATGTACATTATTGTACAGGGTGTCCCATTTTCGGTACTTTTGCGGGGTATCTCCCTTATTTTTAAAGATAGAGGGTTGCGGTTTTCGCGACAGTGTGCTACTTTTTGATGAAACGAAAGATGGCATAAAAATATTTTTCATGGCCCCCTTCGTTTTTGACATACAGGACGAAATTGATTTTTTTCCATTTTCGGACCCCCCTCGCATTTCAGTTATCTTGTAACTTATAAAAAAAGTAAAAATGGATCCTATTAGAGTTTTCTAGGTAGAGTCGAGTGGCGTGGTTAGATTTTCATCAGATGTGATATTTTTCGAGATATTAACCAAATAAATGTTTTTTTAAATGGAACACCCTGTATATTTCTTAACCGTTAAGTTTCCCCTTTCGAGAGCTTTTCAAAAATATATAACACTTTATAGTTATTTTTTATTTTTAGCCCTTAAATCGAACTATTTAATTTTAAATTTGAATTTTGCGTAGTTGGCCGTGTTTAACAAGTGGTTTAACATTCAATTCAGGTATTTAGATTTAAAAAAGAAACTGGTTAAATCCTCTATTTTCATTAATTTATCAAAATTGGTATTATTTTTAACCTACAACACTACTTGTTATCTAGATATATAGAAAATCCTAACCAGAACTAAAACTGTTTAGTTTTTAATCACTTAAAGATTAAATTAGTTGTCTTGAATTATTAATAGCAAATAAAAGTCAAATTTAAAAACAAAACATACAAAACTTTAGGTAACGAAAAGAGTTAGTCCATTTAATCCATTCTAGCTCTTTTCGTTACCTAAAGTTTTGTATGTTTTGTTTTTAAATTTGACTTTTATTTGCTATTAATAATTCAAGACAACTAATGTAATCTTTAAGTGATTAAAACCTAAACAGCTTTAGTTCTGGTTAGGATTTTCTATATATGTAGGTAACAAGTAGTGTTGTAGGGTAAAAATAATACCAATTTTAATAAATTAATGAAAATACAGGATTTAACCAGTTTCTTTTTTAAATCTAAATACCTGAATTGACGTTAAACCACTTGTTAAACACGGCCAACTACGCAAAATTAAAGTTTAAAATTAAATAGTTCGATTTAAGGGCTAAAAATAAAAAATAACTATAAAGTGTTATATATTTTTGAAAAGCTCTCGAAAGGGGAAACTTAATGGTTAAGAAATATACAGGGTGTTCCATTTAAAAAAACATTTATTTGGTTAATATCTCGCAGAATATCACATCTGATGAAAATCTAGCCACGCCACTCGATTCTACGTAGAAAACTCTAATAGGATCCATTTTTACTTTTTTTATAAGTTACAAGATAACTGAAATGCGAGGGGGGTCCGAAATTGGAAAAAAATCAATTTCGTCCTGTATGTCAAAAACGAAGGGGGCCATGAAAAATATTTTTATGCCATCTTTCGTTTCATCAAAAAGTAGCACACTGTCGCGAAAACCGCAACCCTCTATCTTTAAAAATAAGGGAGATACCCCGCAAAAGTGCCGAAAATGGGACACCCTGTACATCGATTTGGGTCTTTTATTTTCTTTGAAAGCCTAAATGGGGACGGATACTTAGAAATCAGATTATTCCGGCAGTCAGAGAACATTTCGATCCAGAACAATTAAAGAATATGTGGTTTCAACAAGATGGTTGCCCCGCGCATAACATTAGAAGAGTTTAAGAAATATTAAGGGAAAATTTTAATAACCATGTGAATTCCAACAGTCGTCCAGTATCTTCAGATATTACACCTCTAGATTTTTTATTTCTGAGGTGCCGCTAAAAATGAAGTTTATGAGTTTGATCCATTGACTTTTATATATAGACCCGTACACCTGACAGCCTGCGCAAACAAAAGTTAAGTTACAAGGGTGAAATAGTGTGTTTGTACGCACGGTCACCGGTCATATTTCTCGAGCCAGATCGGCGAGGGGCATGCGCACAACTCGCTTGTTGTCATCTGCTACACGGTTTGCATAACCAGCTGGAAAAAATAACGTCTGGCTACCAACAGGAATTTCTGTCCCGATAATTTCCGAAGGTAAAAGCCGAGTGCGTTAGCATATCTGCATAGTGTTTGTAAGTTTACCGATTTCCTAGCATGAGCCCCGTAGCCCAGTGGGTAAAGCAACCGCTTATTAACCCGCTAGTTACATAACAAATATTGGTAATGACCATTATGTTCCTCTTCTAGTCATAAAAATCAAGCAGGTTTTTTGCAAAAGTTTTCCTGCAAAACCAAAATTAAAAAAATTACCATCTTAATTAACTTCATTCAAAAAATTCTAAGCTTCTCGAAGCGGTGTTGAAATTACTCATGGCCTCCGTAAGTTGCCACGGAGGAGGCCTTACGTATTAGATTACTCACCCTTGAATCTACACAGGGCTGTCACCGCCCCAACCATTCGTGGTTGCTCTTCTCTTGGTGGGCGCTTAGTTTAGTCTAAGTCCGTACCTCGATGTCGTGTTATATATATATATATATATATATATATATATATATATATATATATATATATATATATATATATATATATATATATATATATATACAGGGTGATTGATGGTGAGTGGCCTATTAGAAGTTCTGGCGAACTAGTCAACGGATCACTTTGAAAATTTGGTAGTTTACATAAGTGGACATGACCTTTCTTTTAAAATTATTTTTGGCCTTGCGGTGTTGCCGCTTCTACTGAAAAGTATTAGCACCTATGATAATTTAAATGGAACACCCGGTATATTATATTTTTTTTAGAATCCCTGTTGGTTTGTTAATAAGTTTCGTTAACATATTCCTATGTCTATCTAGTATCGTTGTCGAGATAATAATTATTTTCTTCTTTTTTTCTCGGAAAACATGGTAGTCAATAAGGGCTGATATTTTTGAACTCATGACAGATAGGACACTAGAATTTGGTGGAGAGCTAGGTAATACCACGAGGCTATTCACTCGGTGTCCAAATCGTAGTTATATTTGTACAGGGTGTTTCAAAAATAAACATATTTTGATGGTTTGGAAAAATGATTAAAAGTACATTTTTTTAAATGGAACACCCTGTATTTTAACCGCGGTCCTAAAAGCTCTGTAAATTTCCTATCTTTCAATATATCATGTCCCTATACCTATCTCGAATAGTTTTTGACTTATTAGCATTTATTTGGACAATTTAACTATTACAGATAACATTCACGAGTTTTTAGGAAAATTTGAAAAGTAGCCTTTGGAAACTGTTGTTTTTAAATGGATGACACTTTTCTATTATTTATTCCGTTTCGTTGTCAGTTGGTTGCCGTACTTGAAAATTCTAATTTAAGGTTTTAAGAGAAATGGAAGAAAACAATAATTATTCAAATACAGTACTTATGAATTTATTTGTTTTACATGGTCAGTGTGATAAGATCATTAGTCGTACTTGTAGAAAATTCAATGAAATGTATCCAAATTTGCCATCAATGAACAATAAGAAATTTAGACAAATTTTAAACAATTAGTAAATTCTTAAATGCTTAAAATTACTTAATCATATTTAAGTTGTAGTGTACATAATAATATTTTTTTGACTTCTAACAAAATTACCAAGAAAAAAGTAAAAAACATTTAATTAGTTTTTAATAAATGTTCAAAACGTTGGCCGTTGACATCTAAGCATTTTAAAATTCGCTTGTTTACACCATGTCCAGTAGCAAGTCTAAGTTCACCAGCATCCAAATTTTGAAATGCCCGATTCACCCGATCTTCTAACTCTTCCCTTGAATTTACCGGTGTCTTGTAAATAATATTCTTGAGAGTGCCCCAAAGGTAAAAATCCAGAGGTGTTAAATCTGGGGACCTTGCAGGCCAATTCCAAGGTCCCAAACGCCTGAACCAACGATCTTCAAACATTCTCTGTATTTCCGCACTAACTTCGTCAGTGCAGTGAGCGGGAGCCCCGTCCAATTGGTACCAGCAGCTGCGATACTGGGCGAGAGGAAGGTTGTCCACGAAATTTTCGACAAATGTAGTTAAAATTTCTAAGTATTTTCTGGAAGTTAAATTTTCATCATATATCAAATATTGAATTTTGTTGTCCATCATTACACAAAAAACATTAAATCGAAAATTTTCTTGAAATCCAGTATCTCTCGTTACATGAGGATTTTCCTTCGCCCAATAATGAATATTTTTCCTATTAAAAATTCCTTCGCGAGAAAATTTTGATTCATCAGTCCAAATGATTTTCCTTAAAAATTGTGGATCTTCCTGAATATGAACTAACAAGTTTTCGCAAAATAAAACTCTTTGTGGACAGTCCTCAGGCTTAAGACATTGAACTTTGGTATACTTATAATCATGCATATTATGTTTAGCCAATATTTTTTGCACGCAGAAATAGGTTAAGCCCAAATCTTCTTTGGCACATCTTATTGAAGCCTGCGGATAGGCATGAAAATAAGCCAAAACGTTAATTTCGTTGTCCTCACTAGATGTTACAGGTCTGGGTAAATTTCTGGGAACTTTCAAGGAAGAACCAAAATTTTTGAAATTGCTTTGAATTCGTCTAAATTTCTTATTGTTCATTGATGGCAAATTTGGATACATTTCATTGAATTTTCTACAAGTACGACTAATGATCTTATCACACTGACCATGTAAAACAAATAAATTCATAAGTACTGTATTTGAATAATTATTGTTTTCTTCCATTTCTCTTAAAACCTTAAATTAGAATTTTCAAGTACGGCAACCAACTGACAACGAAACGGAATAAATAATAGAAAAGTGTCATCCATTTAAAAACAACAGTTTCCAAAGGCTACTTTTCAAATTTTCCTAAAAACTCGTGAATGTTATCTGTAATAGTTAAATTGTCCAAATAAATGCTAATAAGTCAAAAACTATTCGAGATAGGTATAGGGACATGATATATTGAAAGATAGGAAATTTACAGAGCTTTTAGGACCGCGGTTAAAATACAGGGTGTTCCATTTAAAAAAATGTACTTTTAATCATTTTTCCAAACCATCAAAATATGTTTATATTTGAAACACCCTGTACAAATATAACTACGATTTGGACACCGAGTGAATAGCCTCGTGGTATTACCTAGCTCTCCACCAAATTCTAGTGTCCTATCTGTCATGAGTTCAAAAATATCAGCCCTTATTGACTACCATGTTTTCCGAGAAAAAAAGAAGAAAATAATTATTATCTCGACAACGATACTAGATAGACATAGGAATATGTTAACGAAACTTATTAACAAACCAACAGGGATTCTAAAAAAAATATAATATACCGGGTGTTCCATTTAAATTATCATAGGTGCTAATACTTTTCAGTAGAAGCGGCAACACCGCAAGGCCAAAAATAATTTTAAAAGAAAGGTCATGTCCACTTATGTAAACTACCAAATTTTCAAAGTGATCCGTTGACTAGTTCGCCAGAACTTCTAATAGGCCACTCACCATCAATCACCCTGTATATATATATATATATGTAGTGTATTATGTAATGTAGTATGTTATATGTATACCGAATCGTAGTAATAAGAGTGACATGTGAAAATATTATTAAGTAATAAATGCCTTTCAAAGTGCTTATTAACCCGAGATGTGTTGGTTCGAATCCGGGGTTCGGCCGGATCTTTTTTTTAAATTTTTGTCACTTAAAATCGGATCGGAGGGAACCCTAAGGTCGGAACAGGGTTAGCACCTGGTTAGGGGCCCTGACCAGTCTCTTTCCTCGCAAGCGAAGAGGGATCGGTGCGAAATTCGGGACATATATTCCTGTTGGTAGCTAGACGTTAGTCTGGAAAACAATCAGCAAACCCTTTTATGTTCCTTGACAATCAGAGTGGGATCGACCATCACAGCTGACAAATTTTGCAGTGCGCATGCCCATGGCCGATCAGCTTTGTTTACATGCGCAAGGCCAAAAATTTGCCACTTTCGCGATTATTGTTTGCGGATCCATATTACAAATCAATGGTTTGATCCTCCTAAAACAGTTGAAATCTTGGATGTTCGAACCCGAGATGTACGGTCCATTAATAGAAATCGACGAGTCTGCAGGGACGTTAAAAGAAGTGTCAAAAATGTATTGAACTAAATGGAAAACACATTGAAAAATTTAGATAATAAGTCAACACATTTATTTAAGTACCTATTCCAGTGTTGTAGATTTAATAATGTGTTTTTGCGTTTTTATTATTGACCGTCATTCGAATAATATTCTATTGTGCTTCAGTATGAGTCTGATATGGTTCCCTTTTTAGTATAATTGGCGGTGTTGCCATATTTCATGCAATAAATATTTTTTTGAAATTGTCCATCTAAATGTTTGTTTATTTATAGCATGTGATCCATCTTTTAAAAGGTAATTGCAGAGGCTACAAAATCAAATAAAAATTTAAGATGACGCCTATAAGAAAAACAAGAGTTAGTGTCATTAAGTCGAAAATACAAGACGATTGACAATTTTCGTGAGGACCAAAGTATATACTATAAAAAATATTTCAATAATGTCATAGTTTAAATAGTTTGCGTTGTATTAAGGTAAAACAAAATCGAACATTTTCAGTTTTTTAATATATCTTAACAGCGAAACGTTTTGAGCAAATTCTAAAGAGATATTTTTGAAATCAGCATAAAATTCTCTAAAACTTTCTTAATTTAACCATCTCTCTAACTTCAATAACCACCTAGTCCAATGGTGAGCATCGAATTTGGAACATACTGTATAAGTACTTATATATACGAGTATATACAAAATTTGTCGATCTGCTCTAGGTGTTTTTAGATTTTCATATTATTTTTAGGTTTCCTCTTACTTAACCAAAAAACCCTTAAAATGGGACCATTCGGGAGAATTCATCTACAAAACAAAAAAAATCTTGGCAAACGATGAATCCGTTCAATAAATAATTATAATACCTACTGGTCGAATTACTAATCTCCTTATGTGAAGGTACAATATGGGCTGCTTTCCCCTAATGTATAGTGCAATAGAATAGGCGCATCATAATATAATATTCTTTTATTTAGGTATCATATCAGCGTTAGAATGCTACTTGTGCAACCGCACTGTCCCGTGTCCGGATCCCTTTAAGCCAGACAAGGTAGGGGTACACAAATGCGGCTTGAAAGCATCGGAAGAACCTGGAGAGCAATCAGATTCTGAGAACAAGACAACTGGGGCGCCTGCAAGACTCGTGGAGCGAGAGGAATACGAACCGCCTAAGGTCATAAGAGACATAGTAGATAAAACTTACTTTTGTACAACAGGAAGTGGCAAAGACTCGAGCGGTAAAGTAGGTAAGTAGATTTACTGAACCAAAAGGGAATCAAATAATTTCTCATTAAATAAGATGTATTAATCAATTATTATAAAAATAATCAAACACGACAAACAATTACTGTCAGGGGCGGATTTAGAAGGGAGTCATAGTGGGCGTGATCCCCCCATAGAGCCTTGTACAGAAAGGATTTCAATAGGGGATGTTATAGAAATAAATATGGTAACATTTAAAAATGTTAACCCTTATACAGTGGGGTTGGGGTTTAGAAGAGGACAAATGGACCAAATTTTGCAAGATACGTACAAATGTCACTCCCAATAAAACTTTTTGCTTGTAAAATAAAGAAGATTCACGTTATAAAAAATTTCATTTTTTGTACAGGGAGCATAAAAAATACGAAAACGTTATTATGCGTAGGAGTAAACATGCGTTGCATATCATTTTCTACCAATCAAAGAAAATATGAAATATGTTCTAAATTAAACCCTAAGCCGAAGTAAAAGATTTCTTTAAAAAATTTAAATATTAAAAGTATCGAGTTTTATCACATTAATTTTTTAAAGTCCCACCTATTCTCTCTCACATCTTAAGCCAGAGTACTAGTGTCTAGGGACGGACTTAGAATTTCGTCTAGAGGGGGGGGGCAACGTCACCTCGTGCTACACAAAAGTAACTACATACCAAAAAAAAAATGGGCAAGCTCGAGTGCGACATTACTTTTTGATTGTTTACCGTTCTAAGAAATGTACAGGGTGTCCGAGATAAGACGCCCTAAGAGATACTTTAAAATGTTTAAAATAAAAGTTTCTTAATTTTACCTTATGATTTAATTTATCTGGATTTTATTTACACAGAGTGCTTTATTTTTCCTGGGCAGGTACGCACTTTATTATTTTGAATGGCACACCCTATATATTATTACAGATTTGAATAGATTTGAAAAATACTAAAACGTACCTCATTTAGAGCCTAAAGAAAGAATTTAAAAATAAAGGGATGTTACAGTGTTGCCATGTTTCGCGTATTAGGAAATTACTTGACTTTTTTAAATGGAACCCCCGTATATTATGTCAGTTCTAAATAGGGAACGACGAATTCATTGATATATAACAACAGGGGTCTATTAGTCCCTATTTCCGACATATTGATGATTATCTTTAGCACGTAAGTACCTTATATTTAAATAAAAAATAAATTTATCGTGTATTTATTTTATTTTACTAAAAGGCAATACAATACGATAAAGAACGAACTCTAAAAATAATTTTAAATTAAGTCAGAGTAAATTTGCTACATGTTCCCCGCCCTGGGCTAAATATGTAGTATATATTTCTTCAAGTTTTCTTATTGCCTTTCCTACTGAGCCGCTCTGGTTTAGAAAATGAATTCCTTCTCTTATTCTTTGCTTCAGTTCTTCTAGCTCTTGACATCTATTTTTGTATACCATATCCTTTAAAGCTCCCCATAAAAAATAGTCAAGTGGAATGAGATCGGGGCTTCTGAGAGGCCAGAGCACAGTTCCATTGAGCCCAATTATTATCCCCGCAAAACTGTTACTAAAAAATTCCCTTATCTCCGCATTATTATGGCATGAAGCCCCGTCCATTTGGAAGATAATTTGGTTAAGTTCTCAATCGGCTTCTAACATAGACAATATATGCTCTTGTAATAGATTTAGGTAACTATGATGATTTAAATAACTCTAAGAAAATAGGTCCTTTAATTTGGTTTCTATAAATGCCACACCAGTCATGAACATTTTTCTACCTTGTGTTTTTTGTTTTCCTGTGACCAATAGTATAGGGTTTTTTCTATTATATATCCTCGCAGTAGTAAAAATGGCTTCAATAGTCCAACAAATCCTTTCAAATATATTGTTTTCGAAATAGCGATCCTTTATATCCATACAAAATTCCAGTAGTCGAGGTTTGTCATTCGGCCTTGCAGCTTTGCAAATTTGAAGAGCTTATATTTTTTTATTACGATGGAGTCATCAATTAATTGTTGATCTAGCAATTGCCAAATCTCTCTTTGCGTTATTTAGGGAATTTTCTTCACTTTCTTCAAAATAAAGTAATATGTTTAATTGTGTCTCTTCTGTTCATGTGCTCCTTGGCTTATTTGTTTTCTTGTATTTCAAAACACCATGATTTCTTAAGTCGTGCTCAATTCTTTGAATATTTTTTCTATCAGGAATTCTCCGTTGTGGATATCTACCATGATATTCTCTTACTGGTAACGCAAAACTCCGATTGTTTTTAACATAACACAAACAGAAATCTACACGCTCTTCTTCTGAATACATTTTACCGGAAATTTTTAAGTTTACGAAATTCTAGCTGATTATATTGTCAGGTATAAAATAACAGATTTGACATTTACATAGGTAGTCTTTTTGTTTCGTGCATGACATTCTTTGAAATATACCACCTAGAATTTATTTTGTATGTGCACATATCACCATTTCGAGAATGAGTATATTTTAGAAAATTACTTTGACAGTAAACTAGATTATATTTTAAATGGGTAATGTCCCACGTTACCTGACTCGAAGTGATAAACATTATTTATAAAATGTAAATGAGAAATTAAATCATTTTTATTTTTTTATTTAAATATAAGTTACATGCTGAAAAGAATCGTCAATAAGTCAGAAACACAGACTAATAGACCCATGGTGTTATATATCAATGAACTCGTCTTTTAATTCCCTATTTAGAATTGACATAATATACAGGGGGTTCCATTTCAAAAGTCAAGTAATTTCCCAATACGCGAAACATGGCAACACTGTAACATCCCTTTATTTTTAAATTTTTACTTTAGGCTGTAAATGAGGTACGTTTTAGTATTGTTTATTGGCGCAAGCAGAATTTTAAAAATCATGTTAACAACCTAATTATGTTAATTTAAAGATATGTCAAAAACTGAAGATAATTGACAATAAATCCGAAACGTTGCATCATAGACCCATACTACTACACATTATTTTTTTTTTTGTTTTTTTTTATTTATTTATTTGTATGTCAGCCGTACAAAGTACAGATATACACGTCAACAAGAATAACTAACCTAGGTCTGACTTAAAAGTCTTTAACTTATAAGGTAATTAATAGTAAAGGATAAAATAACACTGGGCAGTGTTTACACTCTACACTATGCGCACATAAATAAAACACATTAAAACTTTGTAATAGACTATCCACAGCGACAACCACACATGCATTTTAAAAATCTGATAAGAATTCTTCTACAGAATAAAAACATTTTTTCAACAAGAGATCGCGAACTTCTTTTTTAAACTTATCAAAGTTTAAATTTTTGATATGTGTAGGTAATCTATTAAACAATCTTTTGCCAGCATAACTGGGGGGTTTTTCAAATTTTATTAATTTGTGATTTTCTACAACAAAAAGATTCCTAGTTCTAGTGTTGTAGGTATGGTGATCGGAATGTTTTGTAAATACATCTGTGTTTATTTTTACATACAAGAGAGTTTTATAGATATATATACATGGAAAAGAAAGTATCCTATGTGCTCTGAATATTGGTTTACAGCTTACGCCATAGGTTAAATTAAAGATACATCTGATAACTTTTTCTGCGCAACAAACACTCTCCTCAACTCGCTACTCACACCCCACGAGGGTACACCATAGCTTAGATAACTATATACCAGTGCATAGTATGCACCTAGTAGGGCTTCTCTGTTTAGAGTTTTTTTTAATTGATTTATTGCGTAAAAACCTGAGTTAACTTTATTACATACAAAGTTTATTAGTTCATTCCAATTTATAAGACTATCCAGGTAAATCCCCAGGAACCGCGTTGTTTCGGAACATTTGAGATTTCTCACTAGAATGTGTTCTTTGCGGATTGAGCTACAGAAGTTCATGCGTACAGTTTTTTCTACATTTAATATTAAGTTATTTGCCTTACACCACGAACCAAATTCGTCCACAACATTCGCAATTTTCGAGCGAAGATCCGAAGGACTCCGCGCTGAAACCACCACTGTTGTGTCGTCCGCAAACATTACCTTTACGCCATGATTTATATATTCAGGCATGTCATTAACATATATGAGAAACAGTAGAGGCCCCAGCACAGAGCCCTGGGGAACCCCTACATCAATATCTCTTAGCTCTGACAGTTCACTCTCGATTCTGACGGATATTTTTCTCTCTCTTAAGTATGACTCCAACAATCTAAGTATATCTTCCCTAAAACCATATCTATACAATTTCCGTAATAAAAACTCTATGTTTAAGCTATCGAAGGCCCGTGACAGATCGAAGAAAAGTGCCGCGACATAGTCCCCGTCGTCCATCTTTTTATAGACAAATTCCATAAGACCTATCGCCGCACCCTCAGTCGACCTGCCACTTAGGAATCCGTGCTGACACTTTGTTACAAAGAAAATAAAAAGGGTTTGAGAAATGCCGGTTGCGTGTATTCAGTGCGAAACACGAGCCATCTATGAGCCACCTGCATGGTAAATCTGTTGCTAAAATGGACTTTTTCTTTACCGACTGAACAGTGACATCACCGGTCGGTAACCCACAAATTCCCTACTATACCGACTGGTAGTGCGGGAAAATTTCAAATCAAAATAAGTTTTGTTTGGAACATTACAATAAATATAAATTATAAAATTTACTTTTTTTAATAACTTTATACTGAAATGGCAACATTATATACAATATTAAACGTAAAATAACTTCATATTAAAGTATATTTTGTTTTTAAAAGTCAATGTGGCCCATTCTTGAGTATTGTTACTAAAAAAAGTACATTTCATAAAATACATTTAATGCAATGCTACAAACAAAAGCTTAAAGTTGATAAGATTTCCAACAGTAGTTTTTTTATTACCAACAATGTCATCTTCAGGTAATAATAAAATATTAACAATTGTTTTAATAAAACAAAAAAACATTTACTGGTCAAAAACCACTATATAGAAATCAATAGCAAAATAAATTGTAATACACAGAGACATTAAAAAATTCTGATTTCTTGATCTTGACTTCTCGTATCAGCAATGGGGCCTCCTTGTGGTACACTGTAAAAAACAGAAAAAAGCAGTATCTTTTGCTCATAAAAAGAAAATAAATAAACTGTCGCCTGTAAATACTATTATCATTGCAAATTAAATCAATAATAATTAGAATTAATTTTACAGGACTTTTCTGTAGGCCACAATTGATCTGCAATAACACTAAGTAAAAATGTTAGCAACCAATAAGGTCATTAATTCATATCGACGCTAGAGCTGAAACTTAAAAGGGTGAATTTATTATAACAATAAATAAAGAATTTAGTAGTATAAAAAATGAATAGTAATACATATGTACAAAAAAAGTATAATATAATCAGAAACATATTTGATTTTAGTTTTTTAGAGCCATGATTTACATAAGCATATTTACAATGATAATTAAGTATGTGTATGTACAACACACAGTTAACAACTTCAACTTTACATTTTAAAAACATTCTAAATAGTTCCCCAGGTATAGCTTCCAGGCGGCAATATTTACAAAAGGTACCTACATAGAAAGACGAAGAAATTCTATACACCTATCACAGAACAGAAATGTTTGGAACATACAAATATATTATACACATACATGCATTCTTAACAACTACTGGGTATCATACAATACAATGTCATTTTCAAGGCACTGATCACTAATTACTACTTCAACTAATTCACAATCATCGCTTTCAAAAGTCTGTTCCATTGTGAGTAGCTCTTCCAAGTTTTTTTGCACTCCGGTACAAGTGGTAAGTTTGTCAAAATCGGTTACGTCGTCACAATTGGGAATTGAGTCAGTATCGGGTGGTATGTCAACATCGGATATTATCTCACAATCAGGTGTCTTACAAATAGGTGACGTATATACATTGTCAACGGTTAAATTATTATTGTGACATAATTTTTGCTCCTTGAATCGATTCGTTTTTTAAAATGACCTTTAGAAAAATCTGGAGGATTTTTCTTATCGTTACAGTATTTGAAAATAGATAACTTAATGCATTTATTAATTAGTTCATCATAAACTTCAACATGATCTTTACAAAATATAAACGATTGAAAAACTGATTTGTAGCAAGATTTTATTTTGTGTTCTAAATGATATTCATGTCCTCGAGTTTCAAGATGGCCTTTTCTATTTAAACTGATCACTAGTTACTAAAAAAAGCAGTGTGTGGTGGGTCGATTTCCACACACATAAGTGTAATATGTTTTTTCCATTCATCCATGCCAATATCTTTCAAATCTGTCAGCAATTCCATGATCCACAAAAATTACATTGCAAAACACAGACTTATTGGGCAAATGTCACATTATTGATTTTATTTTTAAACTCAAAAACCCAATCAAACCCAATCAAACTCAAAAAGTGTGTCGAAATCATGGAAATCTTAATTATTATGAAAATAAATATGTTAAAAATAATAAAATTTACATTGAGGTACAAACAAGAAAGAAGTTGTATAATAGAAAAATGAAATAAATTTTTTTAATCATACATACAACACACGCCATAAAAATATAACTGTATTGAAAAATAAAATCAATAAAGCAAAAAGTAACAAACACTTTTTAAATATAAAGCCATATTTATTTGAAATATTACCAAAATCAATAAGAGATATTAAATCATTAAAATCTTATAAGAAAATGATTAGACAATGGATATTTACGAGTCCAAGAGAAATAATACATAACATTATAAATGGTGAAAAATAAAATTATTTAATAAATTATTAAGGAACGTTGTTTAGTACACAGAAAGTGCAAAATTAAATAAAATTATTAATAAACATATAAATTACAGTTGTGTCCGAAGGAAGAAAGAAAGAAAGAAAGAAACAATTATTAACTGTAATGAAAGTATCCTATAAAATAATACGATACTCACAACAAGGTAAACTTAGTGAGTTTCCTTAAATTTAAATTTCTTAGTTTATTCATAAAATGGAATATTTTATATATATATATATATATGTATCTTATATTTGAATAAACATTATTATTATTATTATTATTATAGAAATCTTGATTTTGTTATTAATTTCATAGCATAAACTGTTTAAACATATAAAGCTTACGAACACAGGAATTAAATAAATGTTAGTAAATTGTATCACAGCCTGAAGATTATTATTACTTAATCCCCTATTTCTAAAACAACAATGGGTCAAGCATCCCAATTTATGTAGCAGATATCTCTGTACCAAGTATAACAAAAAAATTGCCATTTTCTAATGATTATGATACTTTTGTACCAATATGATATAACATCTAGCAAAAATATCAAAGCTTTTATTTTATCAAAGGCTAAATTTATTGAGATTATCTTACGATTTAAAATAAAAAAATAAGATGCTAAACATGCACAAATGGAAAATCAGTTTTATGGCCTATATAATTAGTTTGTATGTAAGAATATTATATTTACAGCAAGCGCATTTTATTAAAGGTTTTTAAAATAAAATGATAACTTTACGTGCATACTTACAATACCTGTTTGAAGAACAACTCACAAAATCACCTCGTGGTCAGGGAGACAACTTTCATCTACAATAAAGCGAAAAATGTCTTTTACTACGAATAAATCTATTTATTAAATGGTAATTTCACTACTCATGACAAAAACACCATAATAACGCTAAAAACTACGTTTAAGTTAAAGGATTTAAATACAAAATGTAAAACAAAGCACTTACGAACAATCGCCATATTCGCCATGCCATCATGAATGGTATGCTGTGCTCAGTGCTGTCGCTGTCTGTCAAGATGTCTGTACGGCGGTAAAAAACAGTGTAGCCAACACCAACATACACTATTTAAATGTTTTGTAAGAAGTTAAAGAAAATTACCTAATTTTATGGGGCAGAATTACATTAAGATACAAATATTATATGTTTAAAATGGTAATAATTTGAAAATATGTTATAACAAAAAAAGATTATTCATATAACTGAAATTTGAAAAATAAAAATAAAAGTCCCTAGTTATGTCAAACCCCCCTGCCCCAACCAACCCGACGACCTGTAGAGACAAATTTGGTGCTGCGATTGGCTCAATTAAACTGACACCCCCCTGCTTTGTTATAGTTGATGTTCTTCCAAAAACTGGATAAAACGATTATAAAATATTTTTTCTATTACTTTAGATATAATGCTTACCAGAGTTATTGGTCTATAATTGCTTACAAGAGTTGGGTCGGACTTTTTATGTATTGGAACAACAAGTCCAATTTTCAGTTCATTGGGGTAAACACCTGTGTAAAAAATTAGCATAATTAAATAACGGATTGTCTCGGCAATAGATTCCTTAATGAGCTTTACTATATCTGGGGATAGGTTGTCTAGCCCCGTGCTTTTTTTGTTCTTTAGTTTGGTTATGCCATTTATGACTTCCTTCTTAGTTAAGGTAATTCCGGGAGTGTTGCCCCACTTAACTTGAAAAATTCGTTAACCCCTCATATTTTAGACAAAAATAAAAAAAAAATAAAAATAGAGTATACTCCAATCAATAATACATAAAACATGTTGATTTTAAAAAAGAAATAACAGTGACTGCTTTATAGGGTAGGAAACAATATGGCGTTTTTGGCCATCTCTCCCGATAATACGGGTGAGATGCCCTACACAATCGGGATTGATGCCCCAGGTTCAAAATGTTGAAGAGAATAACAAACAAAAAGTTGAGAGCAACCAAAATTGATTCATATTGAAAACTTTTAAAAAAATCACGACAAAACACAGAGGGGACTAAAATCCAACTCAATTAAAACATTGTTTTTAAATTTTTCTTAGCATTTTCGGCCCTTTTCTCTGCTCTTCCACAAATGTTACACTTAATGCCATATAATGAACATGTCTCATGATACCATTTCTGACATGCCATGCACTGTATCCAATCCACAGTCTCTGTTGTTTCGAAATACCGTTCTAAACATTCTACGCATTCTTCGGAATCAGATTTATGGCGGTCTTGCATCCTAGCGCTTTTAACTTTTCTTGCAACTTCAGACAAAGCCTCATTATCTGACGTTTCGGAGTCTTCTAACTTTTCATCTGTGTTATTCGCCTTCTTGTATTTCTTTTGTTTTGATAGTATCTTTTCATTTAAGAGTTGAGCAGTTTGTTTTTTCTTTTTCTTTCAGACGGTTTAATGACTGGAACGGGAGAAATTTCATGAAGATATTTGCTAGGCGTCGTTTTAGATTTTTCATTTCTTCCCTCAGGAACTTTGGATTGGAGTGTTCTAGGAATAAATTCTGTTGATGGGTCAGGAATTGGTGACTGTCGTTCATGAGCATCTGGTTGTGGAAAGTTTTCAGCACTGGCAGAAGATGCTACATCAGTTATTGCATAAAAATGGTCTGGAATGACATCGGGGTTCAAAGGAAATATTCCCGTAGCTCTAAACCCTGAAAGTGCGGTTTCCATAGAAGCCGATTTTTCCTAGGCTTTTCCAATCAATTGGCTAGCCTGAAGCCGCTTTAGCTGTCTTCCTGGGTGGTGTCTCATCCATTGTCGAGCTTCACGTTTTAGATTATATTTAAGAGATTTAAAAAATTCCCTGTCAAGTGGCTTGAGTGCTTGGGTGGTATGGCTGGGAAGGCAAATTAACATAATATCATTTGTTTCGGCAAACTCCAGCATGTCAAAAGAATTTGTGTGGGATGCATGCCCATCTAAAATTAAAATGCATTTTCCAGGAGGCTTACGAGGTGCAAAGTGTTCCCTAAGCCACTTGAAAAATAATTCAGCAGTAATGTATGATGACTTAGGATTCATAAAAACTTTGGAACCTGGAGGTAGTCCATCTCCAAACTCGTGTTTGTCACGTTGCCCTTTAAATACGACGACTGGTGGAAAAAACCTTCCCTCAGCACTGCAACAAGCTATTATTGACACGTTTTCACTCCTTTCGGACGAGATTAACGTATGGACGTCTTTAGTTCCTTTCGTGGCAATTACAGTGCCAGCTTCGTTATTTACTTGGAAACCGGTTTCGTCTATGTTAAATATATTTTCCGGTTTAATAAGCAAATTATTTTCCGTGTAACATTTTTGAAGCAAGGTAAAAAACTGGTTAGCCTCTTCTCTATTCATTCCTTGGCTTCGAGCAATAGATAAGCCCTGTGATTTTCTTACACTTAATTCTTCATTCCTTCTTAGAAACGAATTAAGCCAATCGTAACCAGCCATACCAGTATCACGATTAAACCGGTGATTGATTCCTAATTTTTCTGCAAACTGAAAGCTTAATATTCGAATGGTCTCTATATCTGGAGCGAATCCCGCCTTTTCCAGTTTCTGAATATGTTTTACCAGCTGTTTTTCATTTTCTATTCCTAAAACACCTTGGGGACCAAGAGGAACATTAGCCATAGTTCCCTGAACCCTTCTTCTACGGAGTGTTCTCGAAGGAATACTGTATGCACGTAAAGCCTCATTGACTCCCATTTCGCCAGAATTAACACATCTTAAAGCTTCTTCTAGATCTTCTTGCTTCCATTGACGCCTTGGCTTGGCACCAGATTTTCTATTATATTGTGTAGGCATTCTGCAAAAAAAATGGGAACTAGTTTAGGGATAGATGACCCAGGTCATCTCTCCTATTGTACGGGTGAGATGCATCGGGGCGTCTATCCTTTAATACGGTACAGATGCCCCACTAAGCCATCCACCTACCAACCGAAAATTTAACTCATACAACAAATATACCCTCACTTTAAGAATCATACTATTACATGACCACTGTTTATCAACACAAAATTGGCAGATATATAAAATAACTACATCTAAACATGTGATATATTATAATAACGACTTAATCAATATATAAATACTTCTCAACGACTCTATTTCGTAAACAGAACGAGACACAAACATAACCACCTGCCTCGACAAATAGCTTTGTGTAACGTACAAACCATTTACCGTTATTTTGGTTTTGGCGCGATATTTGAAAAATGGGGCATCTATACCGCTGGGGCAACACTCCCGGAATTACCTTACAGGTGTTAGGATAAAACTGTCCCCATTATAGTTAACCGGCAAAGTGCAGTTTTGGGACCTATTGTCTCCAAACTTGTCTTGCAGACTTTTTTCTGTTATGGTGGAAAAATATTCGGAAAAGATATTTGACTGCTATTTTGGGTCACGGTACGGTGTATCATTGTGAACTATAGTAATTTTATTTTGATTTTTTGTTTTCCTACCTAGATTTTGATTAATAATATCCCAAAGAGTTTTTTGTTTATTATCTGAATAACCTATCTGATTACCGTAGTATTGTTTTTTTGCATTATTCAACATACTTTTATATTCTCGTTTTTGCGTAGCATATAAAGCCTGTAAGTTCCGGTCGGCACAGTTTTTCATAAGCCAAAAAAGATTTTTTAACTCTTTACCCTTTTTAATAATTTCTGGAGTCAGCCAGCCTTTATTGCTTTTTCGTTGTTGTATCACTTTTCTAGTCCTAGTAGGACAATTTACTTCAATGCTCCAGTTTATTAACTCCATAATATCTCTATATACCTGCCTAACATCCAACAGATCGTATATGTGGCAAATTTTATGTTAAGTAAAAAGGATTTCAACATGTTTTTGTTAAACTCAGAGAAACTGCGGTATGTAACAATTTTATTGCTGTTTGGCTGTGAAGTGCTATGAACAAGCACAGTATATTTGAGAAACATAGCAAGATGATCCCCCAGATTACCCTGAACCACTTGTGTTTGTGAACTGTCATAGTCAAAGTTACTTAAGATATAGTCTATTTTGCTTTCGCTTAGAATATTATTCGCATTCACGAATATTCTTGTCGGTTCATGACAATTGATTTTTAAATTTAAACCTACACAAAAGTCCATAAGAAGACTTTTTTCAATAGAGTTCTCTAGGAAGTTAATATTAAAATCTCCGCATAAAATTATATTTTCACACATATTACTACAATACAAAAATAATTCAGTGGCCTTGGCCAGGAACAGCTGCATGTCACCATTCGGTGGCCTATAGATACAGATTATGCAGTACTTACATCCATTGTCTATGTCTATTCGTATAGCAGAGCACTCTATATGCAGTTCTCTTTAAAAACTGCTGCACAGAACAGTTTTAACACTATAACTTTTTTTTTTGCGAGGATAAGTGACCCACCGTGAACATGATCCTTTCGCACGAACGACGAAACTATTTGATATTCAGGTATATTCATAAGGGCAATGTTGTCGTGTTTACACCAGTGCTCGGTGATACAGAATATGTCTGGTTGTTCTCGGTCAAGAAACAATTCCAATTCAAGCAATTTATTTGTCATACACTGAACATTGACATGACCTATCTTTATATTGAGTGTATTTGGTCGTAGTTGTTCACAGTTTTTCGGGTCTGCTTCCGTATCGTCGAAAAAATGTAAATCTCTTTACTGAAACCCCTTTGGGCCACATAGTGGGGTTGTTTAGTTGTTCGAATAAAGTAAAGTCCGCACCAACCTTAAATGACAGACTACTAGCGTTTTCATGCGGTGGTAATTTTTCTACAAGGAAATTTTGTCCCTGAAATTTATTTGTCAGATATTTTTTAATTTCGTCAGGCTGTGTTCCAATTTTTACTTTTCCCACATGTAGCCGTGCACGCTTTGCTGCTGCTGCAAAAGTATTTTGTGTGGAAATTGCTTCGCCCTCGCCCCACACAACTTTTTTCTTGGGTGGCACTGGATCGTTTCTCTGACTGGAGTTGTCACCCGTGATTTTTTCCCTTCTGTCGTCCGTTCTACTTTGTCTAGTTGAATTTGTCGAGGAATTGGCAACGCTGTTTTTCAATTGTTTTCCTTTAAATATCGGTTTATCCTGTTTGTTTTCAATTTTTGGGGTATTTTTTAACAAATTAATAACCATTTCTTGGTTCACTACTGACCTTTCTAATTCTTGCACCAGTCTTTTAGAGGAATCGACCTCTATTTTTGAAATTTTTAGCTCGCATTTTAGCGCCTAAATCGTCTTCTCAGCCGTTGGATTTGTTAGGTTAGAGCTGAAATCCGATGTACTGTCGTAGAATTCACTATTTTCCGAGGAATTTTCTTCGCATTTTGAATTTGAACTCGCCTTTAAAGGCACTATCAAATCTGTAATAATATGTATGTCTTATTGGGAAACTCGTCCTTTATTTTCCTGTGGGACGTTACAGATTTATTTAGTGGTACTGTCATTAATCTGTGTATCATGCTGTGGAAAGCCGCTAATTGGTGTTCTATGGGATGGCAAGATGTATAGTGTATTGTGGTATCTGTGTGTGTGGGTTTATGAAAAATAGAAAAGTTGTGTTTGTCTATTTCGCGTACTGTTAGATCCAAAAAGTTTAGTGAATTATTTATTTCTTTTTCAATAGTAAAATGTATGCTAGGGTGGATGCTATTAATAAAATCTAGAAATAAACTTATTGAATAAAGAATGATTGCTAATCTTATTTTCTAACGAGTCCATGAATATTTCGGCTAATAAAGGGCTCAGTGGATTTCCCATTATTAGTCCTTCGTTACTCGAATATAATAGGTACCCGTTAAACTCAAAATAATTTTGTTCTAGACAGGTGTTCAGTAAACTCAAAATTTCCTGTCTTTATGAAATGAACGTTTTTTGCAGAAAGAAGTTTTTCAACTAGGACTATAGTAGCTTGTATAGGAACATTCCATCCTAATGATCCTATACAAGATACTATAGTCCTAGTTGAAAACCTTCTTTCTGCAAAAAACGTTCATTTCATAAAGAAACAGGAAATTTTGAGTTTACTGAACACCTGTCTAGAACAAAATTATTTTGAGTTTAACGGGTCCCTATATTCGAGTAACGAAGGACTAATAATGGGAAACCCACTGAGCCCTTTATTAGCCGAAATATTCATGGATTCGTTAGAAAATAAGATTAGCAATCATCCTTTATTCAATAAGTTTATTTACTTGTACAGGTATGTAGACGACGTTCTAGCTTGCTTTACCGGTACTGATAGACAATTGACTCAATTTCTAGATTTTATTAATAACATCCACCCTAGCATACATTTTACTATTGAAAAAGAAATAAATAATTCACTAAACTTTTTGGATCTAACTATAGTACGCGAAATAGACAAACACAACTTTCCTATTTTTCATAAACCCACACACACAGATACCACAATACACTATACATCTTGCCATCCCATAAAACACAAATTAGCGGCTTTTCACAGCATGATACACAGATTAATGACAGTACCACTAAATAAATCAAACTTTCAAAAAGAATTAAATATAATTAAACAAATCGCAATAAACAACGGCTATAGTATCTACCTAATTAACAAAATATTAAACCAAAAATTATATAAAAAATCTATCAGTATGGTTTATCCTTTTATAAAAGAAAAAACATCCTACAGATTAATTACATTCATTGGTCAAGCTAGCAACAGGATTGCCCACTTTTTTAAAAACTTAAAAATTAATATCGCTTTTAGAACTAACTTTTCTACTGGTAGGTTTATCAAAAATAAAAAGTCAGTAACAGATAAAGATAATAAATCAGGTGTCTACAAGTTAACGTGTCAAGATTGTCCTACGACATACATAGGCCAGACAGGAAGAAGTTTTTCTAAAAGAATTAAGGAACATAGGTCCAGTTTTCTTAATAAAAAAACAGATTCACATTACGCAAATCACCTTTTAGAGACCAACCATAATTTTAATAACAATTTCCACATTTTGCATACCGACAACAAAGGAACAAGGTTAAATCTATTGGAATCCCTAGAAATAAATAAACTTGAAAATACCCACATCTTGTTGAACTCGCGATTAGACCTTCATAATTCCTAATTGTTAAACTTGTTTTTATAACACTTTTGTAAATTCCGCACCCACTCTTATTTTAGGTAAATATCTGATATCCCTTCAGTTCTAGTTTAAGATTCACTCATTCTTGAGAAAGCTACCGTGTAGCGAAACATGTCGGATTTTTATTAGAAAAAGTTCAAGTGTTTAAATAAAGTGGAATTTTCCACAATTTAGTGTTTTCTTTTTGACAAGTTTGTTAAGATGGAGTTCCAACAAGTAAAGGCAGAATCAATCCAACTAAGAAAATCAATCAAATCCATTGGGTTTGTCCAGGATCGTTTTCGTCTTTTTCTCATTAACATTTTCCAAGCTACTAGAGTTCATAATTTAATTTTCTAAATATTATTTTCAAAAAAATATATTTTAGAAAAATGTACCTACCTGTTTTAAAAATTATTTGTTTGGAGACATTTTTGAAAAAATGTACTTTCAAAATACGGATTTTTGGAGAAAAGCGGAAAAGCGAGAAAAGCGGTCAGGACATTTTTAAAAAAATGTACGTTCGAAATATGATTTCGGGAAAATATTTTTGAAAAAATTCGTTAATCCATTTTCGAAAAAGTTTGCTTTCCGAAGAGATGTTTTTTGAAAAATCCTTTTTATTGGGTTATTTGTTTCGTTTAGAAGCCAAAATTATCTGGAGCAAACTGGGATAAGATCGCAGTGACATGTGTAAGGAATGCTTTCAGAAACAATCTGAGAGCATGTACAAGAGCAAAAAATTATTTACTAAAATTGAACCACCAAAGAAGGAAATAAACGCCAAAATATGGCAAACTGACTTTTTATTAAAATTAGCATTTTTAAGGCAACACCCATGGCTTAGTGCTAAGAAGGACATAAATACCTCACACGTTACGCAGAGATAGGCAGTAACATATTACATTACTTATAAGAAGGAAATATATCCCGGATTTATTCCCTTCTTCAAACTATTGTAGGTACTCTCTCATATATTAATTCAGTTATTCAGTAGGTACTGTTTCTGGTATTATTGAGAGTGGACTTTGTTTGCTCAGGTTTGTTAACAGCCTTAGAACACAATGACATTGATGGACTGGTAAAAACAGTTTTGTGCTCCGTAAAGCTGGGGTACACCCTGTATTAATGACCACTGCGTACGAGGGTAAAGTACCAATAAATCAAAAAAAGTTGGCGATATCCGCAAAATTATTCAGTATATACTAGATGATAAAAAAAATATTTCTAGGAGAATATACTGACATCCCAACTACTTCATCTGAAACTCCTGCGGAAGACGAAAGTTAGAAAGTCATATTTGGGTTCAGGATCGCGTAGATTTAAATTTTTAAAAATTTAGCTTAACGTAACCACTGCTTAAGTACGTCTTTTTTGTTATTATTAATATGTTCAGTAAATAACAATATTTCATGTGGTTATTGTACTTATTCTCTTAAAAAAAAATCATATGAAGAAGGAAATAAATCCAAGCCCTTATTATAATGATAACTAAATAATAAAAACCACTATATGGCATCCAAATTATCCTACTGGACTTAAAACACACTGCACTATATTTTATCCACAAGTTAAGTTCAAGAAAAAATTAAAAAAGAAAGTAAAAAAGTTTTCTTCGATTTTCTCAAAATCAATAATATGGATTCATTTCCTTCTTCCAACTGGTGATTCAATTATTGTTTATATTCGAAATCTCCGAGGGCAAATACCCGACAATTCGGAGATTCTAAGGAAATACCACCTGGTTAACGTGTAAGCCATCCCTAAGGTAGCTAGGGCTCTGGTTAAGCACTGGACCGGGTGGTGAGCTGGCCAACCTGCAAATACATGGATAAATTCGTCGCTGGAAAGACAAAGGGGCGTAACTCCGAAAACCCGAATTTCGAGTTATGGCCACCATACCTACCCCCAAGGTCATATTTATAAAAATACCAACTGGTGTTTCTCTCTCTCTTATGGTTATCGTGAGATTATAAATTATATGGGCGTAAGTCAGTCATGTATGAAAATTTTCAAAAAAGTTCATAGACAAAAAGGCGACTCTCTTTTAGAATTCGATAACTCCGTAAATACATCTTTCTTTGCAAGAATATAACATTTAGCATAATCTACTTAGTCCACTAAATAACTTACATAAATGTACCGCATGTTCAGTAACCAATGCAACACTGGCTTATTTTTCAATCGCTTCTCCTGAAAAATATATACAATGGAGTTACGCTCCTTTGTCTTTCCAGCGACGAATTGCGCCCTCTTTGGGCCAGGCTTGAAGCTTTTCATCCCATCCTTATAGAGCTAATGTATTCATTTAGTGCGCACTCATAAAGATTAAGTCTCCCTACCAGTTGCAAAATTTTTCCTCGCTTTGTCCTGAAGAAATGTTTTTTTTTAGTGACTCTCAGATCATGCGGACTCCAGAATTGTTTTGGTTATGTCAATATAGATGGTTTTGAGTTCGACAACAAAACCTGCACAGCTTGTCAGACAGACAGATGTAATTTATCTGTTCGCGACAGTCCTCCGACTGGATGGATATTCCTGCTGATCATCATGATTTGTATTATTTTATGTTATTAAACCAACTGTGAAAGCTGCAAGTGTATTTTGTCTTTTTTTAAATTACTAAAAGTAATGCCTCTAATAAGTTATCTTGTTATGTGTGTATGTATGTACAGGGTGTCCGGATTTCGTTGTATTTGCGGGTTATCTCAGTTATTAGTAGAGATAGAAGGATGCGTCATGGCGCTACTTTTTCGTGAAACGAAAAATGCCATAAATAGAATTTTCATAGCTTCTTTGTTTTCGAGCTACATGGTGATTTTGAAAATTTTCACTTTCTGAGCACCCCTTGTATCTCGGTTATGCCGCATCATATCACAATAGTAAAAACAGACTTGTATGCAGAATGTTACGTAGAATACGATGACGTAGATAGTTTTTTCTAAATATTTTAATTTTCGAGTAGTGAAGTAAAGTTGTTGTTTTTTAAATAGGACACCCTGTATATTTATACATCGTTACGTTACTAAACTGTGATTACGCTTATCGACGGCTTTTTGAAAATATATAATATGATATAAATATATAATATATTTAATTTTTCACTGAAGTCGTTAAATCACAATGTTTAATAAAAATGTAAATTTTTATAAAGTAGGCTTTGGCTTACAAAACAATTGACATACATTTTAGAAATCTTGTATGTTAAGTTGTTGATATCATCCATTGTAACAATTTGATATTGATATCTTTGATTTTGTAATATCGTTTATTAATTTATAGTTTGTTATATTTGTTGGCCCTTATTATATTATTAATATTTTATGTATATATATATATATATATATATATATATATATATATATATATATATATATATATATATATATATATATATATACAGTGAGGGCATAAAGTCTGGAAACACCTAGTTTTTTGCGAAACTATACATTTTCGGAAGAAACGCCGGAACACGTCGATTTTGTTCTCATTTTCTACACATTCTAAAAATATTTGATTATATACAGGGTGTGCCATAAAAGTTGGGCATTTGTCAAATTTGATTTTTTAAATAGAACACCCTGTATATTATTCCATTTTTGAATTGTGCGTTAGAAAATCAACATCTTTTGTATAAACCACCCTTCCTCTAAAGTCAATTGTTTGCGAGATATTGCAACTTGAAAATTGGCAGCCCGCAAAATTAAATAAAGTCAAATAATTCAACACATTTTTATTTTAACAACAACAATCCAACTGAGACAATTTTAACGCAGCAAATGCTGAAATTGTTGACCGTTAACTTCCTGGCAATATCCTAGCCTATCCATAAACTCCTCTTGTACGTTACGGATGAAAGAAGGTGAGTGAAATTTGCCGAATTTCATCCCTTATACGATTTTTTAAAGCTTCTATGTTGGGAGGTCTGTTAAAGTAAACTTTACTTTTTAAATAACCCTACAGGAAATAATCAAGGGGGATCAAATCCGGTGACCTCACAGGCCATTCTATGGGGCCACGACGTCCTATCCACCTGTTAGGAAATATCTCGTTGAGATATTGCCTAACAGCTAGCGCATAGTGAGGTGGGGCCCCATCTTGTTGAAACCACATTGTTAAGGCAGGTGTATCAGGCTCATCACCTGGATACCGCTAAGCTAAGGCAGGAATTAACTCTACTTGCAAAACGTCTAGATACATTTGGCCGGTCAAATTTTCGTCAAAAAAATAGGGACCTACAATCTGGTCTTGAAATATTCCTGCCCAAACGTTGACTTTTTCGGGATGTTGCGTATGAGCCACTTGAGCCCAATGGGGATTCTCTTTAGACCAATACCTACAGTTTTGCCGATTGACAGTACCATTGAGAAAAAAGGTAGCTTCATCCGAAAATAAAACATTTGCCCAAAACAAGGGATCCATGTTGCACCGTTCTTGCATATTTTCACAAAACTGGAGTCGGCGGTCATAGTCATCTTCATTTAATTCATGTATTAGTCTTATTTTGTATGGATGATATTTCTCTTTATGCAGATTTTTTTCACTGATGATTGACACACGTTTAAATCTAATGCCACTTGATGGGTTGACAAATGTGGATTCTCGTTGTAACTGAGTAAAATATCTAATTTAATATTATCATCTAATTTAGGCCTACCTGTCCTGGGCAGATCTTTTACAGTCCCATGTTCATGAAATTTTTTAACGATTTTGCTGACTGTAGATTTTGTAATTGCTTGTCGCTCTGGATGTATGTTATTAAAAAGTTCGCAAACTTTGTCAAGATGCCTACGACGATCTCCCCAGCCAAACATCATAAGGATTTCAATGCTTTGGATCTCGGAAAGCATATTTTAAGATACAAATTACTATATTATTTAAATGTGTTTGATTTTTGACACAACCATCATAATGGGACATGCTGGTTTCCAGGGTAGTGCAACAATTCAAGGTGTAAGAATTACCAATTTTCAAGTTGCAATATCTCGCAAACAATTCACTTTAGAGGAAGGGTGGTTTATACAAAAGATGTTGATTTTCTAACGCGTAATTCAAAAATGGAATAATATACAGGGTGTTCTATTTAAAAAATCAAATTTGACAAATGCCCAACTTTTATGGCACACCCTGTATATAATCAAATACTTTTAGAATGTGTAGAAAATGAGAACAAAATCGACGTGTTTCGGCGTTTCTTCCGAAAATGTATAGTTTCGCAAAAAACTAGGTGTTTCCAGACTTTATGCCCTCACTGTATATATATATATATATATATATATATATATATATATATATATATATATATATATATATATATATATATATATATATAGATATATATATATATATATATATATATATATATATATATATATATATATATACATCTTTCATCATTTCTGCGTCCTTTCATAATCCATCATTTTTGCGTCCCCTAGAAATAGAGGCTTTAGGCTTTGTATTTCAAGTGTATATCGATTTTTTCCCTTTTTTTGTATTGCTCCTAATTTTTCTTTTAAATATCTCTTAAAACTAAAATATACCTTTTATTTTATAATGCAGCATTTTCAACTCCTTTCATATTATAATCAAATTTGCGTCCGGCGTATAATTTTGTACATTTGTCGACGCATTTTGCTTCCGAGCCGTATAATATTTGGACACTTCTCTATCATTTTTACTACTGCCCTGTTGCCAGAATTTGAAAAGTCCGAAAGGTGGGAAAGATTACACAGCGCTTTTGAACCAATGATAGGTATGACTAATCTGTCACCAGAAACAGCTTGAGGGACTGGGCTGTTTATAACTTAAAGGTATAATTAATTGTTTCCTCATAATATGATGAAGACATGTAAATCTTTACGCCAAGAGCAGAATGAGATAACCAAGGTGCTATGAGTCTATTACAAAACCATCGATCTTTTATTAACATGCTTTTATTAGCTTGACTTATAACATTGTAATGGGACATTTCATTAAAAGATATATACAGTATGTATTCGAAATGGAAAAATTTTTGTTATTGATTTTACGAAAAAAGCGTATTTTTATAAAAAGGTCTGCATCGTGAAAAAATAGCATTGCCATTCAGAAATTTGATCCAGTAGGTACGTACAGGGTGGCTCAAAAATGAAAAAGTCATAATCCACGTGAAGCTAAAAAGACAAAATCTTTATTTGAAATTACACTGCCACTGCAAATGTACAATTTAATAATATGTTTTTTTCATTAAAAAATATACAGCATGTCTTCGAAATGGAAAAAATGTATTATTGATTTTACGAAATTGTGTATTTTTATAAAAAGTTCTGCATCGTGAAAAAATAGCATTGGCATTCATAAATTTGATCCAGTACGTACAGGGTGGCTCAAAAATGAAAAAGTCATAATCCACGTGAAGCTAAAAAGACAAAATCTTTATTTAAAGGTACACTGCCACTGCAAATGTACAATTTAATAATATGTTTTTTTCATTAAAAAAATATACAGCATGTCTTCGAAATGGAAAAAAATGTATTATTGATTTTACGACAAAAGTGCATTTGTATAAAAAGTTCTGCATCGTGAAAAAATAGCATTGCCATTCAGAAATTTGATTCAGTACGTACAGGGTGGTTCAAAAATGAAAAAGTCATAATCCACATGAAGCTAAAAAGGCAAAATCGTTATTTAAAGGTAAACTGCCACTGCAAATGTACATACAAGAGTTATTTTTATGATATGTTTGGAACACACAGGAGGTCCCAAAAGTAAAATTAATTTTTTAAAATCGCCGTTACAAAAAAAGTATATCTTCATAAAAAATTCTACATTGTGAAAAAAGAGCATGGTTTAAATATTTTTATAGGGCATAGAGGGTGGCTAAAAATTTAAATTAAAATTGGGACTTTCAGCTTTATGAGCCACCCTGTATTGTCCTTCATCAAGTTTTTGAATAACCATGCTTCTTTACAATGTAGAACTTTTCATAAAGATATAGGTACTTTTTTTGTAAAATCGGTAATAAAAAAATTAATTTTATTTTTGAGACCTCGTGTATGTTCCAAAACTAATTCACTAAAAAACTAAAAGAACACGCTTTTATGAGTAGCGCACTAAAAAGTTAAAAATAAATTAGGTATAGTTTAAAAAACTATACGGTTTACTGTTAGGTAACTACAAAAGGAAAATAATTATTTTGAACTTTTTAGTGCGCTACTCATAAAAGCGTTTTTTTTAGATTTTTAAATTATAATTTATTTTTTTAACCTAAAATGCAAGTTGAAAATATAAGTTTAAATAATATTAATATTATATACATTTTTACTGCTTATTTCTTAATTTGTAAAATTTATTGAAGAATAAAAAGATTGATAACAATAGTAATATGAATAACAATATTGTAAGTATTTTCCATGCTTATAGAATATAATATTATTTTTAGTTTATTTTTATGTGAAATTAGGAATGCTTAGCCGTCGACAAATTTCAATTTTCATAACAGTAACGGTGTCAGACATTTGCCCTCCTTTTGGTAAAAGTGATAATTAATATATAGGTGATAGATCAAGGCTGACAATTTTTATTTTAATTTACTGACATGTACACATTGCTATCACAGAATGGCGCTTTTTTACCAAGAGTTCTCCGCATTCTTTACATATGAGATCGCTATAAAAAGGAGTTTTGAGCCATGGACTCTCCTTACCTCATTCCATGATTTAAGTTTATTTTGAGTTGTTTTGCTGGAACCTGGAAATAAGATTGCGAATTATAATAAAAACCTATTTTTATTATAACTTTCGTTTATTTTATTTGGGTTAAGTCACCAGATTAGCTCAAAATATGACAAGGCGTCCAACAAAAATTATCCACCTAATAAAACTAAAACAGATATATTTAATGTCGACAGACACAAGCAAGTTTCTTCTTAATGCTTTTTGGCTGGAATCACTATTGATAAGACAGGTGTAATTTGGCAATTAAAGTCTTGCTCATTGCTCAGTGCTCAGCTTTATATAATTAAGGGTTTAAATTGGCAAGTGTTAAGATAAGACAACCAAATTTTATACTGTTAGTTTCTTTTTAATTTTTCTCGCCAACTTATAAAGAAAAGAGCGATTTAAATAACAGTTAAGTACAGTTAAATTTACCAACCGAAATAAACCTTTTTAATACACTACAAAGATAATGTAAAATGTCGACCACAGTAACTGGCGAGCTAGTTTTTTTATTTAACAAATAAATTCCAAAATGTAGTTTTTGTTAAATAACTTTTTAAGTTTTATTTTTTCGAAAAACCGCATCAATCGAAATAGGTGAAAATGTTACACAGGAAACGTATCTAAAACGTCTATAAAACTTAATCATTTTGTTAAACTTAAGCTTCAAAAAGTTTTGCAATTTATATGTCAACTATATGTACAAAATACAGTTTCTGTAACATAAATCGTTTTCGAGTTTGAGCAACAAAAAATAGAAACTAATTTTGAAGGTGCTCTGTATATATTTCACCGGAAATACAGCCTGTTCCAAGCCAGGTTGAAAAGTAGTCCATATGCAAAATTTTTCCTTTTCTTTTTGGTCAAGCAGTTTTAAGCGTTCGCTCCAACAGACAATCCGACAGACAGGCGGACAGACAAACCGACGAAAATGGGAGACCATCTGATATAGGGACCTCAACACGTAAAGATCTGAAAAAATCCCGGGAAGTGATTTTTTTCTAGCGAGAGAAGTAAAAAGTTGAAATTACTAAAATTAGAAATGATTTTTAAAAATGCAAAAATATTCCGTGAAAAGATAAATTTAGGATGTGTAGAAATGTCAAATTAAAATTAATAACCTCCAGTTATAATGAAGTGGTAATTTCCATAAGAAAGTGCGATTATTTCTTGATATTATACCTTTAAAATGGGCTAGTACAAACTATATCCCAAATCGATTACTTGTTATATTTTAAAAACAAATATAAAATGGTATAGATTTTTTTGTAATAAAAAAGCCTTAAAATTAAAAGTACTAAAACTTTTAAAGCTCCAACAAGAAAAGAAAATTTTACGCGGCTGTTGTATCTAATAGAAAATAAAATTTCATTGTTCCTAACTTACACCCTGTACAGTACAACTGTTCTATTTCTATTTTACACTCCACTTACAACACCATTGATTTTTGACACTTTAACGGTAATTTTGTATTGCAGCAATTGCAGTATACCTATTCAAATAAGATATGCAGGCATGCATCGCTGTTTTATTTAATAACTAGCTTTCGCCCGCAACTTCTTCCATGGTATAACAATTTTACTCCATTACAAACTTTAAATACCATCGTAATACCCCCTTAGGGGTTGATTTATTGAAAACTGAAAAAAAAAACACGTGTTTAAACATTAACTCTCAGATACACTAAGAAGGTTTAAGATTTAGTACTGCATGGTTTAAATTGGGATCTTCTAGTTGATCAGGTATGTTTTGACAGGTTTTTTCCTGTCATAGTTAATAAGTCTTCGTTAAAACTTATGAAATATTCCGTTCCGTGCCGTTCATTTTCTTCACATTCGTTAGACAAAATTAGATTTTCTGACCTCAATTGACATACTTATTAGTTAACATTTTTGGGGAAATTGTCATTCGCTCGTTTTTACCCCCCCCCCCCCCCCCCCCCCGGTAGTTTTTTTAAATGTTAGACAAAATTAAATATTTTGACCCCAATAACCACGAAAACAACATTAACATTTTTAGATAATTTCCCAGTTGCTCCTTTTTACCCCCCCCCCCCGGCGTTATTTTTTTAAAAATGAGTTTCAACAAAATTAGATTTTCTGTTCTCAGTAACCCCCAAAATTAGTTAACATTTTTGGAGAAATTCCAAACCCCGCGCCTTTTTATTCCCTCTGCCCCACCGTTAATTTTGTTTACATTCGTTAAACAAAATTAGATTTGCTGACCTCAATAACCTTGAAAATCATATATCAAATAACTTTTTTTGAAAAATGATCAGTTGCCTGTTTTTATTCTCCCTCGTTGTATTTTTTTAAATATGTTAGACCAAAGTACATTTTTTGACCGTAATAACACCGAAAATGACAAATTAGTTACCATTTTTTCAGTCGCTCCTTTTTATCCCCCGCCGTTAATTTTTTAACTATAGGTTTCAACAAAATTAGATTTCTGACCTAAATATCCCCGTAAATGACAGATTAGTTAACATTTTTGGAGAAGTTCCCAGTTGCGCCCTAATATCACCCCACTCCCCACGTTATTCTTGACATCCATTACACAAAATTAGATTTTCTGACCTCAATAACCTCGAAAATAACATATTAGTTAACATTTTTGAAGAAATTCCCATCAGCTCCTTTTCCCCAAAGTCGTCCGTTCCCCAGACGCGTACTTTTCCAAGGTCGTCCGGAACCTAGATGCGTATTTTCTTAAAGGGCGTCCGCTCCCCAGACGCGTATTTTCCCACAGTTTCCCAGGCGCGCATTTCTCTAAGGTCCTCCGGTTCCCAAACGCGTAATTCTTTCCATGGCCATCCGCTCCCTAGATGCGTATTTTCCTTAAGCGCGTACTTTTTTCGAAGATCGTTTGTTCCCCAGACGCGTCTATTCCCCAGGGTCCTCCGTTCCTCAAACGCGACTTTTCATCAAGGTCGTCCACTTCCCAGGTGCGTATTTTTCCCAAGATCGCCCGCTCCCCAGACGCGTATTTTTACAAGGTCGTTCGCTTCCCTAGATGCGTATTTCCCCAAGGTCGCCCGCTCCTCAGACGCGTATTTTTCTAAGGTCGTCCGTTTTAAAGAAGCTTATTTACCTCAAGGTCGCTCCCTCCCCCGACGCGTGTTATTCCTTAGGTCTTCCGCTCCCTAGGCGCGTATTTT
Source organism: Philopedon plagiatum (assembly GCA_963971165.1). Lineage (NCBI taxonomy): Eukaryota > Metazoa > Arthropoda > Insecta > Coleoptera > Curculionidae > Philopedon > Philopedon plagiatum. Next base: position 5,009,745 of record OZ020196.1, on the reverse strand, counting down.
TCTTAAGGACGCCCGCTCACCGGACGCATATTTTTTCCAAGGCGCCCCTGGTGTGGCATTCAAGTGGGCAGCCTTATTACTTAACATTTTTAGGTAAATTCCCATTCGCTCCTTTATATCTCCCCCTCCCGTTAATTTTTTAAAAATCAGTTCCAACAAAATTAGATTTTCTGACCTCAATAACTCTGAAAATACTAAGCTAACATTTTTGGAGAAATTCTCAGCCGCCCTTTTATCCCCTCTCCCCTCCCTTCTCTGTAAATTTTATTTAGCATCTGTTACACAAAGTCAGATTTTCTGACCTCAGTAATCCCGAAAATGGCATATTAGTTAACATTTTTGGACAAATTCCCAGCTGCCCCTTTTTATTCGCCCCCCCCCCCTCCCTACGGTAATTTTTAACTCCTGCTAGAAAAAAAAAATTCTGACCTCAATAACCCCGAAAATGACATATTAGTCAACATTTTTAAAAAATTCTCAGTCGCTCCGGTTTTATCCCCTCTCACCTCCTCCCCTTTATTATTTTTTAAAGCTAAATCGTTTCACGTGGATTATGACATTTTCATTTTTGAGCCACCCGGTAAGTATAAGATCAAATTTTTGAATAGCAATACTATTTTCTCACGATGCAGAACTTTTTATAAAGATACACTTTTTTCGTTAAATCAATAATAAAAAAATTTCCATTTCGAAGATATGTTGTATATTTTTTAATGAAGAAAACATATTATTGAATTGTACATTTACAGTGGCAGTTTACCTTTAAATAACGATTTTGTCTTCTTAGCTTCACGTGGATTAGGATTTTTTTATTTTTGAGCCACCCTGTTTATACAAGATCAAATTTTTGAATAGCAATGCTATTTCCTCACGATGCAGAAGACATGCTGTATATTTGTTAATGAAAAAAAAAACATATTGAATTGTACATTCGCAGTGGCAGTTTTCCTTTAAATAACGACATTGTCTTTTTAGCTTTACTTGGATTATGACTATTTCATTTTTGAGCCACCCTGTACGTACTAGATCAAATTCTTGAATGGCAATGCTAGTTTTTTACGATGCAGAACTTTTTATAAACAGATAGGTACTTTATTCTTAAAATCAATAATACACTTTTTCCATTTCGAAGACATGCTGTATATTTTTTAATGAAAAAAAATATTATTGAATTGTACATTTGCAGTGGCAATTTTCCTTTAAATCACGATTTTGTCTTTTTAGCTTCTCTTGGATTATGAATATTTCATTGTTGAGCCACCCTGTACGTACTAGATCAAATTTTTGAATGGCAATGCTATTTTTTTACGATGCAGAACTTTTTATAATCAGACACTTTTTTCGTAAAATCAATAATAAAAATTTGTCCTTTTCGTAGACATGCTGTATATTTTTTGAATGAAAAATACATATTATTGAATTGTACATTTGCAGTGGCAGTTTACCTTTAAATAACGATTTTGTCTTCTTAACTTCACATGGATTAGGACTTTTTATTTTTGAGTCACCCTGTTTATACGAGATCAAATTTTTGAATAGCAATGCTATTTTCTAACGATGCAGAATTTTTTATAAAGAGACACTTTTTTCGTAAAATCAATAATATTTTTTTTCCATTTCGAAGACATGCTGTATATTGTTTTAAGAAGAAAAAAACATATTATTGAATTGTACATATGCAGTGGCAGTTTTCCTTTAAATAATGATTTTGCCTTTTTAGCTTCACGTGGATTATGACTGTCATTTTTGAGCCACCCTGTACATACTAGATCAAATTTTTGAATCGCAATGCTGTTTTTTTACGATGCAGAACTTTTTATAAACAGACACTTCTTTCGTAAAATAAATTTTTTTTTTCCATTTTGAAGACATGCTGTACATTTTTTAATGAAAAAAATATTGTTGAATTGTACATTTGCAGTGGCAGTTTTCCTTTAAATCACGATTTTGTCTTTTTAGCTTCACTTGGATTATGAATATTTAATTTTTGAGCCACCCTGTACATACTAGATCAAATTTTTGAATGGCAATGCTGTTTTTTACGATGCAGAACTTTTTATAATCAGACGCTTTTTTCGTAAAATCAATAATAAAATTTTTTCCATTTTGAAGACGTACTGTATTTTTTTTTAATGAAAAAACATATTGAATTGTACATTTGCAGTGGCAGTTTACCTTTAAGTAACGATTTTGTCTTCTTAGCTTCATGTGGATCAGGACTCTTTTATTTTTGAGCCACCCTGTATGTACTAGATCAAATTTTTGAATGGCAATGGTATTTTCTCACGATGCAGAACCTTTTATAAACAGACACTTTTTTCGTAAAATCAATAATAATTTTGTTCCATTTCGAAGACATGCTGTATATTTTTTTAATGAAAAAAAACACATTATTGAATTGTACATTTGTCGTGGCAGTTTTCCTTTAAATAACGATTTTGTCTTTTTAGCTTCACGTGGATTATGACTGTCATTTTTGAGCCACCTTGTACGTATCAAATTTTTGAATGGCAATGCTGTTTTTTTACGATGCAGAACTTTTTATAATCAGACACTTTTTTCGTAAAATTAGTAACAAAATTTTTTCCATTTTGAAGACATACTGTATATTTTTTTAATGAAAAAACATATTGAATTGTACATTTGCAGTGGCAGTTTACCTTTAAATAACGATTTTGTCTTCTTAACTTCACATGGATTAGGACTTTTTATTTTTGGGTCACCCTGTTTATACGAGATCAAATTTTTGAATAGCAATGCTATTTTCTAACGATGCAGAATTTTTTACAAAGAGACACTTTTTTCGTAAAATCAATAATATTTTTTTCCATTTCGAAGACATGCTGTATATTTTTTTAAGGAGAAAAAACCATATTATTGAATTGTACATATGCAGTGGCAGTTTTCCTTTAAATAATGATTTTGTCTTTTTAGCTTGACGTGGGTTATGACTGTCATTTTTGAGCCACCCTGTACATACTAGATCAAATTTTTGAATCGCAATGCTGTTTTTTTACGATGCAAAACTTTTTATAAGCAGACACTTCTTTCGTAAAATAAATAATATATTTTTTTCCATTTTGAAGACATGCTGTACATTTTTTAATGAAAAAAATATTATTGAATTGTACATTTGCAGTGGCAGTTTTCCTTTAAATCACGATTTTGTCTTTTTAGCTTCACTTGGATTATGAATATTTCATTTTTGAGCCACCCTGTAAGTACCTACTAGATCAAATTTTTGAATGGCAATGCTGTTTTTTACGATGCAGAACTTTTTATAATCAGACACTTTTTTCGTAAAATCAATAATAAAATTTTTTCCATTTTGAAGACGTACTGTATATTTTTTTAATGAAAAAACATATTATTGAATTGTACATTTGCAGTGGAAGTTTACCTTTAAGTAACGATTTTGTCTTCTTAGCTTCATGTGGATCACGACTTTTTTATTCTTGAGCCACCCTGTATGTACTAGATGAAATTTTTGAATGGCAATGGGTATTTTCTCACGATGCAGAACCTTTTATAAACAGACACTTTTTTCGTAAAATCAATAATAATTTTTTTCCATTTCGAAGACATGCTGTATATTTTTTTAATGAAAAAAAAACACATTATTGAATTGTACATTTGTAGTGGCAGTTTTCCTTTAAATAACGATTTTGTCTTTTTAGCTTCACGTGGATTATGACTGTCATTTTTGAGCCACCCTGTACGTATCAAATTTTTGAATGGCAATGCTGTTTTTTTACGATGCAGAACTTTTTATAATCAGACACTTTTTTCGTAAAATCAATAACAAAATTTTTTCCATTTTGAAGACATACTGTATATTTTTTTAATGAAAAAACATATTATTGAATTGTACATTTGCAGTGGCAGTTTACCTTGAAATAACGATTTTGTCTTCTTAGCGTCACGTAGATCAGGACTTTTTTATTTTTGAGCCACCCTGTATGTACTAGATCAAATTTTTGAATAGCAATGCTATTTTCTCACGATGCGGAACTTTTTATAAACAGGCACTTTTTTCGTAAAATCAATAATAAATTTTTTTCCATTTCGAAGACATGCTGTATATTTTTTTAATGAAAAAAAAAACACATAACTTCAGCAAAAAAAACTTAAAACGAGACCATTCGGAAAAACTCATCGACAAACCAAGTTGAAGAAGTCCGTTGAAGAATTATGCGTGAACATATAAAGAATCTCACATGCGGGCCGAATAATTGATAACCTCCTCTTGAGAAGACGGTTAAAAAGCACACCGCTTAGCGAAAATGCTGTTCACTGCGTCACGGACACTTCATAATTATAGAACTAATATTTAAATACAATTTTATCATACTTTAGCGTTGCCAAGTTTCTGGTAGCAAAATCCACCGACCAGTAAAACTTTTAATATACGCATGTATAATTTTGCGCCTCTATCGGAAATTTTTACAACTAAAATTTATACGTCTTCATTTATTTTTCGATCATTTTTACTTCCATTTCGTACCGCTATTATTCCCCGCCACTAGTTTATGCTTTAAACTGTCAAAGAACAATTTCTTTACGTAAGGTATGGTACTTTGGACCAGCCATTGCGACAATGTGGGACTTAAAATTTATAGCCATGTTCGAGAAAAACGCCTAAGTTAATCTTGCGTCCGATATACGGCAGCAAGTTTGCAGCGGTAGCAGAAATGATAGGGATTAGACCCCTTTCGGAAGCAAAAATGATAGGGTGATGTATATATATATATATATATATATATATATATATATATATATATATATATATATATATATATATATATATATATGTGTCTAAAATAGGTGATACCACTATTGCTATCTCCGAAATGGTAAAAGATACGAGGTCGGTTAAATTAGAGAAAATGTGCCATTTCTAGTCCCTATTCATATTCCGTTTACGCAGTTGCCAAATTCTCTATAGTTTCTTATCTACAGGGGATTTTTTTAAAATAGTCAAAAATTTAATTCTTAAATATCTCGAAAACTATCACAGTTAGAAAAAAGTTGTTTTTACAAAAATCACACGATTCTTTACCTTCTCTAAAGAAACGTTATTGTTGTGTTTATGCCATTTGTTTTTACTGAGATACTGATACTAACTTTTTTTTCAAATACGGACCTGGATTTTTTGCTGCATTTTTTGAAAGAATACTTCATACCCTTTACAACTGTGTATCACTTGATTATGGTTGTCGACGTTTTGGTGAAGAATAGTATCATCATCAGGATATTCTACCAGTACGGACCTGGCATTTTTCAAGTTAATGCGCCATTTCACGACCTATTATGGAGACAATTAGGTCAGAATCAGGAACTATGGATTAAATTGTTTTAACTGGTAAATTTTAATTATAATCATTATTACTAGCCAGAACCCTCAAGTTTGTAAAATTTATCCAGCGCCTGAAAAAAGCATAGGCTTAGTTTTAATTATAACAAATCCTAATAATTAATTCTTAGAGGCGTGATTGGCTTCGTGTGGTCAGTCCAATCGCGTCCATCAACATGTTCGTCCGCCCGTCCATATGTTATATTTCAACGCAACGTCAAAAAATAAAGCAGAAAACGGATTTTAGATTCGAATTCCTTATAATCCGAACCCAGTAAATATGACAATGGTTTTATGCTAGAATATAGTTAAAGGTCTTTAATTTGAGATAATATGGTTTGTTTTCAAAGCCAGCCAAATAGTAATTCAACTGTACCAGCATAATGAGTTACAGCAGATATGAAACCATTGGGTAAAATAGGATTATTTATTATTATCTTTTGAACCAAAAGGTGATTTTTGGATACGAAAATATTAAAAACGTAAATAATGAAGACGTATCATCAAGGGTGCCTTTTACAATATGTAGTAAACTTAACCACTAGTTAGGTGCTGTTAATAAAGGCCGCTAATTATATCTGATCTGAGTCTGCTAAACTTTTGCTTTCAATAACTCATTGGTTTAAGTGCAATTTGACAAACTTTAATGACCAAAGGGTACTGGTTAGTAATCATGAACACAGTTTAAAATTAATCAGTTGAATAATTTAAACCACAGCGATAGGTTGTGAAATTGTGCCTTAACATGGAAAATTCCAGGTCCGTATCTATAGAAAATCAAGATGATGTTGTTATTCCTGATCAAAACGTCGAAAATCATAATCTAGTGATACATAGTTGTAAAGGGTATGAAGAATTCTTTCAAAAACTGCAGCAAAAAATCCAGGTCCGTATTTGAAAAAAAAATTAGTATCAGTAACTCTGTAAAAACAAATGGTATAAACAAAACAATAACGTTACTTTAGAGAAGGTAAAAAATCGTGTGATTTTTGTAGAAACAACTTTTTTCTACCTATAATAGTTTTCGAGATATTTAAGAATTACATTTTTGACTATTTTCAAAAAATCCCCTGTAGATAAGAAACTATAGAACATTTGGCAACTGCGTTAACGGAATATGAATAGGGACTAGAAATGTCACATTTTCTCTAATTTAACCGACCTCGTATCTTTTACCATTTCGGAGATAGCAATAGTGGTATCACCTATTTTAGACACCCTGTATATATATATATATATATATATATATATATATATATATATATATATATATATATATATATATATATATATATATATATATATATATATATATATATATATACATACATATATATATATATATATATATATATATATATATATATATATATATATATATATATATATATATATATATATATATATATACATATATATATATATATATATATATATATATATATATATATATATATATATATATATATATATATATATATATATATATATATATATATATACAGGGTGTTATGAAATTCACTGCATATATTGGAATGGGTGACTCCTGGGGTGGTCTACAGACATATCCAATACTTTTTTTTTCTTAAATCGAACATTTTAAAAATTTTCAAAAATACCCTAAAACCAGTCTATATTCGCCGCACCTGGCTCATCGTACACAAGGCGCTTGACGGAAATTTGCGCGCGAAAAACTTTAAACAATTGAATTGTTGAAACGTTGCCAGACTATAAATCTTTAAGGAGAATTTATTTTCTGTTTTTAAGCGTAATTTAAGACATTTAAGAATTTTTTTTAACCTCTTCCTACGAAGAAACTAAAAAAAATAGTAAAAAGGCACTGCGAAATCAATCATTTTTGTCAGTAGCCTTAGTTTTAAGTAATATTTAAGACACCCTATATTTCGTTATTAATGATATAAGCGTTATTCTTACTAGCTTAAACTTTCTGCCAAGGAAAAGTTAAAAATCAAAACAAAACTACTAATTGAGCACAACTACATAGTACTTACTTCAAAAGTATAACTAGATCCGCTAAATTAGTTTTGCACCGGCAAACGTTACCACAATACGTAAATATTAGTGTTTTAAATTTAGTTTTCAACCCTATTACGCTACTCACTCAAAGAAACTAGATAAAACTGATCAAAATATTGGTTAACAACGGATCGACGAAGATCATTTTCTAGGTAGTGAAAACAAATTACATTATTTAAAACTTTAAACGAAAAAAAAATTAAAACATTCATTGTGTGGCTTGTGTGCTGTTGAAAAACTTTAATATGGCGCACGGGTCCCGACATCAAGAAATGATTCTCTGTCCATCTTTCTTCATCATGGTACATGTGTCGTGTCTCTTTGTCACTTCCTATGTTAGCGTGTTGATGCGGTAGCTGGCGCTGATTTGGCGCGAAAATTTAAAATAGAACGCGTGTTTGTATTAATTGCCTTTGAAAAGGAAAATATTCGCGGAAACCATCCTGAGCAAGTTCCGAACATCATCCGAATCTATTCAGAATAAATAAAATGCGCAAGTCACATTCCGAATGAGTTCGTAATTTCTGATATCCGCGAATGCCCTTCGGATTCTTAAGGCGTTTTTGGCGCTTCAAAACCATCAAAACCAAAACCATGTGCTCTCTTTGTTTATCCAACGTAATTAAACGTAAACAAAGATAGTGCCACAAAAATCAAAACCATATTGTTATCCTTATTTGTACAATGCAGTCAAATGTAAATAAATAAAGACAACAATGGTAAACCCTCGGGTTTGGTTTGGATGGTTTGGAATCGCCAAAAAAACGTCTGTAAACACCTTTGTTGACAGTCGACGTAGGGATGTTGATATCGGAAAAAAATATCGATATTTATTATATCGTTATTTTCAAAATATATTATATCGGGTATTCGATATATCGGTAAAAAATATCGATATTTCGATATATCGATATTTCGTTCTCACTGTTCTCACAAAAACTGTCCATTTTAGATACACCAAAACTGTATCAAATTTTTAACTCAATTATCATTAAGATTTCAATTAGGCGGTATATAATGGCAAATCCAAACAATAAAAAAAATTGTAAACAATTTTAATTGCAAAAATTTAGTCAAAATGTTATATATTTAGCATATTACAGCATGATACAACTTTACCAAAAATGGTTTATTTCTAATAAACGCACATATAGACTTAGATACCTAATAATTATGAAAAATTTATTTTATTGAAAAAAAAATTTAAGGTTAAGTATTGTTAAGGCCTTATTAGGAAATATAGGGAGAAAAAAAACTATGAAAACCAATATTTATTGGATACACTTGTTAAAAATACGCCAAGGCCGTAGCTAGAAATTTTGAAGTTGTATATCTCTATTGCTACTTACGGGACCCATGCCAAGTTTAGGGTTTTTAATAGTGAGCCTACTAGGAATGTTGTGGCGAAGAAAAAAAATGTTTTGTAATTTGCGAAAAAAAGTTGAATTTTTGCGGAACCCCCCCGAAAAAAAAATGAACACGTTGAGGTATTTATTTAGTATTGTTTCTAAGAAAATTTCACATGATTTGGTCGACAATTCTTCAATTTTAATAGACACAAATGTGTTAGTAAAAAGTTATAGTCATTTGAATGTTTTTAAACCTAAAGTATAATAAAATTTAAAAAAAAATTCAAAAGACTACAACTGTCTACTAACACATTTGTGTCTATTAAAATTGAAATAATGTGAACTTTTATTAGAAACAATAATAACTAAATACCTCAACGTGTTCATTTTTTTTGCGGAGGGGGGATGGTTCGCAAAAATTCAACTTTTTTTCGCAAATTACAAAACATTTTTTTTGTTTACCACAACATTCCTAGTAGGCTCACTATTAAAAACCCTAAACTTGGCATGGGTCCCGTTCCCGTAAGTAGCAACAGAGATATACAACTTCAAGCTACGGCCTTGAAAATACCCTTTCTTTAATATGTCCTCCACTCGAGCGTTGGAGCGTTGCAAAATGGCGTCCAACAAACAGTCGAAACGAACCGAAATTCGTAAATCTTCTCTTCTAAAATACAATAGCGTCTCGTCGGCTAGCAACGTCCAGCCAGAAATTCGTATTGTAAATTGTCCGAATTGCTAGTAAATTTCTTCTTCTTATCTTGCGATGGCCTCTTGCTTTTCACCATCTAGCTACTAAAGCTGACGAAAAATATCGGATCCGATAGTAAGATTTTAATATCGATATTCCGATATATCGGTATAAAAAATATCGTCTAAAAATATCGATATATCGAACAAAAAATATCATTTATTTGATATATCGATATTTTTTCAGCATCCCTAAGTCGACGTCGACAGGACCTAACCACCAATTCTCAGCCGGTTTGTTTGCATTTTTTAATGAAATATTTGTTGATTTTCTTGGTAAATAATATAAAGTTTTTGATTGATTAATATGACTGAAGAAGGTAAGTTTTCATTAATTTATATTATTAGTTACAATCACAAAGTAGATAACACATTTGATGTAAATACAGTACTTAGTGTAGTGAAGAATTAGTTTAGTTTTAGGTAATTAAGGTGAAAATTTCCGTTAGTCAAATTTGGTGGTGCATTAATTGTTTTATTTTTATATCTTTATTACTTGTCTTTTTATTAAAAAAATAGTAAAATAGATGAGCTTTTTAGAGAACCCAACCTAATACTACAAATGTTTTTCAGACTTATCCGAATTTCTGCAACTTCCGTCCACTTCACAAGTTTCAGATGGCACACTACAAATGGAACCACAATACAACACTTATGTTTTTAGACCTTTACAAACAGTATAGAAAATAAGTAGGATCACTCAGAATCAGAATTAAAAATCTGAAAAAGCTGTTTGAAGAAATTGCCAAGGAATCAAGATATAAAACAAAACAAATAATTTCATCTGCAAACTGTGAAAATCGCTGGAAGCACCTGAAGAGAACCTACAAGAAGTATATAGACAACAATAAGAAAACTGGCCGAGGAAGAAAAGACTTTCAATATGCAGAAGTAATGAAAGAAATTTTAGGTAATAAAAGAAACATTAACCCAGTTTTGCTCCTGTCATCAGAAACAATTAATGAAGAAGGTCTTGCTGAAAATGAAAATTCACATTACCAAACACTGTCACCCGAGACTGAAGCAGAGAGAAGATTCAACTACGCGTCATAAAGAACATGTTGATAAAACTTTGTCAGTAGTAGCAACAGCACGAACAACACCTAAACGTGTATTGAAAAATGTGTACAGAAATAAGAAGTTTCGAGGTGATATACTCAAAGATAATAAGAAACGCCAGACAAGAATTCTACAAAAAACATTTAGAAATAGAAGAAATAAAGTTGGAAGAAAAAAGAAGAAAGAACAGTATCCTAGAAGAGAGAGAAATATATTACTAAGAGAGTATATTAAAAATCAGTTAGTTTTACCTTTTGCAGGCCCTGAGGATCTTTAAATATTGTGCTTATTTCAGTTTAGTTATTACAGTTAGTACATTTTTGGGAAATTAAGAGTTATTTTAAAAAAACTGTTTTCTTTACTATTATAATGATGTTTGAAACTTAACCATAGTAATGTCCTAACTACTGTTAAGTTTGAAACAAAAAGTTCCCTTTTTGTGTCTTTAGATATTTAGGTAGAGTAGAAATCATTTCACAAAAGGTCTCGAAAGTGAGATGGCTTTAGTTAGCTAGTTTATTTACTTAATATATAAAATCCACACTACAGTGTTGCCCATGAGGCATATGTTGTGTCATACAAAATAAAATAAACTAAATACCATTAAATGACTTAAAATGATGAATACATAAAAATACTTAATTAAAATTTGTAATTTACAAAAACGCACATACAGTGCACACTTGCAGTAAAAAGGACACACAAGATAAAAAACCAGAACTGCTCTTGTGAGTGGTAAAAGGCAGGGTGCTTAAATCTCCCAGTCTCCCCCGTTTAAAAATTCATTTAGGGAAGAAAAAGCCCTTTCCAGCAAAAAATTTTTAGTTTATTTTTCATTATTTTGAAGAATTTCTTACAGGGGGATTTTATTCCATGTTTGAAGAGTAGCATGCTTGAAACGTTGTATGAAAAGTTGGCGCTATTGGTTTTTAGATTTTTTTGTTCTAGTGTTATAATTATGTTAATTTTTAGGCTCTCAAAAATGGTTAAGTTATTGATACATAAAACTGACATATCTATACAGGGATACTGCTAATTTTCTTTCTTTCCTCTGAAATAGAAGCTTACAGACGAAGTTGACCAGTATTGTAAAACATTTTGTCACCACCATCCCACAGCACTGGGCGAACTTTCCTTGGAAGCATTTATTTCAATGAAAAAAAGAACTTCTGCGTTATAGTCATCTCACTCTCGAAGCCTTTTGTAAAATGATTTAGGCTCTAGTGATAACTGTAATACATTATGATATTTAGAGTATGGTGGACTGTTTATTAGTTTTCGTGTTGTGATGTTCCTTATTATATAACTGATCTTGAGATTATACCTGTGATTGTTGTTAAAATGATATCATTTTCACATAGTTAGTTTTTTACTTGATTTGTGTATCATTAAGTATTACTTATGAGAATAATTTAGGAGTTACTTTAGCTTTTCTACTTTAATTTATGTTACGAGTTTAGGAGCATTTAAAAACTGTGTTTTTTACTATTAATGAAATAAAACTAACATTGTTCAAGGTGTAAATTTATCTTTATTGAATTAACCTACCTAAAAACAGTAATATACCCGCAGTATTTATAAATCTGATGACTAAGCTAAGAACTATTTTTTTAGAGATGTCACAGTGACAGCCGGAAATTCAGCAAATAGTAGCACTTCTCAGCGAATGACAACAATCATGCAAGGGAGTAGTAAATGTCATTTTTCAAAGAAAGTTATTTACTTTTATTAGTAAACACAAGGAACAGTCAGCACCACCCACTCCTACCAAGCAGCATCAGCATTATTTTAGCAAACCTGTGCAAAAATACTAAGAAGGTATAAGAATATTCTCTTGAAATTTTTGCATAGGTCCACTAAAACAACCCCCACTAATACCACTTGGCAAAAGCAAACAGCACCCGCTGTTTCCCACATTTACTAGGAAAAAAAGAATTTTCCTTGAAGTATGTTACCTGCTAGTCCGTTCCCGCGCAATCGCTAGCACTCACTAGGAAATGCAACGTCCACTGCATTCCTACTTTTACTACAACATAAATTTCTGGTGGAGATCTATCTATAAATAAAAGTGACAAAATCAAATACCCCTTTTTGTTTATTTATGATAACTATGTATACCTATCGTTAAAAACCTAAAGCTACTTAATTTAGAGAATCACAAAACAATAGTTAATTTGGAATTTTTTTTTGAGATTTTTGGGGTTCCTCGATCAAAGCAAACAAAATTCCACTATGTACTTGACGTTTCAGTTTATTCTGGAAACCACCTTCAGAATTAAAAGGAGTTAAAAGTGTTTTAATATACCAAAAACATATTAATGTAAAAATGACATACAAAATTATAGACACTTCTGTTAAAGTCCACTTTAAAAACCCAACTAAACTATAACTTCAGCCACACATTGGTATTTTACCCCTGTTGAAGGAAAAAACCCAAAAATCTCCAAAAAAAAAAATCTAAACAGTCACGAAATATCAGAAACACGTTAATTATAATTACTATAAGCGAAAGGGTAGTGCATTCATTATTTCATTTCGTTTTGCTACGCCATCTCTATCATCCCGGTTTTCAGCTCCTTCACCTGCACCTATTTCTACATTGGGCTGTTCCACTACATAATCTCAAGCATCATCTTCGAGGGCAAAATTATTGTCTATTGACACATTATGTAAAACAGCACATGCCCTAATAAAATGCAAAATAAGTGGGATTTTTTGTAATTTTAAATGGTAAAGCTGACGAAACTTCTGTTTGAGCAAACCAAAACAATGTTCAACAATGTATCTATTTTTGGACAATAAATAATTGTAATTTCTTTGGCGCCTTGTTAGATCACCTCTGTCTTTAAAAGGTATCAGAAGATGTTTTAGACAAGGGTACCTACCCACTATCACCAATAATAAAAAGGTCCCCATATTTGTCTTGCAACGTTTCACCCAATGTTGATGCTCTGAGAACTCTACTGTCATGCACCGATCCTGGAAACCCTACAAAAATGTCCCTGATCCTCTTTTTGTGTTCGCACACAACTTGAGCCTGAAGAGAGTAAAACTGCTTCCGGTTAAGGTAAGAATCTGGATCTTCTTGAGGTTTATCGATTCTAATATGAGTACCGTCAATGACACCAATCACTCCAGAAAATTATTTTTCTCTAAAAAATCTTTCGATCTCTACTTTTTCCTCAGTAGTTGGCCAGGTAATAATCTCTGGAGATAAATTACTGAGAAAGTAGGAGTCCTTTTTTATAATTTTATGTAGTGAACTCTTTGCTATATTAAATCAGTCTGCTACATCTCTATAACTAGATGCTTCATTACTGGCAAACCATAAAAAGGTTGTAAGTTTTAAAATTGGAAAAGAGACCCATGTGATTTATACTGATTTTAGTAAAGCTTTCGATAAAGTAAATCACTCTATTCTGCTTTTCAAACTTGCTCGATATGGTTTCTCAGGTCCACTTTTGTCTTGGATGAACTTGATGGACATCTATCAACCCCATTTCTGGAGTTCCACAGGGATCCCATCTAGGGCCCCTTCTACTTACTTTGTTCATTAATGACCTGTGTTCACAGCTGTCCTCTCATTCCCTGCTTTTTGCTGACGACATGAAGGTGTTTACCCAGGTTGATTCTATGCAGGATATGGCTGACCTTCAGAATGACCTCAATTCAGTCTATGACTGGTGTCTAACTAATGAGATGTCCTTGAATATGTAACTTCATGCGATTTAGTAGACGTAGAAGTGAAATTGGTCCTGTCCGATACTTTATAAATAATGTACGTGTCAAAGAAGTGAATGTTGTTAAAGACCTAGGTGTATATCTAGACACTAAGTTAAATTTCTGTGACCATTTTGGGATAATTATAGCCAGGGCGAACAAAATGTTAGGTTTTATAAAAAGGATAAGTAAAGACTTTACATCTTTAGATGCCCTTAAGGTATTGTTTACTTCATTTGCGAGATATATTTTGGAATTTTCTAACATAGTCACCATATTACTCTGTTCATATAGCCAGACTAGAGAACGTACAGCGAAAATTTATTAAATACGCGCGTTTTAAACTCTCTGTCAATGGAATTTATCTGAATGACGATCACACGATGGTTTACTTGGGACTTGCTCCCCTGGAGCGCAGAAGAGAATACTATGACATTTGTTTTTTTATAAGACGTTTAATAATCACATAAATAGTCCTGAATGTTTACAGCACTTTCAAATTCATGTTCCTCTTCGTCAAACTCGTAGTGTAACTCTTCTGCACCTGCCCCTTTGTTGTACTTGGTTTTTATTGTATAATCCTGTCAATAGAATATCATCAAGTGTGAATAAGTACTGTGATAAATTGGACTTCTTTAATGATGTATCATATTGTAATTTCAAGAATCTGGCCAAAAGGACAATTTTACAATAATATGTTGCTTGTAGTATGTATTTTGTATTGTCAACTTGTAAAGTGGTACGTTAATAAATAAATAAAAATCTGTTAGATTAATTTTTGAAAAGTAGAAATCTGACAAATTTGTGCTGGACACTTTCCAGTCTATTTATATGAACTTGATAGTGTTGTGACCAGACTATGTTTGAACACTCTAAAACGGATCTCACAAAGAAATAAATAAAGTTCTTACAGCGTATGCACTTCTAAAGTCCCTGCATGATCTCTTAATAAAACAAAGCATTCAATTCGCTTTAGAAGTTATAGCATCAAAATGCTCAGTAAAGGTTAACTGAGTGTCCAAGTAAACGGCCAAATCCTTAACCACCAACACCTCCTTCAGAGGAATGCTATTTATACAATATTGATAAGGAAATGGGCACCTTGATCTGCAGGGAAACCATGTCACAAGAGGATGTCACACATGTGTACATCATCAGCAAACAGTAAATGATTCGAAGATAACAAACTACCCAAGTCGTTGAAAAACAAGCTAAATAAAAGAGGTCCAAGATGGGAGCCCTGAGGAACTACGGACGTCGTCTGGAAGGGCTTAGACAGGTAGCCATCTATTTTAACCTGTTGTTCTCTTTCGGACAAGTAGGACTCAAACCAGGAGAGCAGAGTGCCAGTCATCCCGTACCTTGATATCCTTGAAAGCAGGATGGCATGGTTTACCTTGTCAAAAGCTTTGCTGAAATCGGTGTATATTGCATGAGTCTCAGAATTCTATGCCAAGGATGTGTTAATGAAGTTGACATAGAGGAAAAGGTTTGTATCAACAGATCGACCCGACATAAATCCATGCTGTTGACTAATTATTATTTGTTGAAAGTGATTAGTTAATACAGTTTCAATGCAGTGTTCGAATAGTTTAGGTATTGCTGAAAGAATACTGATTGGTCGGTAATTCTTAATGTCATTCTTGTTGCCGGACTTATGGATAGGGCAAACATATGAAAGTTTCCAAACGCTTGGAAAGTTACCAGAAGTAAGAGATTGGGAGAAGATATAATATAGAGGGAGATAAAGAGAATGTACACATGATTTTAACACTCTGTTGGGAATACCGTCAGGACCTTCACCTTTAATGACATCAAGCTTGAGCAAAGTTCTCTGAATATCAGTAGCACTTACGATAATATTAGTGATAGTGTCAAATGCATCAGGAAAAGCTTGCTGGGGATTAAAAGAGTGTTTGGGGTTGAAGACCGATGAAAAATATTGGGCAAAGAGATTTGCAATGTCAGAACCACTATCAGCTTTGTGTGTATCAAGGTGCATTTCCTTTGGAATTGCACCCTGATTGGATTTAGAGTGAATAAAGCTCCAGAAAAAATTATTATTTCCTGTAATGGCGTTTTCGGCGCTGCTGATATACCGCTGATAACATTCTTCTGTTAGGTTTCTACATTGCATTCGTAGCTGATGAAAAGTATTGTAATGTTCTTGATTGTTCAACTGTTTGTATCTCTTGTGTGCGATTTTCTTCTGAAATATAAGATTTTTCAGTTCTTGTGAGAACCAGATTGGAAATTTATTGCCAAGGTGAGACCGTTTCAGAGGTACAAACATATCACAACAATTATAACAGAATAAAAGTTGTTTACAGTTACTTCTATATTCTCATTTAAAATTGACAGCTGGTCATACAAAAGCTACATCCTAAAATAATCACCTAATTAGGTGATAAAACAGTTGGCAGAACACTGATTTTTAAAAATGAAATAATTTGTTCTAATACTTTTAAAACTTATCAAGATGAGTTAGGCTAAGACCTTTTTTTATAGTTCTAATTCTAAAAGGTCTAGTTCTATTTTATGTTTACTCAGTTTTATTGCATGTTCTTCTTTTGATTGTTCCATGTGTAATTTATGTTCTTCTTTTATTGTCATCTCCTTTGAAAGGCATTGCCCTAAAAATAATTAGTGTTTCAAAAAAAAAAGTATAAACAAAACTATCTGTAAAGTATAAATACACTAAGCTGACTCTTGACTATATTAGATGTTTAAAGAAAAGATGTACTAAAAATCCCTACAAAAGCCCTAAATGGATGCCCCTGGCGAAAAGAGAAAAAGGATCATCTGACATTGTAATTAGCTCTGTTCGCAGAAGAATCACAAACTAGTCAGAGCCAATCAAATTACTGGAAACCAGACCGGAAACTGCCATGTGACCAAATAGCTGAAACTTGATTGGCGCTGATCGGTTTATGATTTCTCTACGGACAGAGCTTATATGTGCTTTCACTACTTTACCATCAACTCTTTACGGGATGTCCAAATTTATTGACCAAAATAAAAATCAATTGACCAGGGGTATAGATTAAGCCAATCAATACCAAACTTAGTAAATTTGTTGTTCGTCCCAAGCTTTATCACCCACCCTAATTTGAAGTTGATGGCCCCTAAAATAGGGGTACTATGCTCTTGGCATTTTTCATTAAAATTTATTGACTGACGGTCAAAAATGAGACAATCTTTACCAAACTTGAAAACGTGATTGTATGCACCAACCTTTAACTCCAAACACGATTTGATGACATTAGCCGCTAAAATAAGGGCACTTTGCTCTTGAAAATTTTATGAAAATTTTTTTTAATGAAAAATGCCAATAGCCCCTATTTTAAGGGCCATCGAGTTGAAATTATGGTGGATGGTAAAGCTTGTTACGTGTAATAATTTTGCATTGTTTGGTAAGAATCAGTTTAATGCAGACCCCCGGTCAAGAAACTTAGTTGAAAATTTTCAAGAGTAAAGTGCCCTTATTTTAGGGGCTAACGTCATCAAATCGTGTTTGGAGTTAAAGGTTGGTGCATACAATCATGTTTTCACGTTTGGTGAAGATTGTCTCATTTTTGACCGTCAGTCAATAAATTTTAATGAAAAATGCCAAGAGCATAGTACCCCTATTTTAGGGGCCATCAACTTCAAATTAGGGTGGGTGATAAAGCTTGGGACGAAAAACAAATTTACTAAGTTTGGTATTGATTGGCTTAATCTATACCCCTGGTCAATTGATTTTTATTTTGGTCAATAAATTAGGACATCCCTCTCTTTACCCATAATGCTTAGTAATGTATGCTGATAGTGGCTTTAAAGTATTGTTTATGTTAATATAGAACTCTGTATACATGTATATAGATAGAAATCATAAACATTTAATATAATAACACTTATCGTAAAATGTTTTGTTTAGTTGATTACCTGTTCTGGTGGGGATCTGTTCTAATTTGTTTTTGATACTTTGTAACCTTTTTGTTTCATTGCAAGTAGTTGTCAGCTCTACTGGCAAAATCACCGGCTGCTTTTTGTTTTCTATATTCAACATACTGTTTTTTTGTTGGCAATGGGATAGTTTGCATCTATCAATAATAATAAATTTATCCTTGACTGCTCTTAAACCTAAAAATATAATTTTTTTTCATTCAAATTCAAATTAAAGTTCAAATATTTATTCATCCTTCAGCTATATACATAATATATGTAGATAAGACACGTCACTTAAAAATATATAAAGTTAACAATCACAATCCAAGATGGAAACAATACACGATTAAGGACAAATAAATTAAACATTTGCATTAACAACACTGTCACAGTATACAATAAATTCTTCAATGGAATAAAAACAATTGCTCACTAAAATGTCCTTCAATTTTTTCCGAAATAATACAATAGACGTTTCTTGTCTCAATGAATGATTAAATCCATTATAGAGACTACAACCTGAGTAAACTGGTGATTTCTTATAGAAACTGTGATTTGGACGATCCAATCGAAAAAAATGTCTACCTCTAGTGTTATGGCTATGAAGATTTCCATTAGTCAAGAAGCTATGTTTATTTTTATGAATATAGACCAAGATCTTAAATATATAAATGCAAGGCAAAGTTAAGACTTTATATTTCTTAAAAGTGTCTCTACAAGACTCCCTATAACCCAGATCAAAAATGAGACGAATAATGCGTTTCTGAACAATAAACAATCTATTGAACTCATTAGATCGTCCCCACGCTGTAATATTATAAGATAGGTTTGAGTAGACCATTGCATAATACCTAAGTCTTTAAGAGGTTTTCCTTCTCAAGGGTATTTTTTAAGACAGATATAGCAAAATATATGCTGTTTAATTTTTTTGAAATAAAATCTGTGATAAAAAAAACTTAAGTGGTTGTCAATCTACACACCCAAGAACTTAGCCTGCTCAGTTGTATTAAACACTTTACTATCAAGAGAAAATGACAGTTTACTCGGAACATGATATTGACTATGACTTTCAACAAAAATAGTTTTTTCAAAATTTATAATTAGGCGGTTTTTGTAGCACCATTGGGTAAACAGATCCAGAACTCTCTGTACCTTTAGTTTTACATCATCAACATCTTTACCACTTACGACAATGAAGGAATCATCAGCGTACATAAAGGGCATACCATGACTGTTAATGGGCTCCGGCATGTCATTCACATATAAAAGAAATATTAAGGGTCCCAAAACGCTACCCTGAGGGGTCCCAATATTTACATCAAACACATCAGACACACTATCATCCAGCTTAACAAACATCCTTCTGTTCCTCAGACAATTTTTTGAGAAAGACAAAGTCCATTTCCGTGATGGACAAAGCCCTCTGCAATAGAACTTCAAATACCAGCCCTTATCCAAAGTGCCTTCACTTTGAAAACATCAAGCACTTTGTAAAAGAGCTTCAAGCTTTCACTATTACTCAAACCCCCGAATTGTGCTGGTAAACTTCTAAAGGGCTTGCAAGTCCGAAAACAAAACATGAAGCCCTTATTTCCTAAGCATCTGAACTACCAAGTCTCGATGACATAGCGCAGTGCTTACAAGCACTTAAAGGGCTTAAAGCCCTGCCTAGCTGTGGTACATTTAACTAAAACTTTTATTTTAGGTTTGGGGACAGCTGAGAGAATATTTTACCTTGTTTTTCCGGTAGGTCGGTACTATAAGTTCTGGGGCCTTTCGGACTTTTAATGCTACTGCATTCCACAAAGCCCAATTATTATTCTGAGAGATAACAGAATCTAAAATCCAAAATGTAAATAGAAATAGATACCTGTCTTATAAAAAATTAAATAGGCTTATACCATTACAACTAAATAAGTATGTTTAACTATGTAACAATATTTGGGTCTGAACTGACTTACCTATGGGGTCTTTTTCAAAATTATCGGAATCCCAACAATTATTTTCCCCAGTTACAGCAACTCCTATAATAGACTTTATTCTTTCATCACTCTCTGTAATATCATTTTTTTTTTGGGCCTCTACCTGTTTTAAACTTCTCAATTTTCTCCTCGCAATATTTTCTCTTTGTTTCTTTTTTAAGGTATTCATATTTGATTTGATTTGAAGGTTACCCCATTGGTCCCTTAATTGTTTTGTTGTTCTTTGTGAAAAACCCAACTCTGTAAGGTGTTTCGCAATTTTCTCCCAATAACACTATCTGTTTTTTTACACTCTATAATGTTTTTATATTCTTCTACACTGGATATAAGAATACTAATTTCATCATCAGAAAAATTAACTGCTGTTCTCTCCATGACTGTTGTTTTTTTTATTTATTAAATTATAAAATATTGATGACATGACAGAATTTTTAATTCTTCTTTACTTCTTTTTACTTTCTCAGGTTAATGAGGATTTTATAAAACTATCATTTTTTCTAGCGAAGTTAACCTAACCGTTAAAATGAAAGTTAACTTTTGCCTTTTTTATAATACCCACCCTCAGTGAACGTGAACGTATAAATTTTAAAAAATGAGAAGCCAAACCCTTTTTAAGCCATTTTTAAATCAGTGACCAAGTCATGACCTAGTCAGACCATTGGGCAACACTGTCTCATTTAATCTTAAATACTTTGATTTTTTAGGCTAAACATTGAGCATATAGAGCAACGTTGCCAAATAAGGTGGCGTAGTCATGACTAGCTCACCGATTTAAAATCGCCTTTATTTTCTTTGATGAAAAGTTGACAATCAGCTGTTAATTGAATTGCCACAGAAGTTTTCGGAATTTCAAAAGGGAGGCACTACCGTCGAATGCCGAATGGAAATCTATCGATAGCACTGCGTGTCGATTAATCGATAGTGAAAATTCGTTAGTATCGATAGTTTTATTTTTTAATGAAATTAAGACTTGCTAATGGCCATACTAATAAAAAAGGAGATTGGCTTCTACTGGTATCATACCTTCCAAATACGGCCGAACCAAAATAATGGAATCTGATCTTAAGCTGATTTTGTATTTACAGCAGATATTCGCTCACTTGGAAATTTGACCAAAGACGAAGACTCATTTCAATCTGTTTTTACTGGTAGTAGTTCCGAAGATGGTGACGGCACATGCGAATTTGAAGATTGATCCGCTAATTCTGTCTGGTGTGATGTATCACTTTCTGCTAGTACATTTCCAAGTAAATTCTAGACACAAACTTGTACTTTTAGCATTTACCGGACTTCGAAAGGCATGTTGCCTACTATTTCGTTTTTAATTTTAAATGGTATAGACTATTGATAGTTTAAATACAACTATCGTTAGTTTCGATGTTGTCGATGTGGTATAAAACTATCGATATATCGATAGTCGCTATCGATAACTCCATCCAGCTAGGTACAAGTTAAAGTTATCTTATTCCGCCATTTTTGTAAACAAACGGCTCTAATGGAGGAGGTCGTCTTGATTTTAAAGTTATTTGCTTGTGTTTTATCACTTTTAAAGTGAAAACGAGGGTTCTGTGTATTTGTCGGAAAAAATCAGGCGCTACTGTAAACACAATGATGTATTTGAAGCAAATTTTCCTGTATAAACAACTCTTTCAAGTATTTTTAAGGTTACTTCAGCACTAATTGTACCATTGTAAAGACGGTATGAAGGTAAACTTTATAATTAATTTATAAGGAATAAAAGTAGGTACACGCTTACCTATTAGAATTTTTTTGTTTGAAGCTAAGGTAAATTTTGGATAGGTAGGTAGTCTTTTCCTCTAAACATTTCTAGTCAGTTTAGTTGAAAATTATTATTGTAATCTTTGTTTGCTGTTCTATGGATTTTTTGTGTTGTAGTATTTTAACTTTTTGAAATTGAGTGTTTTGAAAGAGTTAAGTAGTAGGATTTCTTTATTTAAAGATAATAAAAACATAATTTTTTTAAACCTGTTACATGCTAGGGGCTAGAAAGACCTGGCAACGTCTATCGTTAAAACAAAAGAGTTTTTTCTGTAACTGACATTGCTCGTTGTTTTTTATATGGCCATGTATTTATGACAGTGGCGCGCTGTCACAAAAAAAAAATTTTTTGAGGGCTGATATCAACCTTTTTTTATAATGAAGCGCCATTTATGAATATTTTTATTCAATCTGAATTCATATCAGGAGTCACCCATTCCAATATATGCAGTGAATTTCATAACACCCTGTATATATATATATATATATATATATATATATATATATATATATATATATATATATATATATATATATATATATATATATATATATATACCGGGTGTCAACGAGATCACTTTCCGGCTGCCATTTCTGTAGTATTCAATCGAACAAGATGAAACTTGGCAGGAGTCATAGGCTAATAAAAAGTCACTTTTCTAGATACTTGTCAAATTTCGACGACTTCCGGTTTAGCCGGAAGTGACACCAACTTTAGATTTTCAAATGAGACACCCTGTATATTTCTTGATTTTTGGAATCTAGAGATCATTTTACGTACAACTGTATTATTTTTATTACTTTTTGTGTCAATTTACCATTTTTAAAACAAATTTTTTGTTTTGATCTAGAGTGCCATGACCCACCTTAAATCATTCTAATAGACGTGTACATCTGCACAAAAATACCTACACAATTTTATCACCTTTCATTTGTCTTACCAGAGCGTTCAAAGTTGACTAAATCACTTTTTTGATAATAACTTTAAAAAATTAAATACAACTATAACACTTTCATAGTATAATTAGATGTAGTTTTTTATTACGAATCCAACGGTGTATCACAACATCAAGATTCTCTTGGTTTCTAAAGAAAACTGCATTTTATTGCCATAGCCATTTGTTATGGTTTGATCAAACATGTAACTGCACGACGATCAAATATTATATCCAGTTAGCCATGACAAACAATTAAATGATTATAGCTGTTTAAAAAATAACGGAATGAAGCCTCAAAATATTGTTAAATTTGCCATGGAAAACAATTGAATTCAGGATAAATGATAGAATTTTACAAATTTGTAAACAATTATTTTTCTGGTGTTTAATATTATGTTTCTGGTTTGTGGCGAATTGTTTACAGCCACCCATTATTATTATTCAGTTTTGTCATGACTAACTGGATATAATATTTGATCGTGGTGCAGTTGCATGTTTGATTAAACCATATAAAATGGCTATTACAATGAAATGTAGTTTTCTTTAGAAAATCCAAGAGAATTTTGATATTGTGATGCACCATTGGATTCGTAATAAAAATCTACATCTAATTATACTATGAAAGTGTTATAGTTGTATTTAATTTTTTTAAGTTATTATCAAAAAAGTGATTTAATCAACTTTGAACGCTCTGGTAAGACAAATGAAAGGTGATAAAATTGTGTAGGTATTTTTGTGCAGATGTACACGTCTATTAGAACGATTTAAGGTGGGTCATGGCACTCTAGATTAAAACAAAAAATTTGTTTTAAAAATGGTAAATTGACACAAAAAGTAATAAAAATAATACAGTTGTACGTAAAATGATCTCTAGATTCCAAAAATCAAGAAATATACAGGGTGTCTCATTTGAAAATCTAAAGTTGGTTTCACTTCCGGCTAAACCGGAAGTCGTCGAAATTTGACAAGTACCTAGAAAAGTGACTTTTTATTAGCCTATGACTCCTGCCAAGTTTCATCTTGTTCGATTAAATACTAAATAAATGGCAGCCGGAAAGTGATCTCGTTGACACCCGGTATATATATATATATATATATATATATATATATATATATATATATATATATATATATATATATATATATATATATATATATATATATATATATATCACCCTATCATTTTTGCTTCCGAAAGGGGTCTAATCCCTATCATTTCTGCTACCGCTGCAAACTTGCTGCCGTATATCGGACGCAAGATTAACTTAGGCGTTTTTCTCGAACATGGCTATAAATTTTAAGTCCCACATTGTCGCAATGGCTGGTCCAAAGTACCATACCTTACGTAAAGAAATTGTTCTTTGGCAGTTTAAAGCATAAACTAGTGGCGGGGAATAATAGCGGTACGAAATGGAAGTAAAAATGATCGAAAAATAAATGAAGACGTATAAATTTTAGTTGTAAAAATTTCCGATAGAGGCGCAAAATTATACATGCGTATATTAAAAGTTTTACTGGTCGGTGGATTTTGCTACCAGAAACTTGGCAACGCCAAAGTATGATAAAATTGTATTTAAATATTAGTTCTATAATTATGAAGTGTCCGTGACGCAGTGAACAGCATTTTCGCTAAGTGGTGTGCTTTTTAACCGTCTTCTCAAGAGGAGGTTATCAATTATTCGGCCCGCATGTGAGATTCTTTATATGTTCACGCATAATTCTTCAACGGACTTCTTCAACTTGGTTTGTCGATGAGTTTTTCCGAATGGTCTCGTTTTAAGTTTTTTTTTGCTGAAGTTATGTGTTTTTTTTTTCATTAAAAAAATATACAGCATGTCTTCGAAATGGAAAAAAATTTATTATTGATTTTACGAAAAAAGTGCCTGTTTATAAAAAGTTCCGCATCGTGAGAAAATAGCATGCTATTCAAAAATTTGATCTAGTACATACAGGGTGGCTCAAAAATAAAAAAGTCCTGATCTACGTGACGCTAAGAAGACAAAATCGTTATTTCAAGGTAAACTGCCACTGCAAATGTACAATTCAATAATATGTTTTTTCATTAAAAAAATATACAGTATGTCTTCAAAATGGAAAAAATTTTGTTATTGATTTTACGAAAAAAGTGTCTGATTATAAAAAGTTCTGCATCGTAAAAAAACAGCATTGCCATTCAAAAATTTGATACGTACAGGGTGGCTCAAAAATGACAGTCATAATCCACGTGAAGCTAAAAAGACAAAATCGTTATTTAAAGGAAAACTGCCACTACAAATGTACAATTCAATAATGTGTTTTTTTTCATTAAAAAAATATACAGCATGTCTTCGAAATGGAAAAAAATTATTATTGATTTTACGAAAAAAGTGTCTGTTTATAAAAGGTTCTGCATCGTGAGAAAATACCCATTGCCGTTCAAAAATTTCATCTAGTACATACAGGGTGGCTCAAAAATAAAAAAGTCGTGATCCACATGAAGCTAAGAAGACAAAATCGTTACTTAAAGGTAAACTGCCACTGCAAATGTACAATTCAATAATATGTTTTTTCATTAATAAAATATACAGTACGTCTTCAAAATGGGAAAAATTTTATTATTGATTTTACGAAAAAAGTGTCTGATTATAAAAAGTTCTGCATCGTAAAAAACAGCATTGCCATTCAAAAATTTGATCTAGTAGGTACGTACAGGGTGGCTCAAAAATGAAATATTCATAATCCAAGTGAAGCTAAAAAGACAAAATCGTGATTTAAAGGAAAACTGCCACTGCAAATGTACAATTCAATAATATTTTTTTCATTAAAAAATGTACAGCATGTCTTCAAAATGGAAAAAAATATATTATTTATTTTACGAAAGAAGTGTCTGCTTATAAAAAGTTTTGCATCGTAAAAAAACAGCATTGCGATTCAAAAATTTGATCTAGTATGTACAGGGTGGCTCAAAAATGACAGTCATAACCCACGTCAAGCTAAAAAGACAAAATCATTATTTAAAGGAAAACTGCCACTGCATATGTACAATTCAATAATATGGTTTTTTCTCCTTAAAAAGATATACAGCATGTCTTCGAAATGGAAAAAAAATATTATTGATTTTACGAAAAAAGTGTCTCTTTGTAAAAAATTCTGCATCGTTAGAAAATAGCATTGCTATTCAAAAATTTGATCTCGTATAAACAGGGTGATCCAAAAATAAAAAGTCCTAATCCATGTGAAGTTAAGAAGACAAAATCGTTATTTAAAGGTAAACTGCCACTGCAAATGTACAATTCAATAATATGTTTTTTCATTAAAAAAATATACAGTATGTCTTCAAAATGGAAAAAATTTTGTTATTAATTTTACGAAAAAAGTGTCTGATTATAAAAAGTTCTGCATCGTAAAAAAACAGCATTGCCATTCAAAAATTTGATACGTACAAGGTGGCTCAAAAATGACAGTCATAATCCACGTGAAGCTAAAAAGACAAAATCGTTATTTAAAGGAAAACTGCCACGACAAATGTACAATTCAATAATGTGTTTTTTTTTTTCATTAAAAAAATATACAGCATGTCTTCGAAATGGAACAAAATTATTATTGATTTTACGAAAAAAGTGTCTGTTTATAAAAGGTTCTGCATCGTGAGAAAATACCATTGCCATTCAAAAATTTGATCTAGTACATACAGGGTGGCTCAAAAATAAAAGAGTCCTGATCCAAATGAAGCTAAGAAGACAAAATCGTTACTTAAAGGTAAACTGCCACTGCAAATGTACAATTCAATATGTTTTTTCATTAAAAAAATATACAGTACGTCTTCAAAATGGAAAAAATTTTATTATTGATTTTACGAAAAAAGTGTCTGATTATAAAAAGTTCTGCATCGTAAAAAACAGCATTGCCATTCAAAAATTTGATCTGGTACGTACAGGGTGGCTCAAAAATGAAATATTCATAATTCAAGTGAAGCTAAAAAGACAAAATCGTGATTTAAAGGAAAACTGCCACTGCAAATGTACAATTCAACAATATATTTTTCATTAAAAAATGTACAGCATGTCTTCAAAATGGAAAAAAAAATATTTATTTTACGAAAGAAGTGTCTGTTTATAAAAAGTTCTGCATCGTAAAAAAACAGCATTGCGATTCAAAAATTTGATCTAGTATGTACAGGGTGGCTCAAAAATGACAGTCATAATCCACGTGAAGCTAAAAAGACAAAATCATTATTTAAAGGAAAACTGCCACTGCATATGTACAATTCAAAAATATGTTTTTTTCTTCTTAAAACAATATACAGCATGTCTTCGAAATGGAAAAAAAATATTATTGATTTTACGAAAAAAGTGTCTCTTTATAAAAAATTCTGCATCGTTAGAAAATAGCATTGCTATTCAAAAATTTGATCTCGTATAAACAGGGTGACCCAAAAATAAAAAGTCCTAATCCATGTGAAGTTAAGAAGACAAAATCGTTATTTAAAGGTAAACTGCCACTGCAAATGTACAATTCAATAATATGTATTTTTCATTCAAAAAATATACAGCATGTCTACGAAAAGGACAAATTTTTATTATTGATTTTACGAAAAAAGTGTCTGATTATAAAAAGTTCTGCATCGTAAAAAAATAGCATTGCCATTCAAAAATTTGATCTAGTACGTACAGGGTGGCTCAACAATGAAATATTCATAATCCAAGTGAAGCTATAAAGACAAAATCGTGATTTAAAGGAAAACTGCCACTGCAAATGTACAATTCAATAATATTTTTTTTCATTAAAAATATACAGCATGTCTTCGAAATGGAAAAAATGTATTATTGATTTAAAGAATAAAGTACCTATCTGTTTATAAAAAGTTCTGCATCGTAAAAAACTAGCATTGCCATTCAAAAATTTGATCTAGTACGTACAGGGTGGCTCAAAAATGAAATAGTCATAATCCAAGTAAAGCTAAAAAGACAATGTCGTTATTTAAAGGAAAACTGCCACTGCGAATGTACAATTCAATATGTTTTTTTTTCATTAACAAATATACAGCATGTCTTCTGCATCGTGAGGAAATAGCATTGCTATTCAAAAATTTGATCTTGTATAAACAGGGTGGCTCAAAAATAAAAAAAGTCCTAATCCACGTGAAGCTAAGAAGACAAAATCGTTATTTAAAGGTAAACTGCCACTGTAAATGTACAATTCAATAATATGTTTTCTTCATTAAAAAATATACAACATATCTTCGAAATGGAAATTTTTTTATTATTGATTTAACGAAAAAAGTGTATCTTTATAAAAAGTTCTGCATCGTGAGAAAATAGTATTGCTATTCAAAAATTTGATCTTATACTTACCGGGTGGCTCAAAAATGAGAATGTCATAATCCACGTGAAACGATTTAGCTTTAAAAAATAATAAAGGGGAGGAGGTGAGAGGGGATAAAACCGGAGCGACTGAGAATTTTTTAAAAATGTTGACTAATATGTCATTTTCGGGGTTACTGAGGTCAGAATTTTTTTTTTCTAGCAGGTGTTAAAAATTACCGTAGGGAGGTGGGGGGGTGGCGAATGAAAAGGGGCGGCTGGGAATTTGTCCAAAAATGTTAACTAATGGGCCATTTTCGGGATTACTGAGGTCAGAAAATCTGACTTTGTGTAACAGATGCTAAATAAAATTTACGGAGAAGGGAGGGGAGAGGGGATAAAAGGGCGGCTGAGAATTTCTCCAAAAATGTTAGCTTAGTATTTTCAGAGTTATTGAGGTCAGAAAATCTAATTTTGTTGGAACTGATTTTTAAAAAATTAACGGGAGGGGGAGATATAAAGGAGCGAATGGGAATTTACCTAAAAATGTTAAGTAATATGTAAGGCTGCCCACTTGAATGCCACACCAGGGGCGCCCTTGGAAAAAATATGCGTCCGGTGAGCGGGCGTCCTTAAGAAAAATACGCGCCTAGGGAGCGGAAGACCTAAGGAATAACACGCGTCGGGGGAGGGAGCGACCTTGAGGTAAATAAGCTTCTTTAAAACGGACGACCTTAGAAAAATACGCGTCTGGGGAGCGGGCGACCTTGGGGAAATACGCATCTAGGGAAGCGGACGACCTTGTAAAAATACGCGTCTGGGGAGCGGGCGATCTTGGGAAGAATACGCACCTGGGAAGTGGACGACCTTGATGAAAAGTCGCGTTTGAGGAACGGAGGACCCTGGGGAATAGACGCGTCTGGGGAACAAACGATCTTCGAAAAAAGTACGCGCTTAAGGAAAATACGCATCTAGGGAGCGGATGGCCATGGAAAGAATTACGCGTTTGGGAACCGGAGGACCTTAGAGAAATGCGCGCCTGGGAAACTGACGACCTTGGGAAAATACGCGTCTGGGGAGCGGACGCCCTTTAAGAAAATTCGCATCTAGGTTCCGGACGACCTTGGAAAAGTACGCGTCTGGGGAACGGACGACTTTGGGGGAAAGGAGCTGGTGGGAATTTCTTCAAAAATGTTAACTAATACCTATGTTATTTTCGAGGTTATTGAGGTCAGAAAATCTAATTTTGTGTAATGGATGTCAAGAATAACGTGGGGAGTGGGGTGATATTAGGGCGCAACTGGGATCTTCTCCAAAAATGTTAACTAATCTGTCATTTACGGGGATATTTAGGTCAGAAATCTAATTTTGTGGAAACCTATATTTAAAAAATTAACGGCGGGGGGATAAAAAGGAGCGACTGAAAAAATGTTAAGTAATTTGTCATTTTCGGTGTTATTACGGTCAAAAAATGTACTTTGGTCTAACATATTTAAAAAAATATAACGAGGGAGAATAAAAACAGGCAACTGATCATTTTTCAAAAAAAGTTATCTGATATATCATTTTCAAGGTTATAGAGGTCAGCAAATCTAATTTTGTTTAACGAATGTAAACAAAATTAACGGTGGGGCAGAGGGAATAAAAAGGCGCGGGGTTTGGAATTTCTCCAAAAATGTTAACTAATTTTGGGGGTTACTGAGAACAGAAAATCTAATTTTGTTGAAACTCATTTTTAAAAAAATAACGCCGGGGGGGGGGGGGGTAAAAAGGAGCAACTGGGAAATTATCTAAATATGTTAATGTTGTTTTCGGGGTTATTGGGGTCAAAATATTTAATTTTGTCTAACATTTAAAAAAACTAACGGGGGGGGGGGGGGTAAAAACGAGCGAATGGCAATTTCCCCAAAAATGTTAACTAATAAGTATGTCAATTGAGGTCAGAAAATCTAATTTTGTCTAACGAATGTGAAGAAAATGAACGGCACGGAACGGAATATTTCATAAGTTTTTAACGAATACTTATTAACTATGACAGGAAAAAACCTGTCAAAACATACCTGATCAACTAGAAGATCCTAATTTAAACCATGCAGTACTAAATCTTAAACCTTCTTAGTGTATCTGAGAGTTAATGTTTAAACACGTGTTTTTTTCAGTTTTTAATAAATCAACCCCTAAGGGGGTATTACGATGGTATTTAAAGTTTGTAATGGAGTAAAATTGTTATACCGTGGAAGAAGTTGCGGGCGAAAGCTAGTTATTAAATAAAACAGCGATGCATGCCTGCATATCTTATTTGAATAGGTATACTGCAATTGCTGCAATACAAAATTACCGTTAAAGTGTCAAAAATTAATGGTGTTGTAAGTGGAATGTAAAGTAGAAATAGAACAGTTGTACTGTACAGGGTGTAAGTTAGGAACAATGAAATTTTATTTTCTATTAGATACAACAGCCGCGCAAAATTTTCTTTTCTTGTTGGAGCTTTAAAAGTTTTAGTACTTTTAATTTTAAGGCTTTTTTATTACAAAAAAATCTATACCATTTTATATTTGTTTCTAAAATATAACAAGTAATCGATTTGGGATATAGTTTGTACTAGCCCATTTTAAAGGTATAATATCAAGAAATAATCGCACTTTCTTATGGAAATTACCACTTCATTATAACTGGAGGTTATTAATTTTAATTTGACATTTCTACACATCCTAAATTTATCTTTTCACGGAATATTTTTGCATTTTTAAAAATCATTTCTAATTTTAGTAATTTCAACTTTTTACTTCTCTCGCTAGAAAAAAATCACTTCCCGGGATTTTTTCAGATCTTTACGTGTTGAGGTTCCTATATCAGATGGTCTCCCATTTTCGTCGGTTTGTCTGTCCGTCTGTCTGTCGGATTGTCTGTTGGAGCGAACGCTTAAAACTGCTTGACCAAAAAGAAAAAGGAAAAATTTTGCATATGGACTACTTTTCAACCTGGCTTGGAACAGGCTGTATTTCCGGTGAAATATATACAGAGCACCTTCAAAATTAGTTTCTATTTTTTGTTGCTCAAACTCGAAAACGATTTATGTTACAGAAACTGTATTTTGTACATATAGTTGACATATAAATTGCAAAACTTTTTGAAGCTTAAGTTTAACAAAATGATTAAGTTTTATAGACGTTTTAGATACGTTTCCTGTGTAACATTTTCACCTATTTCGATTGATGCGGTTTTTCGAAAAAATAAAACTTAAAAAGTTATTTAACAAAAACTACATTTTGGAATTTATTTGTTAAATAAAAAAACTAGCTCGCCAGTTACTTTGGTCGACATTTTACATTATCTTTGTAGTGTATTAAAAAGGTTTATTTCGGTTGGTAAATTTAACTGTACTTAACTGTTATTTAAATCGCTCTTTTCTTTATAAGTTGGCGAGAAAAATTAAAAAGAAACTAACAGTATAAAATTTGGTTGTCTTATCTTAACACTTGCCAATTTAAACCCTTAATTATATAAAGCTGAGCACTGAGCAATGAGCAAGACTTTAATTGCCAAATTACACCTGTCTTATCAATAGTGATTCCAGCCAAAAAGCATTAAGAAGAAACTTGCTTGTGTCTGTCGACATTAAATATATCTGTTTTAGTTTTATTAGGTGGATAATTTTTGTTGGACGCCTTGTCATATTTTGAGCTAATCTGGTGACTTAATCCAAATAAAATAAACGAAAGTTATAATAAAAATAGGTTTTTATTATAATTCGCAATCTTATTTCCAGGTTCCAGCAAAACAACTCAAAATAATCTTAAATCATGGGATGAGGTAAGGAGAGTCCATGGCTCAAAACTCCTTTTTATAGCGATCTCATATGTAAAGAATGCGGAGAACTCTTGGTAAAAAAGCGCCATTCTGTGATAGCAATGTGTACATGTCAGTGCCATGTCAGTAAATTAAAATAAAAATTGTCAGCCTTGATCTATCACCTATATATTAATTATCACTTTTACCAAAAGGAGGGCAAATGTCTGACACCGTTACTGTTATGGAAAATTGAAATTTGTTGACGGCTAAGCATTCCTAATTTCACATAAAAATAAACTAAAAATAATATTATATTCTATAAGCATGGAAAATACTTACAATATTGTTATTCATATTACTATTGTTATCAATCTTTTTATTCTTCAATAAATTTTACAAATTAAGAAATAAGCAGTAAAAATGTATATAATATTAATATTATTTAAACTTATATTTTCAACTTGCATTTTAGGTTAAAAAAATAAATTATAATTTAAAAATCTAAAAAAAACGCTTTTATGAGTAGCGCACTAAAAAGTTCAAAATAATTATTTTCCTTTTGTAGTTACCTAACAGTAAACCGTATAGTTTTTTAGACTATACCTAATTTATTTTTAACTTTTTAGTGCGCTACTCATAAAAACGTGTTTTTAGTATTTTAAACTATAATTTATCTTTAACTTTTTAGTGCGCTACTCATAAAAGCGTGTTCTTTTAGTTTTTTAGTGAGTTAGTTTTGGAACATACACGAGGTCTCAAAAATAAAATTAATTTTTTTATTACCGATTTTACAAAAAAAGTACCTATATCTTTATAAAAAGTTCTACATTGTAAAAGAAGCATGGTTATTCAAAAACTTGATGAAGGACAATACAGGGTGGCTCATAAAGCTGAAAGTCCCAATT
Source organism: Philopedon plagiatum (assembly GCA_963971165.1). Taxonomy (NCBI): domain Eukaryota; kingdom Metazoa; phylum Arthropoda; class Insecta; order Coleoptera; family Curculionidae; genus Philopedon; species Philopedon plagiatum. Next base: position 4,976,872 of record OZ020196.1, on the reverse strand, counting down.
TTAATTTAAATTTTTAGCCACCCTCTATGCCCTATAAAAATATTTAAACCATGCTCTTTTTTCACAATGTAGAATTTTTTATGAAGATATACTTTTTTTGTAACGGCGATTTTAAAAAATTAATTTTACTTTTGGGACCTTCTGTGTGTTCCAAACATATCATAAAAATAACTCTTGTATGTACATTTGCAGTGGCAGTTTACCTTTAAATAACGATTTTGCCTTTTTAGCTTCACGTGGATTATTACTTTTTCATTTTTGAACCACCCTGTACGTACTGGATCAAATTTCTGAATGGCAATGCTATTTTTTCACGATGCAGAACTTTTTATAAAAATACACTTTTGTCGTAAAATCAATAATACATTTTTTTCCATTTCGAAGACATGCTGTATATTTTTTTAATGAAAAAAACATATTATTAAATTGTACATTTGCAGTGGCAGTGTACCTTTAAATAAAGATTTTGTCTTTTTAGCTTCACGTGGATTATGACTTTTTCATTTTTGAGCCACCCTGTACGTACTGGATCAAATTTATGAATGCCAATGCTATTTTTTCACGATGCAGAACTTTTTATAAAAATACACAATTTCGTAAAATCAATAATACATTTTTTCCATTTCGAAGACATGCTGTATATTTTTTAATGAAAAAAACATATTATTAAATTGTACATTTGCAGTGGCAGTGTAATTTCAAATAAAGATTTTGTCTTTTTAGCTTCACGTGGATTATGACTTTTTCATTTTTGAGCCACCCTGTACGTACCTACTGGATCAAATTTCTGAATGGCAATGCTATTTTTTCACGATGCAGAACTTTTTATAAAAATACACTTTTTTCGTAAAATCAATAACAAAAATTTTTCCATTTCGAATACATACTGTATATATCTTTTAATGAAATGTCCCATTACAATGTTATAAGTCAAGCTAATAAAAGCATGTTAATAAAAGATCGATGGTTTTGTAATAGACTCATAGCACCTTGGTTATCTCATTCTGCTCTTGGCGTAAAGATTTACATGTCTTCATCATATTATGAGGAAACAATTAATTATACCTTTAAGTTATAAACAGCCCAGTCCCTCAAGCTGTTTCTGGTGACAGATTAGTCATACCTATCATTGGTTCAAAAGCGCTGTGTAATCTTTCCCACCTTTCGGACTTTTCAAAATTCTGGCAACAGGGCAGTAGTAAAAATGATAGAGAAGTGTCCAAATATTATACGGCTCGGAAGCAAAATGCGTCGACAAATGTACAAAATTATACGCCGGACGCAAATTTGATTATAATATGAAAGGAGTTGAAAATGCTGCATTATAAAATAAAAGGTATATTTTAGTTTTAAGAGATATTTAAAAGAAAAATTAGGAGCAATACAAAAAAAGGAAAAAAATCGATATACACTTGAAATACAAAGCCTATAGCCTCTATTTCTAGGGGACGCAAAAATGATGGATTATGAAAGGACGCAGAAATGATGAAAGATGTATATATATATATATATATATATATATATATATATATATATATATATATATATATATATATATATATATATATATATATATATCGAAAAATGGAAGATTTCTTGGCCTATAGGTAATATAATAAATGTAAATGCGAAGATTTACTTCTTCGCTAGTGCAGCGAAAAGGCCGTGAATGAAAAATAAAAATAAAGAAGTAAATCTTCGCATTTACATTTATTATATATATATATATATATATATATATATATATATATATATATATATATATATATATATATATATATATATATATATATATATATATATATATATATATATATATGAAGAAATATTGATCCGGGAGTACATCCGTTCGTTTGTTAAATTCCACGTTGCTATCTCCGAAATGGTAAAAGATACGAGGTCGGTTAAATTAGAGAAAATGTGCAATTTCTAGTCCCTATTCATATTCCGTTTACGGAGTTGCAAAATTCTCTATAGTTTCTTATCTACAGGGGATTTTTTAAAAATAGTCAAAAATTTAATTCTGAAATATCTCGAAAACTATTATAGTTAGAAAAAAGTTGTTTTTACAAAATTACACGATTTTTTACCTTCCTTAAAGTAACGTTATTGTTTTGTTTATACCATTTGTTTTTACTGAGTTACTGATACTAACTTGTTTTTTTCAAATACGGACCTGGATTTTTTACTGCATTTTTTGAAAGAATACTTCATACCCTTTACAGCTATGTATCACTTGATTATGGATTTCGACGTTTTGATCAGGAATAACATCATCAGGATTTTCTATCGATACGGACCTGGAATTTTCCATGTTAAGGCACAATTTCACAACCTATCGCTGTGGTTTAAATTATTCAACTGATTAGTTTTAAACTATGTTCATGATTACTAACCAGAACCGTTTGGTCATTAAAGTTTGTCAAATTGCACTTAAGCCAATGAGTTATTGAAAGCAAAAGTTTAGCAGACTCAGATCAGATATAATTAGCGGCCTTTATTAACAGCACCTAACTAGTGGTTAAGTTTACTACATATTGTAAAAGGCACCCTTGATGATACGTCTTCATTATTTACGTTTTTAATATTTTCGTATTCAAAATCACCTTTCAGTTCAAAAGATAATAATAAATAATCCTATTTTACCCAATGGTTTCATTTCTGCTGTAACTCATTCGGCTGGTACAGTTGAATTACTATTTACTGACTTTGAAAACAAACCATATTATCTCAAATTAAGGACCTTTAACTATATTCTAGCATAAAACCATTGTCATATTTACTGGGTTCGGATTATAAGGAATTCGAATCTAAAATCCGTTTTCTGCTTTATTTTTTGACGTTGCGTTGAATTATAACATATGGACGGGCGGACGAACAGGTTGGTGGACGCGATAGGACTCACCACACGAAGCCAATCACGCCTCTAAGAATTAATTATTAGGATTTGTTAAAATTAAAATTAAGCTTATGCTTTTTTCAGGCGTTGGACCAATTTTACAAACTTGAGGGTCCTGGTTAGTAATCATGATTATAATTAAAATTTACCAGTTAAAACAATTTAATACATAGTTACTGATTCTGACCTAATTGTCTCCATAATAGGCCGTGAAATGACGCATTAACTTGAAAAATGCCAGGTCCGTACTGGTAGAATATCCTGATGATACTATTCTTCATCAAAACGTCGAAAAATATTAATAAAGTGATACACAGTTGTAAAGGGTATGAAGTATTCTTTCAAAAAATGCAGCAAAAAATCCAGGTCCGTATTTGAAAAAAACAAGTTAGTATCAGTAACTCAGTAAAAACAAATGGTATAAACAAAACAATAACTTTACTTTAGGGAAGGTACAAAATGGTGTGATTTTTGTAAAAACAACTTTTTTCTAACTATAATAGTTTTTGTGATATTTAAGAATTAAATTTTTGACTATTTTTAAAAAATCCCCTGTAGATAAGAAACTATAGAGAATTTGGCAACTCCGTGAACGGAATATGAATAGGGACTAATGGCACATTTTCTCTAATTTAACCGACCTCGTATCTTTCACCATTTCGGAGATAGCAATAGTGGTATCACCTATTTTAGACACCCTGTATATATATATATATATATATATATATATATATATATATATATATATATATATATATATATATATATATATATATATATATATATACTAAGGGATGTGTATTCGTGACTGAATAGTTAGACAAAAAGATTTTCTTCTTGGGTAGCAGTCAAAATGCAGCTGGCCAATTAATTAATTCTTTATTGCTTAGTCGAGCTTTCGAGTTTCAATTTCACCATTCTTCAGGACACACTACAAAAGTTACAAAACACATTGTCAGGAAACACAGTTCCCATACAATCAAAAATTTTATTTTAAAAACTTACCAATGTGAATTATTTTAAAAAGGAATACAAAAATACTTCGCAGAAATGTTGCTAAACATATTTATGACATTCTACAATTAAAAAATTTTAAAAAATTGGTTCAAGATTGGCGATGATTGTCGAATAATTAATTACTACATTTTGGTTGCTGGATGATGAATGAGCAACAGCTGGTCATTTAAAAATTGATTTGACGTTTGACAGAACCACGAATGTTAGGTTGTGTTCAAACTCGAAATAAAGCGCGGCGAATTTAAAAAAATTTTAAGAAAATTTTTATACTGAAAAATGATGTCCTGCGCATTCACCAACAGTGGAAAACGCAAAAGGTATGTAAGAACAATATGGAAATACAAAAAACTTTTCTAAAAAATATAATGTTCACACAAAAGAGAAAAGAAAAGAAAACTAGATAGATGTGTCTTCCTGTAAGGAACTGAATTTTTCTTTATGTAATTTGAGTAAGAAGGAATAAATAATAGTGCTGAGGTTTTGGATATCTGTTTTCTTATTCATGCAGTGGTCGGCGCCATGAATGTGTACCATTTCTAAGAACAGTCTTTTGTAATAGTTATTGGATTTTGCCAGAACTTTAGGTTCAGCAAATCTCATTTGGTGGCCTTCTTTTATTACATGTTCAGCCAATGCACATGAAGGCACCGACCTCCTGCAGTCACTCTTGTGTGATATAACGCGGTTATATAAGTTTCTGGATGTTTGACCAATATATACATCCTCACAATTATTACAAGAAATCTGATACACAACATTCCAATTCTCTTTTGTGGTGAGGGGTGTTTTTGTTCTAGTATACAATTGTGAAACAGTCTTCACTTGTTTCTTTGCAAACCTAACATCGGTGCACTCAAATAATTTTATTAATTTTGGAGTGAGATTCTCTATATATGGTAAAGTACAATAGAAAGTCGGAACAGTGGTGCTTTGATTAGCATTATTGTCATTATGCCGTGATGGCGTAGGTTGTGTGTTTAGGGATGGTGGTTGACTGGGTCTATCAACAACATTCTCCGGTAATTGATAAGCCGTACTGTATAAGAATTTATTAATTAATTTAAGTGGATACGAGTTTTCCAACAGCATTGTTTGTAATAATTTTAATGAGGCTTGCCTATCTTTTGGATGTGTTAGCATGACAGCTCTACGTTTCATGCCTAAAATTAAATTGATTTTCATCTTCATAGGATGGTATGACTTAAAGCTTATAAATCTATTGGAAGCCATAGGTTTTCTGTACCAAACAGTACTGAGAACATTGTCATCAGACCGTTTTATTTTCATGTCTAGGAAAGGAATACTTTGGTCACTTTCCTCTGCGACAGTGAATTGTATGTGACGATTGTAAGTGTTGAACATTTCCAGAGTTTCATGAATTCTATTTTGAGGTACAGATAAAATGAGGTCATCAACATACCTTTTCACAAAAGGAATGTAGTAAGGTAAATACTGTAAGCAATCTCGTATCAGGTCATCAAGAACATAATTTACCAAAATCGGAGATATGGTTGAGCCCATAGGTGTACCGAAAATTTGTTTGTAATATTCACCATTAAACACACAGAAATTAGAATCAAAAATGAAAGTTAATAATTTTTCCACCGTTCGACAATCTAGTGCACAATAAGGAGAAATTTTATCCCAGTTATTTTTTATGCTTTCTAAGACAGCTTCCAATGGTAGGTTTGTGAACAAGGATACAACATCAAAACTCACCAATACATAACCATCAGGTAGTTGGAAATTATTAATGTAAGTACTAAAGGAAAAGGAATCTCTAACATAAAACTCATTTTGAACATCATAGGCAGTGGTTAAAATGTTAGTGACATATGTCGCCAACGAGTTATTGGGGCAGTTAATTGAGGAAACAATGGGCCTCATAGATAAAGTAGGCTTGTGTATCTTAGGCAAAGTGTATAGCCTAGGTGCTACCGAGTTGTAAGAGGTCATTGCCCTTGCAGTGTCAGCATCAATATGATTATTCTCTTTAAGGCTTTTTATTAAATTATTAGCTATTGTTTGTAATGTGCTTGTGGGATTATTATTGAGCTTTTTATAATATTGTGGACCTTGTATTAAATTTAGAGATTTAGATGTATAATCTTCTTTATACATGACCACTGTCATTAAAATTATTACAAACAATGCTGTTGGAAAACTCGTATCCACTTAAATTAATTAATAAATTCTTATAGAGTACGGCTTATCAATTACCGGAGAATGTTGTTGATAGACCCAGTCAACCACCATCCCTAAACACACAACCTACGCCATCACGGCATAATGACAATAATGCTAATCAAAGCACCACTGTTCCGACTTTCTATTGTACTTTACCATATATAGAGAATCTCACTCCAAAATGAATAAAATTATTTGAGTGCACCGATGTTAGGTTTGCAAAGAAACAAGTGAAGACTGTTTCACAATTGTATACTAGAACAAAAACACCCCTCACCACAAAAGAGAATTGGAATGTTGCGTATCAGATTTCTTGTAATAATTGTGAGGATGTATATATTGGTCAAACATCCAGAAACTTATATAACCGCGTTATATCACAAAAGAGTGACTGCAAGAGGTCGGTGCCTTCATGTGCATTGGCTGAACATGTAATAAAAGAAGGCCACCAAATGAGATTTGCTGAACCTAAAGTTCTGGCAAAATCCAATAACTATTACAAAAGACTGTTCTTAGAAATGGTACACATTCATGGCGCCGACCACTGCATGAATAAGAAAACAGATATCCAAAACCTCAGCACTATTTATTCCTTCTTACTCAAATTACATAAAGAAAAATTCAGTTCCTTACAGGAAGACACATCTATCTAGTTTTCTTTTCTTTTCTCTTTTGTGTGAACATTATATTTTTTAGAAAAGTTTTTTGTATTTCCATATTGTTCTTACATACCTTTTGCGTTTTCCACTGTTGGTGAATGCGCAGGACATCATTTTTCAGTATAAAAATTTTCTTAAAAATTTTTTAAATTCGCCGCGCTTTATTTCGAGTTTGAACACAGCCTAACATTCGTGGTTCTGTCAAACGTCAAATCAATTTTTAAATGACCAGCTGTTGCTCATTCATCATCCAGCAACCAAAATGTAGTAATTAATTATTCGACAATCATCGCCAATCTTGAACCAATTTTTTAAAGTTTTTTAATTGTAGAATGTCATAAATATGTTTAGCAACATTTCTGCGAAGTATTTTTGTATTCCTTTTTAAAATAATTCACATTGGTAAGTTTTTAAAATAAAATTTTTGATTGTATGGGAACTGTGTTTCCTGACAATGTGTTTTGTAACTTTTGTAGTGTGTCCTGAAGAAGGGTTAAATTGAAACTCGAATGCTCGACTAAGCAATAAAGAATTAATTAATTGGCCACCTGCATTTTGACTGCTACCCAAGAAAAAAATCCTTTATATATATATATATATATATATATATATATATATATATATATATATATATATATATATATATATAAGTTATGGGTTTACTACCCCATTAAATTATAAAAGTATAATTTCCTACCATAAGAAGATAGCAGAACAACGACCCGAGCGATGACCGCAATCGGGACGTAGCACCGTCAGCAAATTACGTGTCATCAATTTACGTTACATTTGTTTTATTTCATTTTATAGATATTAGTCTTGTATTAGAATCAATTGTAACAACTTGTAATTTTGAAATAAAAATTTTTTGTTTTTAAAAAGGACTTTTTGACAAAAGTATTTTTAACTGGCGCAGTCGTTGTAGGATGTCCAAACGGCTTTAAGCACATAAATCCGGTTCATCTCAACGATTTATTGGGCATAAGAACTTTTTCGGGAGTTTCGCGAAATTTCGGACTTTTACGTCACATTACGCAACCCCCGTGAACAGTGATCCAGTTAGGTGAACTGAGTAGCCTAACAAGAAGATTCTTCAAGGTATATGAAGAAAACTTGTTGCTGAACAGCTCAAACTTCTTCGAAGCACATCGAAGGACGTTCACCGCAGATCCAAGCATATGGAAAAGATACTGGTTTTACTGTAAGTACTTTTATGTCATTTAGAGGTTCTTTAAACATTTCAAAAACAAGTATATCTGAAAACTCAGACGAAAATACAGATTCTGATTCAGGCTCACCCATTCACTTGTATCGCACAAGATCTCCTTTAAAGAAAAAACCAACGCCAAAAAGGCGAAATTCTTTAAATATTACTAATAGTAATTTAAATTTAAATTTAAAAATGTCTTTAAAATCAGAATATTTGGGAATGATCCCAGAGTTTTATGGTGAAACAGAGCTTTTACCTAGATTTATTACCATTTGCGAAAAATTAGTAGCAAAATTTTATAATACGACTGATTTGACAGATTTTCAAAATGAATACTTAATGTCAAGTATTCTAGCTAAAGTAAAAGGTGAAGCCGCAGTAAATATATCTTCCTATCTCATAAATACGCTTACGCGGACAAACGCGATATTTATACCTTAAATATAGAAATGGCAGGGTTGAAACAAAATAACGAGAGCCACTTCGATTTTTATAACAGAGTACAACAACTTTTAAACTTGCAAATTTCTTTTATTTCTACACATTCTAATGCAAATGAGGCTCCGATATTGTCTCAATACTGTCGTAATTTAGCACTAAGGGTATTATTACGAGGATTAAAAGATCCCGTCGGATCGCTGATGCGTACAAAAAATCCAAGTGATCTTAATACAGCATTAGGCATGTTAACGAACGATTTCCAAATTGAAACGGTTTCTGCAAACTTGCAGAAAATGAAAAATTCTCAAAATATGAAACACAATAGGGCATTAAACCAATTTAAGCCAAAATCTACTATGCCGCCTCAATTAACAAATTTTCCAAATAATTCACAAATGTTTTCAAACAACAATCAACCCCACTTTAGTGGCAGTTTAGGCCCAAGACCCAATGTTTTTAGACCCAACCAAAATCAAAATTTTCAAAAACCAACGCCCATGACTGTATCAACAAAAAACACCTTTAATACTGTTAAACCACAGGGCAATATATTCCAAAATTATAGACAAAATTTTAGTGGTCCTAACCAACAAAAGTATATTGTCGAAGAACTTTATAACATTAATGACCCACATAATGTAGACAACCAATACGAAACCGATAACAAGTATGACGAAATCAATGCTCAACCTATAGTCGAGCATCCGGAAGAATATGATCTCGTCGATGACGAACAATTTTTTCGAGAGCCAGCCTCGGACACGGATTACCAAACTTAGAACTTATGAACCTAACAAACAATGAGAGTAAACTACCGTATATTATCCATCCTGAATATAATCTTAAAATTTTGATTGACACCGGTAGTACTAAATCATTCGTTAAACCAGAAATTGCCAATAAATATTTTAAGAACTTTGTAAAACAAGATCCTTTTCAAATTTCAACTGCACACGGCAGTTCTATCGAAAATTTTAGCACTACTATCCCGTGCCCAAAAAATTTTAAAATAAAATGTAAACCGTTAAAATTTTATTTATTTAACTTTCATAAATATTTTGATTGTTTGTTAGGCATAGATAACCTCAAGTTTCTCGATGCTAATATTAATTTACAGAAAAATCTTTTAATAACACGTAATGCCGAAATACCACTATTATTTCATGACGTAGGGACTTCTGCGAATTGCATCACGGTGCAGCCGAGATGCGAACAAATTATAAAAATATCTGTGAAAAACATCCGAAACGGCGACGTACTAATCCCATACAGAAAATTCGCTGAATTAGAAATGCCTGAGTGTATCGCTACGGTTCGCGATAATCAAGCTATTTGTTCAATTTTAAATCCATTAGAAACGGCAAAAATCATAGATATTTCGGAACCATTAGAAGTCATAGACTTAAACAATTACGAATTTCAAAAGGAAAACTCCGGTAACTATAATAATTTCAACGTGGAAAAAGTAAAATTTGACATTTCTAAAATTCGAACGGACCATATGAATTCAGAAGAACGCGAAGCCATCTTAGCTGTAATCAGAGAATATTCTGATAGTTTTCACGTCGAAGGCAACCAGTTAACCTTTACTAGTAAAATAAAACACAGCATCAAAACCTCTGACGAAATACCGATCTATACAAAATCTTACCGATACCCGGAAGTACACAAAAAAGAGGTCCAGGACCAAATACAAAAAATGCTTAAACAAAATATTATAAAGCCATCTCACTCGCCTTGGTCCTCACCAATCTGGGTGGTACCAAAAAAACTCGACGCTTCAGGACAAAGAAAATGGCGCACTTACCAAATATTACCGATTTGTCAGACAAACTAGGCCGCTGTCAATATTTTACCACGTTAGATTTGGCCTCGGGCTTTCACCAAATTGAAATGTCCGAAGAAGACATACCAAAAACAGCTTTTAACACGGAAAATGGCCACTATGAATTTCTAAGAATGCCATTCGGCCTTCGGAATGCACCCGCGACGTTTCAGAGGGTTATAGATAATATTCTAAGGGGGTATCAAAACGAAATTTGTGCGGTTTATCTAGACGATATAATTATATTCAGCACGAGCTTACAAGAACATACCGATCGACTAAGAAAAGTCTTTGAACGATTACGTCAGTCTAATTCAAAATTCAACTTGACAAATCCGAGTTTCTCCGAAAAGAAGTTGCTTATTTGGGACGCGTTGTCACATCAGAAGGAGTAAAACCAAACCCAGAAAAAATAATTGCTATAAAACATTACCCCATCCCCAAAACGGCAAAAGCCATAAAAGGCTTTCTTGGTCTACTCGGCTATTATCGCAAATTTATTAAAGACTTCGCGAAAATTACAAAGCCTTTAACAAAGTGTTTTAAAAAGAACGCGACTATTGACATTAATGATCCCGGATATATTCAGTGTTTCGAAACGTGCAAAAATCTGTTAACAAATGAGCCAATACTGCAATACCCAAATTTTTCAGAACCGTTTAATCTAACCTGCGACGCGAGCAATTACGCTATTGGTAGCGTTTTATCTCAAGGAAAAATTGGTTCAGATCTTCCGATCGCTTACGCAAGTCGTACCCTAAGCGCAGCCGAAATTAATTATTCTACGATAGAAAAAGAACTGCTTGCTATCGTCTGGGCTGTTAAGTATTTTAGACCTTACCTCTTCGGACGAAAATTTAAGATCATAACTGATCACAAACCTCTCGAGTGGTTATTTTCCCTAAAAGAACCAAATTCTAAGCTGGTAAGATGGCGTCTAAAATTAGAAGAATATGACTATGAAATAGTCTACAAAAAGGGCATTCTAAATAAAAACGCGGACGCGCTTTCGAGAATCGAGTTAAATACAAACGAGACGAATCCCGGGACGAGCTCCATCTTTTCATTAAACAAATATATTCAAGATTTACACGAAACACTAGACCAACAACAACAAGACAATCAATCTCTCATAGCAGAGGCTGGAGATGTCGACAATCCAGAAAACGCGACAGACGACACTGATGTCACCGTACATTCTAACGTAGAGAACCCTATTGTTGGAATTCCTATAGTAGAATGTCCTGTTAACTACGGAAAAAATCAGATCATTATCTCAGAAGTAAACTTTGCTCCTGCCGAACCGACAAAAATTAACCTGTATAAAACGAAACAAAGAACCCACGTACAATTTTCAAAAACCGATTTTGATAAAGACGTCATAAAATGTATTAAAGAAAATGTTGTACCAAAAACCAAATATTACTTATATTTTGAAGACCCTATATACGAAAAGTTTAGCTGTACTCTTCAAAAATATTTTAAAAATTCAGAAATCGAAATGATAAAATGTACGAAAAAATTAATAGACGTTATATCCGAAGACGAAATCAAGCAAACTATACAAAATCATCATGAGGGTAAGACAAATCACCGAGGAATTGACGAAACTTTTAATCGCATAAAAAATACCTACTATTGGCCAAACCAACAGAAATACATACAAAATTATATAAACTCTTGCGAAATATGCCAAATAACTAAATACGAACGACGTCCTCTTAACCTCCAATATAATATTACACCCACAGCTGTTCGACCCTTTCAAATTCTTCACATCGACAGTTTAACCCTTGACAATTGTAAATTTTTAACAATCATAGACTCCTTTTCAAAATATGCCCAGGCTTATAGACTTAACTCTTCACAGGGCATTGAAGCGGCAGATAAATTAATAAAAATTTTCTCCCATCACTGTATTCCCGACCAAGTTATTTCAGACAATGGCCCTGAATTTCGAAATTCTGTAATTCAAGAACTACTAGCAGTTCACAAAATAAAAATCCATTTTATTAGTTCCCAACATCCGGAGTCCAACGGGGTAATAGAAAGGTTCCATTCCACTCTTATTGAACACATCAGACTTCTGAACAATCAAAAGGATTATAAAAATGAACCGATTGAAAATAAAGTTTCTTACGCAATTTTGGCCTACAACAACACTCTACACTCCGTTACTAAGCTAAAACCATACGAAATCATAAATGGACATTTACACACAGAGTCGCCCTTCAACATAAACCTAGATAACCAACTTATAAACAACTATGTTTCTACACACCGCGATAAAATCAAATTACTATACGAAAAACTAAACACGGACATTCAAAACCAAAAAGAACGCGTGATAAATAAAACTAACGAAAATAAAGAAATTTTACAGGATGTACCAGAACAAGTATTTGTTCACAATAAACAGAAACAAAGCAAAACGACCAACAAATACAAACCAGAAAAAATTACAACTATCGACAAAAATCTTAAAACTGCCAAAATTAACACTACACATGGCAACACTGTCGACAAAATCCACTTATCCAATATCAAAAGACCTCGAAAAAAAAAATTTAGTAACAAACCCTAAATTTCAAAATATTTCAGGTTCCTCGCCACCGGACAAGGAACAGAAATAAAGAACATAACGCAAAATCTAGGGATTCTGCCAGTTAACCTGGGTCCCGCGAAACTTCAAAGGACAGAACATACTCTTGTACATTATTATAATTTAGACCCTGTGTATTTAGAATTTAGTAATCTTAACAGGCAATTTAGTAATCTTAAGCTCATTTTTAGTAATAATACACTCCTAGATAACGATCTTAGCGATTATTATAGAATTGCCAATTTCAGTCAAAAATTAGTTTTCGAAAAAATAGAAAATATTAAAATTCATCATGAAAATCGTACAAAAAGAGGACTAATCAACGGTCTAGGATACATTATAAAAGGGGTTACAGGCAATTTGGACGCTGATGACGGAAACAAAATTTACAAAATTCTTAATCACCTACAAGCTAATGAAAAAAGCATTGAGAATCAGCTAAAAATGCAGTATTCTGTCAGTGATGCAATTGTCAAAAACTTTAACGAAACTGTTATAAATATACAACATAACGAGTATATTTTAAAATCAAGAATACTGCAACGCAATCAAATTGTCATGAACGGTGTCACACACCAAAATTTACTTTTTGCCAAAGATTTGTTTAATCAGCTTATTATATTATATAATGCCATCCTAAATACTCTTCAAGACGTTGAAAACCCTATAACTTTTTGTAAATTAGGAATTCTACACCCAAGCATTTGTAGCGGTTAAATCTTTAACCACTATTACCCTTATTATTTCTTAATATTTTTGTAAATTTCCATGATCCATCGCATTCGCCAACTTCCAAAAAATCTTTACCGGCAGCATCCAAGCAGACGAGATGTCGTCTAGTACCCATGCGTGGTACTCGTAGATCGACGTACCAGCGTTTTTCGAGACACTCCGATTTTGCTAATCGTGTGAGGAGTCATGAATTTTCTGACTGAAGATTTTTGCCTTTATAGTGCTATTTTATGCACCAATTATTGTAATGTGAAGTAGTGTCTGATTACTTACATACATATTATTATGTCTTTTTGCCGATTCCTGATTATTCTTCCTGGGAGAAGTCCCGTTTTAATTTCTTATTCGCCATGTGCATAGTAAGGCAGATCCCCTCAACCTAGGGGTAAGCCGTTAAATTTCTTTAATGTTTTCGAACGTTTTGGTTATTGTAAATATTATTTACAGGGTTTTAGAGAGGCGTTAGAAATGGTTTTAGAGAGGTGCTAGATAGGATTTTAGAGAGGCGTTAGATAGGGTGTTAGAGAGGCGCTAGAGAGGTGTCCACGTTTCACAGCACGTTTTCCTCCACTTTTCTCATAAACTATCAGAGAAATAGCTGTCCGTAGTAACCAGGATTGGCGGCCTAACATTTAGCCACCAACGAGTGTCTGTTTCACAGGATGCAGGGGACACTCTAGAAGCTCCCACCAGAACCTAAGGCCAGTCTATTCCATTTTTTTAATTGCGAATTTTTTTTATACGATAACTTTCGTGATATCCTCTTTATTTCTTAAATTCATTCTTTACATATATTACATATTTACCTGTGTAAGCTAGCCTTCTGATTATTTTAAAATTAAATTCACATGCGACTTTTAAATATATTTTTGTACATAAATGTACATAACATTGGGGTAATCTTTGGCCAAGGATAAGGGTTATGTATATATTACTATAACTCGGGAATTTTGGCTTCACTGCATTATATTTATTTTTATCAGAACAAATGCATTTCTAAACTATGTTATTTGATATTTATAAACATACTTTTTTCGTTTCCTAATTTGGCATAATTGGTTAATTAAATTGATTGAAGCTGATCTCAGGTAGTCTATTTATTTATTACCAACTTAGATTAAAAGAGCTTGGTTTCTCAGTTCAGAAGCTCTGAAAACTAATCATTTAAATGAAAAACTGAGTGGCGCCTTTAAAAAGCGTAAGTGTTCCTAGCCGATGACCATCTGTTCTACCGACGAAGAGCTGCCGTACGCAAGTGAGTACCTTTCTGAGGAAAACCAAGTTTTCCCCTAAAAGTACGCCACACATTATTAAAACAAAAGATCTATTTTACGAGCTACAAAAAATTCAACAACACTATAAAAATTAACTTCCTTTTGAACTTAAATTCGAAAATATACTTGATTTCGAAGACATTCTAAAAATTAATTGCAATATAGATTATAATCGGATTTCTTACTTCCTCTCTTTACCGATTGAATTCGAAACAAATTTTAACTTGTACCATTTTATACCTATACCTACTAAATATGAATCAGAATTTGTCACAATTATTCCCAATGTAAGATATCTCCTGATATCACAATCTGGTAACCTAATTAAACCTCTAAGTGATATATGTACCCACGGTAAACCATATCATTGTCCCAGCGTTTTACAAACAACTAGCAACGCCAGCTGTGAAGAGGAAGTCCTGCTAAAAGACAACTCGAACGAGTGCACCTTTACAAAATTAAAAATCCTAGAGAATCATGTAGAAATCGTTCCGGAATTAAACCAGTTTTTAGCAGTTTTCCCAACTGAAGAAAAAATTCAAACACACTGCGAAAATCAAGTTGAAACCAAAGAATTAAAAGGAATATTTCTTATAAGAAAAAGTCAATGTACATTATTATTCAGGAACCAAGAACTGTTCTTTCAAGAATCAAGTTTTGGAAGCCCGCTGGTGATAAACACACCAAACCTGAGGGTTAAACCAGAAAACATACTTAAATTCCAAATCGAGCTAAGGAAACTAAATTTCGCATCTCCTCACTTAAACCCAGTCAGTCCCATCTATGATGATGCTGCAGAGAAAATATACACACCCAATTTATGGACCATGGCACTACACTTAGTTCTAATAAGTGCAGCAGGCACTTATTGCATTGTAAGGAGAAGAAGTATTCAAAAATTCCTTATAAGAAGGAATCCTAAGGAAATACACCAAACTCCCGAAGACATCAAGCTCAATCTTCCCAACGATGCCTCATTCTAAGGGGGGAGGAGTTATGGGTTTACTACCCCATTAAATTATAAAAGTATAATTTCCTACCATAAGAAGATAGCAGAACAACGACCCGAGCGATGACCGCAATCGCGACCTAAGCACCGTCAGCAAATTACGTGTCATCAATTTACGTTACATTTGTTTTATTTAATTTTATAGATATTAGTCTTGTATTAGAATCAATTGTAACAACTTGTAATTTTGAAATAAAAATTTTTTGTTTTTAAAAAGGACTTTTTGACAAAAGTATTTTTAACTTATATATATATATATATATATATATATATATATATATATATATATATATATATGAAGAAATATTGATCCGGGAGTACATCCGTTCGTTTGTTAAATTCCTGTTGGAATCTGGCAGACGTTTCGCCAAGGTCTCACTTGGCATTATCAATGCTTACTCGTTGCTGTCAAGTCGTAAACTGTATATATATATATATATATATATATATATATATATATATATATATATATATATATATATATACAGTGACCGGCCAAAAGTTCGCAACATATGGGAAAAATTTTTATTAGGAGAGTATTGGAAAAACTTTCCCAGGGGATCGGTTCTGCATGTCCGGTAACCTAAAAATCGATTTTGACATACGTCACGTGACCACTGGTATAGCGTCAAATTAAAAAAAAATTGTTAATTTACAAAAAGTGAGGTTAGTTGACGAGATATCAAAAAAAGTTATTTGAAAAAATTGCTTAGAATTAAATTCTAGGTCCTTGTGCAAAATTTTAAGATTTTATTTAAAAAAATTGGAAAACTCAATTTTTTTTAAATATTTTTTTATCGATTTACAAATTTCCGGTTTTTTTCGTTTAGATAGCTTGGCTAATGTAAAGCCCATGTATCTGGATGAAAATAAACGAATGTAGTAGTTTTTTCTACAATTGACAGGACAAAATTAAAAAAAAACAGGGTTTCGCCGGACGCTAGCTGCTGCAATGATTTGTATCTAGCAGCAGTGTCAAAATTTTAGAGACATTTCAATGAGATTACATTGAGAAAACCTTAATCGTCTTAAATATATCTGAAGTTCGACTTTTTGTAAAGTTAAGGGGATTAAAATAGATAATAAACAAAAAATTACCTGTTTATTTAATCGAAATTTTATAAACGAAAACCAATGTAAGAAAAACTTAAAAGTAGTCAAATTCTGTACTAACAACACAAAAAATCATTGTTTTTCCTTGGGTGCACAAAATTTAAAACTCAGTATGACCACCATTTCTCTCCATACATACTGTTGTTCTCGAGCGCAACTCTCGATTAACATTTCGGAGCATTTTACGATTTATTTGCAATACACAATTTATAATGACATTCTCTAAATTTTGTATATTCCTAAAGGGTCGATGTTTGTACACAGGGTTCTTTAGGTATCCCCACATAAAAAAATCTAACGGAGTCAGATCTACAATTCTACAATTGACAGGACAAAATCGAAAAAATAGGTGTTCGCCGGACGCTCGCTGTTGCAATGGTTTGAATCTAATGAAATGACTGTATCAAGATTTTATTAAGATTTTTCGCACATAAATTTAACAACCAGGTCTATTTAGTTGTACTTAAAACTACCAAAGCAGGCTCTGAAATTAAAACAACCAAATAATCTAGTAGGTTAAAAACAACGGAAAAATGTCAAACAAATTATAATTTGTTTGATTTCAACCTATGTCATTGGTTTATGTCTCGCATCTTACTAAGTTTGATATTTTACATAAGTTTATTAATATTTTATTCCTTAAAATGGCACCCACACTACTTCTTCAGGAAAAGATAGAAATTATTTTAATTTCTGGAGATAATTACAAAAGCCATAGAGAAACAGCAGCAATTTTTAATGAGAGGCACCCCGATAAATCCCTCCATTATTCCACAGTATCTCGTCTAGTCAATAAATTTAAAGAAACGGGATCGGTAGAAAATCAGTATAAAGTTTCCCATGAAAAACCGGTAACAGGTGACGAAGGTTCTCTGGATGTGTGTTTGTCGATCACAGAAACACCCCAATTAGCAGTTAGTCAAATATCGGAGATCACTAACATTCACGAAAGATCTGTGCGGAGGATATTAAAAAGAAACAAATTTCATCCGTACAAACCTAAATTTGTACAAGTATTAAAAGATAGGGATTATGACGCCCGCTTCGATTTTTGTGCCTGGTTCCAGGGTATGATTGAGGAAGATTTTAATTTCCCAAAGAACGTTCTTTTCTCGGATGAAGCTACATTTACCTCTAACGGAACCGTCAGTTCACAAAACTGTAGATGGTGGGCCACCGAAAACCCAGACTTTGTAATTCAGAGTAAAGACCAATATAGTTTTAAGGTTAATGTGTGGTGCGGAATTTTCAACCTCAGAATAGTGGGACCTTTTTTCTTTAGAGACAATTTAAATTCAGAACGATATTTAGAATTTCTACAAACTGAGATATCTGACTTTTTAGACAATTTGTCATTAGCCGAAAGAAGAAATTTATACTTTCAACAAGACGGAGCTAGCATTCATTCCACAAATGAGGTGAAGAGATGGCTGGATCAAGAATTTGGAAACCAGTGGATAGGACGGTTTTCTGAAAATCCGTGGCCTGCGAGATCACCAGATCTGACTCCGTTAGATTTCTTTATGTGGGGATACCTAAAGAACTCTGTGTACAAACATCGACCCTTTAGGAATATACAAAATTTAGAGAATGTCATTAGAAATTGTGTATTGCAAATAAATCGTAAAATGCTCCGAAATGTTAATCGAGAGTTGCGCTCGAGAACAATAGTATGTATGGAGAGAAATGGTGGTCATACTGAGTTTTAAATTTTGTGCACCCAAGGAAAAACAATGATTTTTTATGTTGTTAGTACAGAATTTGACTACTTTTAACTTTTTCTTACATTGGTTTTCGTTTATGAAATTTCGATTAAATAAACAGGTAATTTTTTGTTTATTATCTATTTTACTCCCCTTAACTTTACAAAAAGTCGAACTTCAGATATATTTAAGACGATTAAGGTTTTCTCAATGTAATCTCATTGAAATGTCTCTAAAATTTTGACACTGCTGCTAGATACAAATCATTGCAACAGCTAGCGTCCGGCGAAACCCTGTTTTTTTTAATTTTGTCCTGTCAATTGTAGAAAAAACTACTACATTCGTTTATTTTCATCCAGATACATGGGCTTTACATTAGCCAAGCTATCTAAACGAAAAAAACTGGAAATTTGTAAATCGATAAAAAAATATTTAAAAAAAATTGAGTTTTCCAATTTCTTTAAATAAAATCTTAAAATTTTGCACAAGGACCTAGAATTTAATTCTAAGCAATTTTTTCAAATAACTTTTTTTGATATCTCGTCAACTAACCTCACTTTTTGTAAATTAACAATTTTTTTTTTAATTTGACGCTATACCAGTGGTCACGTGACGTATGTCAAAATCGATTTTTAGGTTATCGGACATGCAGAAGCGATCCCCCGGAAAAGTTTTTCCAATACTCACCTAATAAAAATTGTTCCCATATGTTGCGAACTTTTTGCCGGTCACTGTATATATATATATATATATATATATATATATATATATATATATATATATATATATATATATATGTATATATATATATATATATATATATATATATATATATATATATATATATATATATATATATATATATATATATATATATATATATATATATATATATATATATATATATATATATATATATATATATATATATATATATATATATAGGTATACTTCTACCTTTCAAAACTTTCAGGTTGTCTTTTATAGGCAAGAACTGTGGAATTATATGGGAGCAGAAATGTTCATGCTACTGTAAGGCCTCTGATGAGTCGATGTGGTGTCTTTTAACAACTTAGACACCGAGGAAGACGAAACAGTAGTTCTCCAGATAATTCCAAACATACTTAACTATAGGTATATATATATATATATATATATATATATATATATATATATATATATATATATATATATATATATATATATAAATATCGCCATCAAGATGGCGGCAAGTGAAGCTCATCGTCTTAGCGATGATTCGGAAAATGAGTTTTTTGCGTGTCACAAAACCCGAAAGGGTGGTTACGTCGTGTGCATAAACTGCGGGAAACTATTTCATAAGTCCTGTGCGGAAAGAGACTTCGCTGGTAAAGTGATTTTTATCGATTCAACAAGATAGGTGAGGAGCCGGTGACACTG
Organism: Philopedon plagiatum; assembly: GCA_963971165.1. Taxonomy (NCBI): domain Eukaryota; kingdom Metazoa; phylum Arthropoda; class Insecta; order Coleoptera; family Curculionidae; genus Philopedon; species Philopedon plagiatum. The sequence goes on along the minus strand of OZ020196.1, from coordinate 4,956,782 downwards.
AAAGTACCGTCATCGCGGAATCGAAAATTTTTTATGTAAATTGATAGTTAATAGTCATACGAATAAAATGAGCTCGGTACGCCGGGATTCATTAAGCCGAAAGTATTTTTAAAACAATTAATTATTATAAAAAAGCAAAAATGTTTTTTTACCCAGGGTGTTTTCTAATTGAATGTCAATATTTAAGGGGCGATTTTTGGGTCCATTCTAAAAAGAAAACTTCATATGAACGTATGTCCTAAACGTCTTAACTTTTGAGATACAGGGTGGTAAAGTTTTCAAAAATAAATAGTTTTTTATTAAAATCTGTAATAGGTACCACTTTAGATATTTTAATTAAATTTGGCATACATGTACTATGTATCAAGAGGCATTATTTAGTGTACCACAATTTTTTTTTCTTTAAACCAGTGGCGTTCGTACGGAATTTCACCTGCCTATTTTGGCAGATATTGATGGTACGCCACTGATTTCTCGTAAAATTAAAATCATTTCTGAAATTCCCAATCATTTCTAAGCAAATTTGATCTCTTGCATTTTTTCAATCCGATGCACGGTTTTCGCTTAAAAAAATAAAACCTTTTCTCTGCATGATCATAACAATATCGTTCATATAGCAGAGAAAAGGTTTTTATTTTTTTAAGCGAAAACCGTGCATCGGATTGAAAAAATGCAAGAGATCAAATTTGCTTAGAAATGATTGGGAATTTCAGGAATGAATTTAATTTTACGAGAAATCAGTGGCGTACCATCAATATCTGCCAAAATAGGCAGGTGAAATTCCGTACGAACGCCACTAGTTTAAAGAAAACAAAATTGTGGTACACTAAATAATGCCTCTTGATACATAGTACATGTATGCCAAATTTAATTAAAATATCTAAAGTGGTATTACAGATTTTAATAAAAAACTATTTATTTTTGAAAACTTTACCACCCTGTATCTCAAAAGTTAAGACGTTTAGGACATACGTTCATATGAAGTTTTCTTTTTAGAATGGACCCAAAAATCGCCCCTTAAATATTGACATTCAATTAGAAAACACCCTGGGTAAAAAAACATTTTTACTTTTTTATAATAATTAATTGTTTTAAAAATACTTTCGGCTTAATGAATCCCGGTGTACCGAGCTCATTTTGTTCGTATGACTATTAACTATCAATTTACATAAAAAAATTTTGATTCCGCGATGACGGTACTTTCAGTGTCACCGGCTCCCGACCAAAGATTAACCTGCTGTGTGAAGGATCTAACCTCAACACCAGAGGTTGACCTCCTTAAAACATTAGTGAAAGAATTGCAAGAAAAAAACCAGTTGCTAAAAGAAAATACAAGCCTTTTAAAGGAAAAGGTGCTTCAGTTAGAGGATGAACTGGAAAACCATAAGGGGAAATAAAACCCTAAAAATAAAGAAAAGGGAAAAAGCGCGGCAAATGGATCAACAGCTGATTGGCATAGAAGAGGAAAGGTTGGTTATCAACAAAGTGAAGCTAGCCATAAAGCTGAATCTTTTCTGCCAGATGGGAAAGAGATCTTGCTGCCTAACTTGTCGGCAATGTCGGTGACTGTGCGACCGACCAAGACGGACGTTGACGTCACTAAGGGCGGCAATGTTGTTGTGGACAATGGTGATGTAGATATCGAGAAAAAATCTGCTGAGGATGGCGAAAATAGTCAATTTGATGGGAAATATGACTGGAAAACTGTACAGAGGCGGAAGAAAGCTAAAGAATATTCAATACAGAAAAGGCCACAACCAATCTATGGAAAAAATACAACCTCGGATCTGGAGGTTCCAAGAAGCCCTGCTTATGTATTCATCTCGGGTTTCAAACCTGAAGTCAGTGAGGCACGACTTGAGGAACATATCAAAGACGTCACGGGCATTGAAACCAAATGTCTCAAAATGAAAACCAGGAAACAAGATTACAGAAGCTCTTTTAAGGTGGAAGTGTCAAGAGACGGAAAACAAAAGATTATGAATCCTGAGATTTGGGGCAATGGTATCGTGGTAAACCATTTTCTCCATCTCAGGAGAAGAGTAATGTGGAAGACCCCTTCAGCAGGGATACTGGAAAACACTTAGTCAATAAAACTGATGCTCAAACTTCTCTGAATATCATGCATCAAAACATACAGTGCCTCCGGAACAAGACTCTAGATATAGAGCTATTTTTGAACACTCTAGATGTGAAATACCAGGTCGTGTGCTTATCAGAGCATTGGATAAAACCTCAAGAAATTGGATTTGTTAAAGTACAAGGATACAGTGTGGTTGCCTCGTATACTAGATTGCATATGGAACACGGAGGTGTGTGTATACTTCTTGACGAAACTATGATACACTATGAAGAGGTTCCTGAGGTGAAGATGCTTAGTGTTGAAGGTCAAGGAGAATTTTGTTCTGTCAAGAGTGTAAGAGATAATTTAATAATTGTATGTGCCTATCGTACTTGTCTTGGAAACTTTAGTGTATTTCTTGAAATTTTTGAATCTGTTTTACAGTATATTTTTGGAAGATACAAGGATTTTAATGTAGTGTATTGTGGCGATTTCAATGTTAACTTTTAAAATATTAGCCATGATAGGGATAATCTGGTGGGTTTATTTACCTCCTATAATTTTCAGCAAACTATTTTTGAACCGACTAGGGTAACTAAGAAGACCCGGTCGTGTTTGGATAATATATTTGTAAACTTCTCAGATTTTAAAAATATCACAGTGGTGGTATCTGCCCTGTCCGATCACTATTCTCAGGTAATTAGCCTTAATAATGGTATTGGTGAGACAGATGTGGCGGCTGAGGGTTGTATCACATCCAGGTCCTTTTCAGCCGCTCGCCTTGAACAATTTTATTGGGAGATCTTTGACTGTGACTGGTCTTCTCTGCTGGAAATGGTGGACGTCAACCAGGCATATGCATATTTCATTAATGTTTTTCTATCAAAGCTAAACTTAATTTTCCCAAAAAAAGAATAAAACGTAAAACAACCAAATCGAAAAATTGGATTACTCATGGCATTAAGATCTCATGCAAAAATAAACGAAAACTTTACCAGATGTATGTCTCTGGTGAAATTGATGCAGACCTGTATAAGCAATATTCGGGAATTTTAAAATCTGTAATAAAAGAAGCAAAAAAACTTGCGAACAAAAGGAAAATTGATCAGTCTGATAATAAGATAAAGGCTACGTGGAATCTGATTAAAACAGTAACTAAGCCCAAAACCAAATATAAATCTCTTTTTGACAGCCTTGAGTTTAAGACTGAAATTCAACTCTTAAATGACGTAAATACCTTTTTTCTAAATGTATGTCCTGATATAAATCAAAACACCAGTATTAATTACCAAAATATAGATTTGAATGTTGATAGCATATTATTCTTTAGTACGGTAACGCCCCTAGAGGTGATAAGTTGTATAGGAAATCAAAAAATAAGAAGTCGGTTGGACATGATGACATTCCGGTCAGCTTATTAAAACGGGCGGCGGGCTGTGTAGCGCTTCCACTGACTCACATCATAAATGTTATGTTTCAAACAGGTGCTTTTCCGAGTGAGCTAAAGAGGACCCTAGTAAAGCCTGTGCACAAAAAGGGTGACACGAGAAAACTTGATAACTATAGGCCCATATCGCTTCTTTCGAACATCAGCAAGATATTCGAGAGAGTGATTTTCACACGCTTGGGGGGCTTTCTGGAGTCTCAATTTCTGATAACCGACAAACAAAGTGGTTTTCGTAAGCGGAAATCGACAATACGTGCTGTATATCAAGTAATGGAAAAATTATTAAATCACTTAACGATAATAGGACAACAATGGTCATGTGCCTTGACTTGCCAAAGGCTTTTGACAGCGTTGACCATTCTGTACTGTGTAATAAACTGGAGAGGTATGGAGTCAGGGGTGTAGCACTGTGTCTGCTTAGATCCTATATATCAGACCGATGTCAGTGTGTTATTGAGTGTGGAAGTAGTGGGGAGATCTATGCATCAGACTTCTTACCTGTAACGAAAGGCGTTCCACAGGGTGCAATACTGGGACCCCTGCTTTTCATTCTGTACACAAACGATATTGTACACATAACTGATTGTGATATGGTTCTTTATGCGGATGACACTTCCCTGATCTATAGCGAGGAAAATGAGGACACGTGTAAGAGACAAATAACTAATTCTCTTGACTTGCTTGAAACGTGGTTTATATCGAACAACTTGCTTTTGAATGTTGCGAAGACCCAGATATACATACTTTTGAGGTATCGAAGTATCAGCATCCCTATTTATTTTATTTATTTATTTATCCAATATTAATATATAAAATTTACCAAATAGGTGTAGACCGTGTCACAAAATTTAAAACTTACAACTAAACTTAACGTAGGACACTAAAAATTTGAATAAAATAATTTGTTACACATTAGGTGGAAAGCCCTATTCTATTTACATCTCTATCTTCTAAGAAGTCGCTTATACTATAATAACATTTTTCTATTAAGAAGTTCTTTAAAATACGCTTCTGACTAGAAAGAGTTAAGCGTTTTAAAATATTGAGGTATTCTGTTCCATCGATATTTTCAACCTGTTTTCCTCGGTGTTGGGTGTTTGGTTAGGATCTTCCGACCTCTTTTTTTTGTGCTTTGGCATTTTCGCTACTTTGCCCATTCTGAGCCGAATTTTGGTGATTCAAAACCATCAAAACCAAAACAATGTGCTCTCTTTGTTTATCCAACGTAAACAAACAAAGATAGTGTCACAAAAATCAAAACCATATTGTTATCCTTATTTGTACAATGCAGTCAAATCTAAATAAATAAAGACAACAATGATAAACCCTCGGGTTTGGCTTTGACGGTTTTCAATCGCCAAAAAACGTCTCTTATGTCCTTCAGTTGCCCGAGGTCTAACCATTATCGCTCACTTCACAACGTCGTTGATCTTCTTTTTCGGTTGAAAATGTGGCTGTTGCTGCTAGTATTTTTGGCGCCAATTCTTGGATAGAGATATAATAACTGATTTTTAATCTGTTTTTTAATCCAAGATGCCGAGAACTTCAGCCGAGTTTACCGATATCGTTTTGTGTTATGGAGCAGCCGACGAAAACGCTCGACAAGCGCGGCTTTTGTACATTGAAAGATTTCCTAATCGCGAGCCTCCAAGTGAAAGAACATTTGTGTTAGTGGTACAACAGCTAAGGGACCATGGAAATTTTCATGGTTTTAATGCTGATAGAGGACGACCACGTACCCAAAATACGTTGGTTGCTGAAGAGGAAATTTTAGTCGCAGTTGAAGAAGACCCTGGAGTAAGTACTCGTCGCTTAACGACGCAAATAGGCCGAGCGTCGAATTATATCACTTGGCGCACGATGAATGAAAACTTGCTCCATCCATACCACGTGCAGAAAGTACAAGCACTGTACCCGGAGGATTACGGTACACGAAGGGAGTACTGTCAGTGGTTTGCACAGAAAAGCGAAGACGAGCCAGACTGGTTCCACAATGTATTATTCACTGACGAAGCAGGATTTACAAGAGATGGAATAATGAACCTGCGTAACACGCATATTTGGGCCAGCGAAAATCCCCATGCATATCGTGAAACCCACCGCCAGCGGCAGTTTTCAATAAATGTTTGGGGTGGGATATTAGACAACCACTTAATAGGACCACATATCTTACCTGCTAGATTGAATGGCGAAGGCTACTTAGCATTTTTACAAGGCGAGTTTTGTAGATTTGCTAGAAGATGTGCCACTAGCCGTGAGAAGAGACATGTGGCTTTTACATGATGGAGCTCCCTATGAATACCTACAGGAAAACTTCCCCAACAGATGGATTGGACGAAGCGGGCCTGTCCGATGGCCTCCACGGTCTCCTGACCTCAATCCATGCGACTTCTTCTTGTGGAGTACGATGAAGGAAATAGTGTATAGTGTCCCAATTGAAAACGTGGAACAACTGAGAAATCGTGTTGAAATGGCAGCTGAAGAAATAAGGAATATGGAGAATATTTTTGAACGAGTTAGAGACAACATGTTGCGAAGAGTACATGCTTGTTTAGAAGCAAATGGTGGTCATTTTCAACATATTCCCTACTAGATAAGTATCATTTTTGCAACTTTTATTTATTTATTAATTTTACTTATTGATATTTAAACTTTTCCACAGTTCTTTTGGAAACAATATGTCCATTTTAAAAAATTATGTGCATAATGACTTGTGAAATACTCTCCAAATTTTTTTGTGACAGGATCACAAAGCAAATTATTCTCTATACTAAGACACAGCTTTCTAAAACTTACTTTGTAGTCAATACACCTTTCCAATAATTTTACTGCTAACTGTTTATCAAATTTACGTATCCTCAGGTGTTGGATGCCATTTGAATGCCCATAGTGTGATATAATCCTCTTACCTTAAATAAAACATATTTTATCAAAACCAACTGTTTGTGTAATTTAATTATCTGCAAAGAGACAATTTTTCTAAATTTTATTGTAGGTATAATGGAAATTATGTGCTAATATTTTTCATACATACCACTTCTACAACAACGAAAGTATTGTGCTTCATCACCTGAGCCTAAAATGTTCTTTCGCTCATAAAATAATTTGGCATTTGTCCTTATTTTCGACATCGGCTTTCCAAGATTTGAATTCCAAAAGACTTAGTTTTAAACATTTTCCACGCAATTTTATAATTACAATACCTTGTAAACTTCTGTTCTATATTTAACGAATGTTCATTTTGTAATAAAATCATTTCCAAAAAAACCAGGAAAAATAAAAATAAACTAAAAATCCACCTTGACCTAGACTTACTTGACATACGAATCACGTGACCAGCCCTGACGAAGAGACAAAGTCCATGACGCAATTGAATATAAGGTATAAGTGGTTGCCTATGACTAGAGCATATTAACTAATTTCAAATAAAGATATTTAAACAAATTTGATACTAAAAATTTTTAAGTGTTACGTTTTCTATATATTTTATATTTTAACTGCCCCGTAAGAGTTTTTACAGCTTCTTATTAGAAAAAAAAACGCCATCTAAATTATAAATTACTCGCAAAATTTCAAAAACTCCGCCGAAATAACCTATGACCAATGAGAAAGCGGTTAATTGGTTCTGTCATAATTGTCATTATTCGGATTTGGTACGGAGCGAATAGTTCCGAATTGCATGATTTTTGATTTAGAAAAATATAATTATAAGACGAGAGATTTTAGCCGATTTTTAACCTGCTTCTTAATCCAAGATGCCGAGATGCTTAGCTTGTTTTATGCTACGGAGCAGTTAACAAAAACGCCGGACAACTTTTGTACATTGAAAGTTTTCTACTTCGAACCCCCCAGTGTAGAACATTTATTTTGTGTTAGTGGTACCTACAGCAGCTAAGGAACCATATCAACCACTTCTTGTGGGGTACGATGAAGGAAATAGTGTATAGTGTGCCAATTAGAAAAGTGAATTAACTGAGAAATCGTGGAGAACTTCTTTCTACGGGTTCGGGATACTATGTTAGGAATAGGAATCATGCTTGTTTGGGAGCAAATTAAAGACATCTTCAACACATTCCCTACTAGATAAGTATTTTTTGCAACTTACGGTCTCCTGACCTCAATCCATGCGACTTCTTCTTGTGGAGTACGATGAAGGAAATAGTGTATAGTGTCCCAATTGAAAACGTGGAACAACTGAGAAATCGTGTTGAAATGGCAGCTGAAGAAATAAGGAATATGGAGAATATTTTTTAGTTTTACTTATTGATATTTAAATTATGTTAGGCAACTACTGGTTAAAACTAAGGCTGCTGACAAAAAGGATTGCTTTTGCAGTGGTCTTTTTACTATTTTTTTTTTGTTTTTTCCTTCGAAAAAGGTTTAAATCTGTTTTACCTTTGTCTTAAATTACCGTTAATAACAGAAAATAAATGATTTTTAAAGATTTATAATATTGTTTGGCAACCTTACAAGAAATTCAGTTGTTTTTAGTTTTTCGCGCGCTATTTTCCGTCAAGGGCCATGTGTTCGTTCAGCCAGGTGCGTCGAATATGGACGGGTTTTAGGGTATTTTTGAAAATTTTTAAAATGTTCGATTTAAGAAAAAAAAAAGTATTGGATATGTCTGTAGACTACCCCAGGAGTCACCCATTCCAATATATTAAATGATTTCCATAACACCCTGTATATATATATATATATATATATATATATATATATATATATATATATATATATATATATATATATATATATATATATACATCACCCTATCATTTTTGCTTCCGAAAGGGGTCTAATCCCTATCATTTCTGCTACCGCTGCAAACTTGCTGCCGTATATCGGACGCAAGATTAACTTAGGCGTTTTTCTCGAACATGGCTATAAATTTTAAGTCCCACATTGTCGCAATGGCTGGTCCACAGTACCATACCTTAGGTAAAGAAATTGTTCTTTGACAGTTTAAAGCATAAACTATTGGCGGGGAATAATAGCGGTACGAAATGGAAGTAAAAATGATCGAAAAATAAATGAAGAGGTATAAATTTTAGTTGTAAAAATTTCCGATAGAGGCGCAAAATTATACATGCGTATATTAAAAGTTTTACTGGTCGGTGGATTTTGCTACCAGAAACTTGGCAACGCTAAAGTATGATAAAATTGTATTTAAATATTAGTTCTATAATTATGAAGTGTCCGTGACGCAGTGAACAGCATTTTCGCTAAGTGGTGTGCTTTTTAACCGTCTTCTCAAGAGGAGGTTATCAATTATTCGGCCCGCATGTGAGATTTTTTATATGTTCACGCATAATTCTTCAACAGACTTCTTCAACTTGGTTTGTCGATGAGTTTTTCCGAATGGTCTCGTTTTAAGTTTTTTTTTAGCTGAAGTTATGTGTTTTTTTTTTCATTAAAAAAATATACAGCATGTCTTCGAAATGGAAAAAAATTTATTATTGATTTTACGAAAAAAGTGCCTGTTTATAAAAAGTTCCGCATCGTGAGAAAATAGCATTGCTATTCAAAAATTTGATCTAGTACATACAGGGTGGCTCAAAAATAAAAAAATCCTGATCTACGTGAATCTAAGAAGACAAAATCGTTATTTCAAGGTAAACTGCCACTGCAAATGTACAATTCAATAATATGTTTTTTCATTAAAAAATATACAGTATGTCTTCAAAATGGAAAAATTTTGTTATTGATTTTACGAAAAAAGTGTCTGATTATAAAAAGTTCTGCATCGTAAAAAAACAGCATTGCCATTCAAAAATTTGATACGTACAGGGTGGCTCAAAAATGACAGTCATAATCCACGTGAAGCTAAAAAGACAAAATCGTTATTTAAAGGAAAACTGCCACTACAAATGTACAATTCAATAATGTGTTTTTTTTTCATTAAAAAAATATACAGCATGTCTTCGAAATGGATAAAAATTATTATTGATTTTACGAAAAAAGTGTCTGTTTATAAAAGGTTCTGCATCGTGAGAAAATACCCATTGCCATTCAAAAATTTCATCTAGTACATACAGGGTGGCTCAAAAATAAAAAAGTCCTGATCCACATGAAGCTAAGAAGACAAAATCGTTTCTTAAAGGTAAACTGCCACTGCAAATGTACAATTCAATAATATGTTTTTTCATTAAAAAAATATACAGTACGTCTTCAAAATGGAAAAAATTTTATTATTGATTTTACGAAAAAAGTGTCTGATTATAAAAAGTTCTGCATCGTAAAAAACAGCATTGCCATTCAAAAATTTGATCTAGTAGGTACGTACAGGGTGGCTCATAAATGAAATATTCATAATCCAAGTGAAGCTAAAAAGACAAAATCGTGATTTAAAGGAAAACTGCCACTGCAAATGTACAATTCAATAATATTTTTTTCATTAAAAAATGTACAGCATGTCTTCAAAATTGAAAAAAAAAATTATTTATTTTACGAAAGAAGTGTCTGTTTATAAAAAGTTCTGCATCGTAAAAAAACAGCATTGCGATTCAAAAATTTGAACTAGTATGTACAGGGTGGCTCAAAAATGACAGTCATAACCCACGTGAAGCTAAAAAGCCAAAATCATTATTTAAAGGAAAACTGCCACTGCATATGTACAATAATATGGTTTTTTCTCCTTAAAAAAATATACAGCATGTCTTCGAAATGGAAAAAAAATATTATTGATTTTACGAAAAAAGTGTCTCTTTGTAAAAAATTCTGCATCGTTAGAAAATAGCATTGCTATTCAAAAATTTGATCTCGTATAAACAGGGTGACCCAAAAATAAAAAGTCCTAATCCATGTGAAGTTAAGAAGACAAAATCGTTATTTAAAGGTAAACTGCCACTGCAAATGTACAATTCAATAATATGTTTTTTCATTAAAAAAATATACAGTATGTCTTCAAAATGGAAAAAATTTTGTTATTGATTTTACGAAAAAAGTGTCTGATTATAAAAAGTTCTGCATCGTAAAAAAACAGCATTGCCATTCAAAAATTTGATACGTACAGGGTGGCTCAAAAATGAAAAAGTCATAATCCACGTGAAGCTAAAAAGACAAAATCGTTATTTAAAGGAAAGCTGCCACTACAAATGTACAATTCAATAATGTGTTTTTTTTCATTAAAAAAATATACAGCATGTCTTCGAAATGGGAAAAAATTATTATTGATTTTACGAAAAAAGTGTCTGTTTATAAAAGGTTCTGCATCGTGAGAAAATACCCATTGCCATTCAAAAATTTCATCTAGTACATACAGGGTGGCTCAAAAATAAAAAAGTCCTGATCCACGTGAAGCTAAGAAGACAAAATCGTTACTTAAAGGTAAACTGCCACTGCAAATGTACAATTCAATAATATGTTTTTTCATTAAAAAAATATACAGTACGTCTTCAAAATGGAAAAAATTTTATTATTGATTTTACGAAAAAAGAGTCTGATTATAAAAAGTTCTGCATCGTAAAAAACAGCATTGCCATTCAAAAATTTGATCTAGTAGGTACGTACAGGGTGGCTCAAAAATGAAATATTCATAATCCAAGTGAAGCTAAAAAGACAAAATCGTGATTTAAAGGAAAACTGCCACTGCAAATGTACAATTCAATAATATTTTTTTCATTAAAAATGTACAGCATGTCTTCAAAATGGAAAAAAAAAAATTATTTTACGAAAGAAGTGTCTGTTTATAAAAAGTTCTGCATCGTAAAAAAACAGCATTGCGATTCAAAAATTTGATCTAGTATGTACATGGTGGCTCAAAAATGACAGTCATAATCCACGTGAAGCTAAAAAGACAAAATCATTATTTAAAGGAAAACTGCCACTGCATATGTACAATTCAATAATATGTTTTTTTCTCCTTAAAAAAATATACAGCATGTCTTTGAAATGGAAAAAAAATATTATTGATTTTACGAAAAAAGTGTCTCTTTATAAAAAATTCTGCATCGTTAGAAAATAGCATTGCTATTCAAAAATTTGATCTCGTATAAACAGGGTGACCCAAAAATAAAAAGTCCTAATCCATGTGAAGTTAAGAAGACAAAATCGTTATTTAAAGGTAAACTGCCACTGCAAATGTACAATTCAATAATATGTATTTTTCATTCAAAAAATATACAGCATGTCTACGAAAAGGACAAATTTTTATTATTGATTTTACGAAAAAAGTGTCTGATTATAAAAAGTTCTGCATCGTAAAAAAATAGCATTGCCATTCAAAAATTTGATCTAGTACGTACAGGGTGGCTCAACAATGAAATATTCATAATCCAAGTGAAGCTAAAAAGACAAAATCGTGATTTAAAGGAAAACTGCCACTGCAAATTTACAATTCAATAATATTTTTTTTCATTAAAAAATATACAGCATGTCTTCTGCATCGTGAGGAAATAGCATTGCTATTCAAAAATTTGATCTTGTATAAACAGGGTGGCTCAAAAATAAAAAAAGTCCTAATCCACGTGAAGCTAAGAAGACAAAATCGTTATTTAAAGGGAAACTGCCACTGTAAATGTAAATTCAATAATATGTTTTCTTCATTAAAAAATATACAACATATCTTCCAAATGGAAAATTTTTTATTATTGATTTAACGAAAAAAGTGTATCTTTATAAAAAGTTCTGCATCGTGAGAAAATAGTATTGCTATTCAAAAATTTGATCTTATACTCACCGGGTGGCTCAAAAATGAAAATGTCATAATCCACGTGAAACGATTTAGCTTTAAAAAATAATAAAGGGGAGGAGGTGAGAGGGGATAAAACCGGAGCGACTGAGAATTTTTTAAAAATGTTGACTAATATGTCATTTTCGGGGTTATTGAGGTCAGAATTTTTTTTTCTAGCAGGTATTAAAAATTACCGTAGAGAGGGGGGGGCGAATAAAAAGGGGCGGCTGGGAATTTGTCCAAAAATGTTAACTAATGGGCCATTTTCGGGATTACTGAGGTCAGAAAATCTGACTTTGTGTAACAGATGCTAAATAAAATTTACGGAGAAGGGAGGGGAGAGGGGATAGAAGGGCGGCTGAGAATTTCTCCAAAAATGTTAGCTTAGTATTTTCAGAGTTATTGAGGTCAGAAAATCTAATTTTGTTGGAACTGATTTTTAAAAAAATTCACGGGAGGGGGAGATATAAAGGAGCGAATGGGAATTTACCTAAAAATGTTAAGTAATATGTAAGGCTGCCCACTTGAATGCCACACCAGGGGCGCCCTTGGAAAAAATATGCGTCCGGTGCGTCTAGGGAGCGGAAGACCTAAGGAATAACACGCGTCGGGGGAGGGAACGACCTTGAGGGAAATAAGCTTCTTTAAAACGGACGACCTTAGAAAGGAAAATACGCATCTAGGGAGCGGATGGCCATGGAAAGAATTACGCGTTTGGTTACCGGAGGACCTTAGAGAAATGCGCGCCTGGGAAACGGACGACCTTGGGAAAATACGCGTCTGGGGAGCGGACGCCCTTTAAGAAATTACGCATCTAGGTTCCGGACGACCTTGGAAAAAGTACGCGTCTGGGGAACGGACGACTTTGGGGAAAAGGAGCTGGTGGCAATTTCTTCAAAAATGTTAACTAATATGTTATTTTCGAGGTTATTGAGGTCAGAAAATCTAATTTTGTGTAATGAATGTTAAGAATAACGTGGGGGGTGGGGTGATATTAGGGCACAACTGGGAACTTCTCCAAAAATGTTAACTAATCTGTCATTTACGGAGATATTTAGGTCAGAAATCTAATTTTGTTGAAACCTATATTTAAAAAATTAACGGCGGGGGGATAAAAAGGAGCGACTGAAAAAAATGTTAACTAATTTGTCATTTTCGGGGTTATTACGGTCAAAAAATGTACTTTGGTCTAACATATTTAAAAAAATATAACGAGGGAGAATAAAAACAGGCAACTGATCATTTTTTAAAAAAAGTTATCTGATATATCATTTTCAAGGTTATTGAGGTCAGCAAATCTAATTTTGTTTAACGAATGTAAACAAAATTAACGGTGGGGCAGAGGGAATAAAAAGGCGCGGGGTTTGGAATTTCTCCAAAAATGTTAACTAATTTTGGGGGTTACTGAGAACAGAAAATCTAATTTTGTTGAAACTCATTTTTAAAAAATTAACGCGGGGTGGGGGGTAAAAAGGAGCAACTGGGAAATTATCTAAAAATGTTAATGTTGTTTTCGGGGTTATTGGGGTCAAAATATTTAATTTTGTCTAACATTTAAAAAAACTAACGGGGGGGGGGGGGGATAAAAACGAGCGAATGGCAATTTCCCCAAAAATGTTAACTAATAAGTATGTCAATTGAGGTCAGAAAATCTAATTTTGTCTAACGAATGTGAAGAAAATGAACGGCACGGAACCGAATATTTCATAAGTTTGTAATGAAGACTTATTAACTATGACAGGAAAAAACCTGTCAAAACATACCTGATTAACTAGAAGATCCTAATTTAAACCATGCAGTACTACATCTTAAACCTTCTTAGTGTATCTGAGCGTTAATGTTTAAACACCTGATTTTTTTTCAGTTTTTAATAAATCAACCCCTAAGGGGGTATTACAATGGTATTTAAAGTTTGTAATGGAGTAAAATTGTTATACCGTGGAAGAAGTTGCGGGCGAAAGCTAGTTATTAAATAAAACAGCGATGCATGCCTGCATATCTTATTTGAATAGGTATACTGCAATTGCTGCAATACAAAATTACCGTTAAAGTGTCAAAAATCAATGGTGTTGTAAGTGGAGTGTAAAGTAGAAATAGAACAGTTGTACTGTACAGGGTGTAAGTTAGGAACAATGAAATTTTATTTTCTATTAGATACAACAGCCGCGTAAAATTTTCTTTTCTTGTTGGAGCTTTAAAAGTTTTAGTACTTTTAATTTTAAGGCTTTTTTATTACAAAAAAACTATACCATTTTATATTTGTTTCTAAAATATAACAAGTAATCGATTTGGGATATAGTTTGTACTAGCCCATTTTAAAGGAATAATATCAAGAAATAATCGCACTTTCTTATGGAAATTACCACTTCATTATAACTGGAGGTTATTAATTTTAATTTGACATTTCTACACATCCTAAATTTATCTTTTCACGGAATATTTTTGCATTTTTAAAAATCATTTCTAATTTTAGTAATTTCAACTTTTTACTTCTCTCGCTAGAAAAAAATCACTTCCCGGGATTTTTTCAGATCTTTACGTGTTGAGGTCCCTATATCAGATGGTCTCCCATTTCCGTCGGTTTGTCTGTCCGTCTGTCTGTCGGATTGTCTGTTGGAGCGAACGCTTAAAACTGCTTGACCAAAAAGAAAAGGAAAAATTTTGCATATGGACTACTTTTCAACCTGGCTTGGAACAGGCTGTATTTCCGGTGAAATATATACAGAGCACCTTCAAAATTAGTTTCTATTTTTTGTTGCTCAAACTCGAAAACGATTTATGTTACAGAAACTGTATTTTGTACATATAGTTGACATATAAATTGCAAAACTTTTTGAAGCTTAAGTTTAACAAAATGATTAAGTTTTATAGACGTTTTAGATACGTTTCCTGTGTAACATTTTCACCTATTTCGATTGATGCGGTTTTTCGAAAAAATAAAACTTAAAAAGTTATTTAACAAAAACTACATTTTGGAATTTATTTGTTAAATAAAAAAACTAGCTCGCCAGTTACTGTGGTCGACATTTTACATTATCTTTGTAGTGTATTAAAAAGGTTTATTTCGGTTGGTAAATTTAACTGTACTTAACTGTTATTTAAATCGCTCTTTTCTTTATAAGTTGGCGAGAAAAATTAAAAAGAAACTAACAGTATAAAATTTGGTTGTCTTATCTTAACACTTGCCAATTTAAACCCTTAATTATATAAACCTGAGCACTGAGCAATGAGCAAGACCTTAATTGCCAAATTACACCTGTCTTATCAATAGTGATTCCAGCCAAAAAGCATTAAGAAGAAACTTGCTTGTGTCTGTCGACATTAAATATATCTGTTTTAGTTTTATTAGGTGGATAATTTTTGTTGGACGCCTTGTCATATTTTGAGCTATTCTGGTGACTTAACCCAAATAAAATAAACGAAAGTTATAATAAAAATAGGTTTTTATTATAATTCGCAATCTTATTTCCAGGTTCCAGCAAAACAACTCAAAATAAACTTAAATCATGGAATGAGGTAAGGAGAGTCCATGGCTCAAAACTCCTTTTTATAGCGATCTCATATGTAAAGAATGCGGAGAACTCTTGGTAAAAAAGCGCCATTCTGTGATAGCAATGTGTACATGTCAGTGCCATGTCAGTAAATTAAAATAAAAATTGTCAGCCTTGATCTATCACCTATATATTAATTATCACTTTTACCAAAAGGAGGGCAAATGTCTGACACCGTTACTGTTATGAATAATTGAAATTTGTCGACGGCTAAGCATTCCTAATTTCACATAAAAATAAACTAAAAATAATATTATATTATATAAGCATGGAAAATACTTACAATATTGTTATTCATATTACTATTGTTATCAATCTTTTTATTCTTCAATAAATTTTACAAATTAAGAAATAAGCAGTAAAAATGTTTATAATATTAATATTATTTAAACTTATATTTTCAACTTGCATTTTAGGTTAAAAAAATAAATTATAATTTAAAAATCTAAAAAAACCGTAAAGTGTTTTTAGTTTTTTAAACTATACCTAATTTATTTTTAACTTTTTAGTGCGCTACTCATAAAAACGTGTTTTTAGTATTTTAAACTATAATTTATCTTTAACTTTTTAGTGCGCTACTCATAAAAGCGTGTTCTTTTAGTTTTTTAGTGAATTAGTTTTGGAACATACACGAGGTCTCAAAAATAAAATTAATTTTTTTATTACCGATTTTACAAAAAAGTACCTATATCTTTATAAAAAGTTCTACATTGTAAAAGAAGCATGGTTATTCAAAAACTTGATGAAGGACAATACAGGGTGGCTCATAAAGCTGAAAGTCCCAATTTTAATTTAAATTTTTAGCCACCCTCTATGCCCTATAAAAATATTTAAACCATGCTCTTTTTTCACAATGTAGAATTTTTTATGAAGATATACTTTTTTTGTAACGGCGATTTTAAAAAATTAATTTTACTTTTGGGACCTCCTGTGTGTTCCAAACATATAATAAAAATAACTCTTGTATGTACATTTGCAGTGGCAGTTTACCTTTAAATAACGATTTTGCCTTTTTAGCTTCACGTGGATTATGACTTTTTCATTTTTGAACCACCCTGTACGTACTGGATCAAATTTCTGAATGGCAATGCTATTTTTTCACGATGCAGAACTTTTTATAAAAATACACTTTTGTCGTAAAATCAATAATACATTTTTTTCCATTTCGAAGACATGCTGTATATTTTTTTAATGAAAAAACATATTATTAAATTGTACATTTGCAGTGGCAGTGTACCTTTAAATAAAGATTTTGTCTTTTTTGCTTCACGTGGATTATGACTTTTTCATTTTTGAGCCACCCTGTACGTACTGGATCAAATTTCTGAATGGCAATGCTATTTTTTCACGATGCAGAACTTTTTATAAAAATACACAATTTCGTAAAATCAATAATACATTTTTTCCATTTCGAAGACATGCTGTATATTTTTTAATGAAAAAAACATAATATTATTAAATTGTACATTTGCAGTGGCAGTGTAATTTCAAATAAAGATTTTGTCTTTTTAGCTTCACGTGGATTATGACTTTTTCATTTTTGAGCCACTCTGTACGTACCTACTGGATCAAATTTCTGAATGGCAATGCTATTTTTTCACGATGCAGAACTTTTTATAAAAATACACTTTTTTCGTAAAATCAATAACAAAAATTTTTCCATTTCGAATACATACTGTATATATCTTTTAATGAAATGTCCTATTACAATGTTATAAGTCAAGCTAATAAAAGCATGTTAATAAAAGATCGATGGTTTTGTAATAGACTCATAGCACCTTGGTTATCTCATCATGCTCTTGGCGTAAAGATTTACATGTCTTCATCATATTATGAGGAAACAATTAATTATACCTTTAAGTTATAAACAGCCCAGTCCCTCAAGCTGTTTCTGGTGACAGATTAGTCATACCTATCATTGGTTCAAAAGCGCTGTGTAATCTTTCCCACCTTTCGGACTTTTCAAAATTCTGGCAACAGGGCAGTAGTAAAAATGATAGAGAAGTGTCCAAATATTATACGGCTCGGAAGCAAAATGCGTCGACAAATGTACAAAATTATACGCCGGACGCAAATTTGATTATAATATGAAAGGAGTTGAAAATGCTGCATTATAAAATAAAAGGTATATTTTAGTTTTAAGAGATATTTAAAAGAAAAATTAGGAGCAATACAAAAAAAGGAAAAAAATCGATATACACTTGAAATACAAAGCCTAAAGCCTCTATTTCTAGGGGACGCAAAAATGATGGATTATGAAAGGACGCAGAAATGATGAAAGATGTATATATATATATACATATGTATATATATATATATATGTATATATATATATATATATATATATATATATATATATATATATATATATATATATATATATATATATATATATATATATATATATATATATATATATATATTTATTTTATTTGTATTTCTTAAAACCATTTATTTTATGTTATATTTTTTTCGTTTGTTTTTTCTTGGGTGTAGGTTTTGATGTAAAAATGAAAACAACTAGTTGCCTGACGTTTCACTCAACGTGGTGAGCTTTATCAAAGGTTTATTTAAGTTGGAATGTATCTACAAATGAAATGTTTCTCATCAGTTTCACAATTAAATCCTTAAAACCTAAAATTACATCAACAAAAAATATACAAACAATTGTCAATAATAAATTATATTGGTACATACCTCGAAAGTATTGCCCGGTTCGTACATCAAGACACATTAACTTAGAATTTGTTCTTTAACGATAAGGAAAATTGTTGTTATTTTTTTACCTGTTTTTTATACATTTTGTGTTGTGTAGAATCAAGCATCTTTTATAATAATATGGTGGTGTAGGATTAATAGATCAGGTATGAATTAAATTGTGATAAATTTGGCTTAAGTTTTTTACATCCTGTTTGTCGTTTACGGCATTTTTTTCTTTCTTTATGTGGACCATCTCTTTAATTACAAGTCTGTGATAATTTCTATCGATGTTCAAGATCTTTGTGTTATTAAAATTGAATTCGTGATTAGTGGTTTGTTCGTGTTTATGTAACGCTGTAGAGGCGTTTTTTGTGTATTTGTGTCCATTGATTCTATTTTCTAAGTATTGGGTTGTCATTCCTATGTATTTTTTGGGGCAATTGAGGCAAGGAATTGAGTATATAACATTTGACTTTTTCTTTGTAGGAACTTTACTTTTTAGATTTGTGTATAAGGAGGACAATAAATTATTCGCTCTGTGGCATACCACTATATTCTGTTTTGATAAGATATATTTAATTTTTTCGGATAGGCAATGAATGTATGGTAGAGCTATGTAGGTTTTTTGAGGTGTTGTGTCTTTATTTTGATTATTTGTTTCCCTTCTATGTTTATTGTAATACATGTATATTCTTTGTTTAATTATTCTTTTTATCAGATCTTTAGGGAAGTGATTTGATATAAGGGTCTTTTCAACTTTTTTAAGGGCTTCAGGTCGATATTCAGGAGAGGTTAGTGCTATGGCTCTATCTGCTAAACCAATTATGACGCTATTTTTTTGGTTATTTGGATGATGTGAATTGAAATTAAGGTACCGACCGGACCATGTATCTTTTGTGTACCATTTTGTTTTAAGATTGTTATTTGTTTTATTTTATTTCTATATATGGTGAGGTCTAAAAAATTTATTTTTTCATTCATTTCGACTTCAGAGGTGAATTGGAGTTTCGGATGGAATTCATTAAACGCTAGTAATAAATCGCTTTCTTTATTTTCTGGGATTGCGGCAAGACAATCGTCTACATATCTTTTGAAAAAAATTATATTGAAATCTAATTTCTCCACAACCTTCTCCTCTAGATATTCCATGACTAATTGTGCAATTGTTGATGAGATTGGTGATCCCATTGCGCAACCGTCAGTTTGTTGAAAAAGATCATTTTGGAATTGGAAATAATTGCTGTTTAATGTGAGAGTGAACGCATTCATTGAATTCCTGATATGTTAAATTTGTGTGGTTTTTCAAACCGTTCCATCTCTCTTATAAAATTTTTGGTATAATTTCGTTAGGAATATTCGTGTATAAAGAAACAACATCTAATGAAACCAGTTTGTAATCTGTTGGTATTTTTACCGAATCTATAAATTGTCTAAATGTGAAGGAGTCTCTTATATAATATTGATTATTTCCTGTAATTTTAGATAAACAGTTAGATAAGTATTTAGAGAGGTTATAAAATGGCGATTGTATACTTGACACTATTGGTCTTAGTGGTGTGTTAGGTTTGTGTAATTTTGGTAGGCCGTAAATTTTTGGGGCTACTGCGTTATGGATCGTTAGCTTTTTAGCTTCGGTTTCTGTTATGTTTTTGTTTTTCAGAAGTTTTTTAACTAAAGTGTTATTCTTTGTTTGGAAAGTTTTTGTAGGATCATGTTTAAGATTTTTGTACGTATTATTGTCGCTAAGGAGTGTATTAATTTTTTGATTATATTCAGATGTATTCATGACTACCGTTTTGTTACTCTTGTCTGGTTTGAGGATGGTAATTTGAGGGTTGTCTTTTACAAATTGTTTGGTTTTGTTAATTTTTTTCTGTATTATATTCTGATATTTATTGGTATTATTTTTTTTGTGGCGTGTCTTTATTTTATGGTTTGTAATAACGTTTACGACTGTGGATCTGATATTGTCTTTTATGTCATCAGGTTTATTATAGATTGCTGATTCTACAATGCAACATATTCAGTAATTGGCAAATCTTTTTCAGTAGTGATTGGTAATGAGAAATTTCCGCCCAACGCAAGTACTTCTGAAACGTCCTGCGGTATATCTGTATCGGAAATGTTATTTAACCATATATGTGTATTAATATTTACTGTATTTTGCTCAACCTGAGAGACAAGTTTGGAAAATTTGTCTTGATTTCTCTGTCTTACAGACTGAAATGTTTTTTCATATTTGCGATTTTCAAAAAGTATAAATTTGTCAAGAACTGTTTTTGGTAATAGTGTTCTTGTTTCATTTATTGTATTATTTATCTGGGAATCTAAATTATTTAATAGTTTTACAGTATCAGTGATGAGCAAGTTTAAAATCTTACTTTTGGCATCATATAATATATTATCAAACTTACTTTCAAGGTACGCACCTGAGAAAAACTCTATGTTTGGTAGGTTAAAATCTAAAAACATTGGAAAAACATTGTTGTGTTTACATCTCAGTAGAAAAATTCTTCTGTTTTTCTGGTTAGCGATTCTTCGGTAGGTATTGGAAATATTCCTTAGTTGACTTGCACAAGCCAATCCATGCGTTCTTTCGATTTCTTGCAGGAAATTCATGGTTGTTATTGCAGTTCGGAAACCCTTGCTGGTAATATTTATTTTATTTGTATTTCTTAAAACCATTTATTTTATGTTATATTTTTTTCGTTTTTTTTTTCTTGGGTGTAGGTTTTGATGTAAAAATGAAAACAACTAGTTGCCTGACGTTTCACTCATCGTGGTGAGCTTTATCAAAGGTTTATTTAAGTTGGAATGTATCTACAAATGAAATGTTTCTCATCAGTTTCACAATTAAAACCTTAAAACCTAAATTACATCAACAAAAAATATACAAACAATTTTAATAACACAAAGATCTTGAACATCGATAGAAATTATCACAGACTTGTAATTAAAGAGATGGTCCACATAAAGAAAGAAAAAAATGCCGTAAACGACAAACAGGATGTAAAAAACTTAAGCCAAATTTATCACAATTTAATTCATACCTGATCTATTAATCCTACACCACCATATTATTATAAAAGATGCTTGATTCTACACAACACAAAATGTATAAAAAAACAGGTAAAAAAATAACAACAATTTTCCTTATCGCTAAAGAACAAATTATTCTAAGTTAATGTGTCTTGATGTACGAACCGGGCAATACTTTCGAGGTATGTACCAATATAATTTATTATTGACAATTAATTGTTTGTATATTTTTTGTTGATGTAATTTAGGTTTTAAGGTTTTAATTGTGAAACTGATGAGAAACATTTCATTTGTAGATACATTCCAACTTAAATAAACCTTTGATAAAGCTCACCAAGATAAGTGAAACGTCAGGCAACTAGTTGTTTTCATTTTTACATCAAAACCTACACCCAAGAAAAAAAAAACGAAAAAAATATAACATATATTATATATATATATATATATATATATATATATATATATATATATATATATATATATATATATATATATATATATATATATATATATATATATATATATATATATATATATATATATATATATATATATATATATATATATATATATATATATATATATATATATATATATATATATATATATATATATATAGGTATATATACAGGGTGAGTCAAAAATACTTTGACAAACTTCAGGAGGTGATTGCTGGCATTATTTTAAGGCGAACGTTCATATAAATAATGGTCCTTGGCGGCTTCGTTACGGAAAATTGAAAAAAAAAAATAAGAATTTTTAAATAGCTTCTAAACGTTTTGAGCTTGTGTTATGAAATTCGGTGGATGAGATAAGGACACTCATTTTAAAAGTATATCGCGTTCTTAAATTTAACCAGTGGCGTCGGTACGAAACTTTCATATAACATTTTTTGGTGAAAACTATGCTACGCCACTGACTTATTTTACTTATTTCATTTTAACCACCATTTTGTGAGTCCTTGCTTTATTTGCAATAAAAAAAGTCTCTTGCGTTTTTTTCATACGGGGAACGGTTTAAAGGTAAATCATTATTTTATTCGGCTATACAAATGAATTAAAGAATTTATTGAAAATTGATCAAAAAAATTTATTTTAAATTGATCAAACATTCAGACGTTATCAAACTAACAACTAATGTATTTAAATAAATAAGTATCAGTTATAAAATTGCCATAAATAAATTGTTGGAAATGTCCACCTTCGGCCAAGATGGAGGCATCAAATTTTTCAACACCCTGTATCTCCGTAACGACGCCGCCAAGGACCATTGTTTATATGAACTTTTCGCCTTAAAATAATGCCAGCTATCACCTCCTGAAGTTTGTCAAAGTACTTTTGAATCACCCTGTATATACAGGGTGTCCGGTAACTTATGGGCCATAGAGCAACTGGAGATAGTAGATATAAAAATATGTCTTTTGAGCCAAATTTGCCCAAGTAAAATGTTAGAGGTTAAAGAGATACAGGGTGTTGAAAGTGAAAATTAACTTTCGAAAAATGATGATAATTTTGAAACGGTTTAAGATATCGAATTCAAAATCCGTATACCCAGGTTTTCGAGAGTGAGAAATTCGAATTTGGTGTTAATTTCAAGATACTCCCTAGAGGGCGCTTGCTACGTGCTTCATGTTGAACTAATTCATCCATATTTTTTTAACCGTGCAGTTACTAGTATTTATACTTTAAACTATAAAAGAACCTACCTTTTTACGTAAAAAAAGTACTCTTGGTCGATCTCGATATCTCAAGCCGTTACCCAGATTCTAGCGTCTGAATGTTCCATTGCACATTCTGTTGATTGCTGAGAAATATTTAATTCACAAAGTGTGCCTTGCATTTTGACAAAATTTGTTGCGGTGAAAACTGTCATTATTTTCTACTTTTTCCCGTCAAAGGTACGTAAATAAAAAGTTTTTGCAATATCCAAGTACTGTAATCTTTTCAAATAAAAATGCCCAGGCTTAATAAGTTTTCTAACCGTGAATTACGTGATATGGTCTGCGTTTATGCACACGCGAATTATAATAGTCGTGCTGCACTTAGAAGGTATGTAGAACTCTACCCAACCAGAATCATTCCAGACCGAAAAATATTTCAAAGAATATTCAATCAGTTAGGTGAAATAGGTTCGTTTTACGTTAAAAATCCTGGTGGACGACCGAAAACTATAACGGTCGAACAAGAAGAAGAGATCTTGGTTCGTATCGCGGAAAATCCTGAATTAAGCACTAGGCGTTTGGAAGCTTCTACAGGAATAGGTAAATCGACCGTCTCAAAAGTCATCAATGCAGAAAATTTATTTCCTTACCATTTCACGCCCGTTCAAAATTTACTGCCAGGAGATTTGCCAGTCAGATCAGAATTCTGTCAAAATCTACTAAATAAGAATAACGAAGATCCCATATTCCTGAGAAAAATATTATTTACTGACGAGGCAACTTTTACAAGACGCGGAATTTTTAACTGGAAAAATAATCATCACTATGCTTTGGAAAATCCACGACTACCCAAAGAAAGACATTTTCAACACGAGTTTTCGATAAATATTTGGTGCGGCATTATCGACAATTTCTTGATCGGCCCATATCAGCTTCCGCAGAGGCTTAATGGAGAACAATATGTGCAGTTTTTAGAAAACGATTTACCTTACCTTCTAGATGATATACCTCTGAACATAAGACACAATATATGGTACATGCAAGATGATGCCCCAGCACACTTTGCAGTTCCTGTTCGAAATCATTTAAATCAGCGTTTTCCACATCGGTGGATTGGTCGCGGTAGCGAATTTCCTTGGCCACCGCGTAGCACAGATATTAACCCGTTAGATTTTTATCTGTGGGGTCACATGAAGGATTTGGTATATGGTGATGAATCCAATACACGGGAAGAACTCGAACAAAAAATTCAAGAAGCCGCCATTGTTATAGGAGATAATCAAAATATCTTCCTGAATGTGAGACGTCATTTGTTAAAAAGCTTAAGAAAATGTATTGAAGTAAACGGTGGACACTTTCAACATTTACTAAAGTGAATTAAAACAAATTTTTAATAGTTTCCAATATTTTCATTTTGTTTTTTTTTCTGCCTTTTTATCATCAAGTCCTAGAATCTGGGTAACGGCTTGAGATATCGAGATCGACCAAGAGTACCTTTTTTACGTAAAAAGGTAGGTTCTTTTACAGTTTAAAGTATAAATACTAGTAACTGCACGGTTAAAAAAATATGGATGAATTAGTTCAACATGAAGCACGTAGCAAGCGCCCTCTAGGGAGTATCTTGAAATTAACACCAAATTCGAATTTCTCACTCTCGAAAACCTAGTTATACCGATTTTGAATTCGATATCTTAAACCGTTTCAAAATTATCATCATTTTTCGAAAATTAATTTTCACTTTCAACACCCTGTATCTGTTGAACCTCTAACATTTTACTTGGGCAAATTTGGCTCAAAAGACATATTTTTATATCTACTATCTCCAGTTGCTCTATGGCCCATAAGTTACCGGACACCCTGTATATACAGCATGTCCAGAAAAGTTCTAGATATATCGGAATTTTCTTTATTGTTGATTTTACGAAAAAAAGTTATTCTTTATAAAAAGTTCTGCTTGATTCGCAAATAATATTGACATATCAAAGCTTAAGATATCTTGTACAGGGCGGCAAAAACATGCAGAAACACAGAATTGCGATAAGAGAGAAGTACCCTCAATTTTTATTTTAGAGCAAATTGTTATAAGAAAACTTTACTAAGGACTACAAAACGAGGTCAGATACAATTTTTCGTTGAACTATTTTAATTTACAGGGTACCATAAAAAATACATTGAGCATTTTTATTATCTCTTGTTTGAAAGTAATTACGTAAACATGTCAATTTTCGTTACAACAGTATTGCACACATGTTCTGCTTGATGCGCAAATAATATTGACATATCAAAACTGAAGATATCATGTACAGGGCGACAAAAAACTATAGAAACACAGAATTGCGTTAAGAGGGACAATTTTTATTTTAGAGTAAATTGTTATAAGAAACATCAAAAACATCTAAACATCAGTGATCTAAAAACAGATAGTTTAAAATAAAAGATTATGTCTCCACATGCCCTCCTTCTTTTTCCATGCAAACTACAGTACGTCTTGTTACTTCTGATACTGTCGCCCGTATCATATTGGGACTGATTTCTTGGACACAGTTTGTTATTACTGCTTCAAGATGGTCAATATCCTGAAAAGGTCTATGCTTATACACCATTTCTTTTAATCGGCCTCATAAAAAGAAGTCCAGGGGTGTGATGTCAGGCGATCTGGCTGGCCAAGGAATATTTGAACGTCTACCTATCCAACGTTGCGGAAATACTTCATTCAAATACCCAGTTACTGTGTTAGTACTATGGCATGGGGCTCCATCATGTTGATACCAAATTATACGTCTTATATTTAGTGGCAGTTCGTCAAGAAATTGAGACAACTGGTTCCTTAAGAAGTCCAGGTAAATGGCAGCATTTATATTTTGTCGAAAAAAGTATGGTCCAACGATCCGATCATTAAAAATGCCACACCAAACATTGGTTTTAAATGAATATTGACTACGGCATTCGATTATAAAATTTGGATTGTTGTCACTCCACCACCGACAATTTTGGGTGCATACCACGCCGTTGGAAGTAAACATGGCCTCGTCCGTAAATAATATTTTTCTTGCAAAAAAAGGATCATCTTCACACTCGCCTTGGAACCTCGCGCAAAATAGGAAACGAGAATCAAAATCTCTGGGAAGAAGCGTGTGAACGTATTTCGGTTTATATGGATGAAATTTATTTATTTTTAAAATTTTACTAGCAGTAGACTTCTTGACGTCGTTTGGAATAGTTTCTGACAGTTTTCTTAAAGAAATTCTCGGGTTTTCGATAACCACTTGCATGACATTGAGTTGATTTTCTTCTGTTGTGGACCATTTGTTATGTTGTTTCTTAAATACATTTTCGACGGAACCAGTAGCCATAAATTTATTCATTATATTTGCTATAGTGGCGCTACATACCATTTTGTCAGGGTGTCTATTATTAAATATGAGTGCGGCTTCCCTAATAGAGTTATAGTGATCTCCCACGATAAGTACAATTTCTATTTCCTCATGCAGCGTTAACTTTACAACCATGACGAAACTAACTAACAACTTTTGTTAATAAGTCGCAAAATAGTAAATGATTTTTGACTAACACGTCAATATTCGTTACTATAGTATTACACATAGTTGTTGCAAAATTGTTGCCGGTAAATGTTAAAGAAATAAAATAAAAAAATATTTTCCAAAGGCTTTTTTATGGTACCCTGTAAATTAAAATAGTTCAACGAAAAATTGTATCTGACCTCGTTTTGTAGTCCTTAGTAAAGTTTTCTTATAACAATTTGCTCTAAAATAAAAATTGAGGGTACGTCTCTCTTATCGCAATTCTGTGTTTCTGCATTTTTTTGCCGCCCTGTACAAGATATCTTAAGCTTTGATATGTCAATATTATTTGCGAATCAAGCAGAACTTTTATAAAGAATAACTTTTTTTGATTCCCATATGTCTAGAACTTTTCTGGACACGCTGTATATACATATATATATATATATATATATATATATATATATATATATATATATATATATATATATATATATATATATATATTATATATACATGCATTTTGTCTTACACGCCTCTAAAATATATACGCTTTGGACGCATACGCCTCAAAAATCGGAGGCGAATGCGAAAAATCGGAGGCCAAAGCGTATTCCCATGTATAATGGTCGCAAACGGTTCGTAGGGTCATAAATATGCGTTGTACCAATTTTAGTCTGGAGACGTTTCGGTAGTGTACACACGCACAGTTACACAACGTAGTTCACCATAATTCTTATATTCGATCTTATACATATATACACTAGGACAATCTGCTGTACGATCTGGTCTCCAAATAGGAATTGCATCTTATACCTCCGGAAAATTGGCAACATTGCTAGGAGGCAAATACGAACGAAGAGAATATCAATAATTAAATATACACCCATTCCGATATTTATTATTTTGACATTTGGTTATAACGAATCTTATTTGGTTGCAAAATTACATTAAACCAGTAGAAATTATTGAAATGTTTTTTTTTAGTAGCGAATTTTAAGGATTTATAGGTATCTTAGGAGGGTTTATTTGGTTTTATGGGTTATAGGTACTCATTTTGAACTTGTACGCGGGATATCTTAAGTAATCCAAGCTATTTCTGGAATGATTTCTGTGCTGATTTTAGGCAAAAAAAAGTTCACAACAATATTTCATGGAAAGTGCTTCATTTCCAGTACATAAAGCGTCAAATTAAAAGCAAAACAGCATTATTTTTTTTATTTGGAAAACTGCAGAATCAGTTTATTTAATATTTGATATACCTAAATAAATAGTAGGTATTTTTGGAGACCGCATTTTTCGTTTATTAAATAAGTTTTCTTTGGTTAGAAAAAAATAATAATGTTTTTTTGTCAGTTTAGTATCTTTTTTAAATAAATAAATAAAACTATTTAAACTAGAAAAACATACAGGGTGTTTCAAAAAAGATGTAATATTGCTTTAAGGGAGATTCCTTGTAAAACAATAAGACGAAAAGTTAATATGAAGATGGATGCGCAAACGCTTGGTTTTCGAGATACAGGGTGTTAAAGTTTTACAATTTCTTTTCAGTTTTTTCAAATTATTTCGAAAATCACTTTAGTAATTTGGATGAAATCCGTATTTCACATTGAACCCCTGTAAAATCTAAACGGTTTGACTTAGAGCAAAATGGTGTATAAAGCTTTAATAATTTATCTAATGGCGTCAATAACCAGATTGATTAAAAGTATTACACTTTTTGGTTTACGTGTAGGTAGTTAACGTCCTTAAATAGAGTATTAAAAATTAAGATGGGGATATGAAACCCGTTTTGCTCCAGTCAAGCCGTTTAGATTTTACAGGAGTTCAAAGTATCCAACAGTCAATATTTAAAAAGAGTTCAAGATAGGATGGAACCTACATATATAAGATATTCATGGGCGCCCGCAGACTTTTTTCTCAGGGGGGGGGCAAAATGAAAAAATAATTTTAAAGATTTTATTTGTAGTGATTTATACAAATACACAAATAATTGAAATCAGAAAAATTCGGTCAAGTGCAAGCTATACTTGCACAATTAGTGTTCCGTGCCATTAGCCCCCCACTTAACCTGAGCAAACCTTGGCCGCCCAATCTCCGCCCATCTCCCGCGATACCCGCCGCCGACAGCACCAACGCCGTATTACATCGCGTATGCGCGGAGATGTGTGGGGGAGCGTTTCGACTGAGCCAAATTAAAAATTTTGAAACACGTGTAAAAACAAAAGTTGTTCCTTACATCGTGAGAAACATTTTTTGGCGAAAAACTTTTTCTCTAAAACCAAAAATTCAGCAGTGTTTTTTCTGACAACCCACGAAGACCGAAATCTGAGTACTATGTACCGTGGGTGTACTGGGGAATCGACTCACACATCCAGAGCTGGAAACACCCGTAGGGATTTCACCAGCCCTTTAAGAGGATGTGTGAGTTATAAGGAAATAAACAATTAAATTGTTTATAACAATTGATTGCGCTAGAATTTTTCAATATCGATAATTTTGGCTCAATCTACACCTAATTCTCAATGTTCATAATTTTTTTCAGATTTTTCTGAGCGTTTCTTTTGGTGATGAGGGTGGGGGACAGCAATTTTTAGGCGTTGTTTCCTGAAAAATGTTTAAAAAATCGCATAAAAAATGCATAAAAATACATCGTATTGTTAAATTCGTCCCTCAATCAGCCTTCATTTTTTTTCCATTTCCCAATTTACCCCCTAAAATTAACCCCCAGAGTCAAAATTCAACGTTTTATATTTCACGTCTATAATTGGGCCACCACGCTCTATTTCTGTGCTAAATTTCAAATTTTTACATCCAATAGTTTCAGAGAAATCCGCTTGTGACAGACCGACGGACGGACACCAAGGCGATTCCGTTTTGCTAATTTTAGCACGGAACACCAAAAAAAAACATGTTAAAAACTTCTTCATAAAGTAGACATGCAGGCTGTAGAAAATTTATAGTAATTTGGTTGCCGTGCAGGTTGCATTGAGTTAGGACTGGGTTTAAATAATATTCCTAATCCTAATTGATGTATTGGTGCGTGGCATTGTAGAGATGTTCAAACATCCCAAAAATATACAACATTTATCATAAAAAGAAATATTATTTATTACAAAAATAATAGATATTTGGCAATTCGTCCAACAAAAAGTACGAATTATGACAATCTCACAATCTCAGGGGGGCCACGGCCCCCACCCTGGCCCTCCCTGCGGGCGCCCATGAAGATATTATTATACATGAAATGTGTTTTGAATATTGTGTCTGTTGCGTAGCTATATTATATGGATCTGTGCTTTTACTTATGGTTGCTCTTCAATCGTCAATATACAAATTTTCAGCTTTGTGCAAATACCGTTATTAACAGGGTTCAGTGGCTCTCGGACTATTAGCAATGACAGCCGTGATGACGATTCTGCATCCAATGATACTGACGATGAAAATTGCTTTTTTAAATACATATACTTATTGTTTTTACTTTCCTCGATAGACAGATCTGTACGTTTTAGGTATCTAGATTACGACTGTTGGTGTTTCGACAACTCAAAAAATTCGGCCACGTTTTGCGCACGGCTTTTCCCTATATGTCATACCTAAAACATGCGAAATGCTCGAAGCCAGCCACCGACTTTATTTCTCAGCCATTTTTTTGTTTAATTCAATTTCAGCAAGAATTTAGCCAGTTAAACTAATAAATTTGTTATTTGTAAAAATATGTTTTATTATTTGTGAATATTTAAACCTTTTAACACTTATTTGGTAAAAATAACTTCGCGCGCCAATGATTACACCGTCAGAACACTGCTTCTTAGGCATTTTCCCCTCTGCCACTTCAGACGTCGCCAAGGAATATCGGTTTGTCGAACTTTACACCATTTTGTAGATAATTTTATTGCCTTTCATTTTGATATCAAGCATGTTTTTACAAAAATTAGCCGTATTCCAAATATTTAGCAAATACCTAAAAATTGTACGTCTTGGGGTGGTTTTGGGGCACCCTCGGAGGGTGCAAGGTGTGTGTTAATATGTTAATCTGGACCACAAAAGCTAAATATTCCTGCATGAATCAGCTCTAGGGGATTTTTTTCCATGAGCACTATTCCATAATATGGTTCAAAATAACTTCCCTTGCCTATATCTACTATCCTTTTTTAACTACGTTATGTAACCAAAGAGGGCACGCTGACCGACTGGTATCAGTTTGTCCCTGATGAATTCGGAAAAAAGACTATTCGTATACTGCGCACGCGTTCCTGTGGCATACATTTTATATTTTTATTTCGCCCATAGAGGAGTTGAAATGTTGCAACCTATGTATTTACAAATGAAACTGTAAATACCGGCCGTTCATTTTAGTTTTGATGTCGTTGCCTGAACCACCGATTACTTTTATAGCATTTCTATGGTAATCTGTAGTACACTTTGACAGCTATTAGTATCTGCCAGAATTTTATGACGATTATTAATTCCAAACTATTTAACTTGTGTAGAAAGTTGTTAAAAACGTGTTAAGCAAATAATTTTGAACCATTTAAAAGCAATGGGAATCCATTTTGCTTTCGGGGCATTTCTTTGTGCAGTTGTAATTTTGCCAGGTAAGTTAAATCAGGTTTGTTAAAATAATGTGAAAGTATAGAAGAGTAACTCTAATGATAGCGGCTTCGCCTGTGTATATCGTGTCCGTTTAGTGTAGTTGGACTTTTCACGAAATGTCTAGACAAATGGGGAAGCATAGCCCAAAAAATTTATACAAAAAGCATTCACACCAGTGGCGGCTGTATCAGGGAGGGCCAAAAAATTAGATGCAAATAATGTTTATTTCGATTTTTTGTTACAGTTTCACAGTGCTTACGAATTTTATCCGCATAAGCTCTACTTACAAATGTGGCAATACTAGTCTTTTCTAAAAGCTGACAAAATTGTTTCCATGTTTGGAGCTGTTTTCGTGTTTGCGTATTTTTATAGTAAGGTGCTTTATATGGTTAACCCCATTTTTTGACCAATTATCATCACCTGATAAATGCAGACATACAAAATGTTGAAATGTCATACATCTCAAACTTACGCTTATATTAGGCATTTTTGTTTTGGTATTGTCGCTGCCCTTGCACTATATTCAATTCTGGAGTTATACCAGAGAAAAATAAGATACTTAGAGAGAATAATATCTAGTCTTCCCGCCAGCTCGACCACGCTATGGCCTTCAAACGGCAACACCCCGAGATTAGTCAATACGATTCTCACAATACACCCCGACATTAGCCAGTGCGGCAGCAACACGGCAAGCAGAGAGAGTTTTCTGCGGCGCGTCTCAATACTCACTCTCACTGTGCTTTATAATAACCCAAAATCTGCAGTGCACGCCCATGTCAGCTTATTTCGACGTCGGTTTGGAGGTCATAGAAAGCAAATCGTATTTATGAATGAACTCTGTACGAGATATTATTCTCTCTATCTTATTTTTCTCTGGTTATACCGTATACCATTTATTTTGGGAATGATGGAAAGAAACCCATTTTACAACGGAGAGATCAATTATGTCTCTCTCTCTCTAATGTTCTTTCTCTCTCGTCTTCTTTCTCCCTCATACTCGTAAAATTTTTACAGCTGGTAGAAAGCTAGGTTATGAAAAAGATAAACATGACATATTATTTGAAGCCTGTCCCATAATATCAGTTGTTCTTGCAGTATAAAAATATACTTAAAAAGTTTAGATAAAATAATAGAAGCTTAAATTCCTGTGTTCTATGAATCTGGGACTGACTAACAACTACTGAAATATTACGCAAGGTACATAATATGTATTTGTACTCCTTTACATTACTTGGACCGGGAGTTACGGGAATGACTAACAGGAACGCCGACCCGATATTAAGTTGAGAATAGTGGGCATTACAGAAGGTTTCTTTAGTTATTGAAAAAGTAGTGAAAATTGCGCCCTAGAATCGTTCGGTTTCAGTTTAAAGCTGAAGTCACAGTGCCATTACAAAGTGTATCTATCCTTCTGGAACTAAGACTCAATATTTATATTTAAAAACTGTGAACCTACTTGGTATATTCGATTAAACAATCTTTATCGCGTCTTTAACTTACACAAACGTCACTGTTCGCAGGTCGGCTGTATTATAGATCCATTTTCATTATATATCGGAGAATAGGGAATATTTTTTAACCTTATTATAAATTGTTTATCTTAATAAAAATATTTACTCATTTTTGCAATTTTTTCTTTATTTATTTAAAAACTTTATCTCCGATCCTTTTATTGCAAATTATTGGTTAGAGAAAGTATTGTTACTAGGGTAGGAAACAATTTTAAGTGGTATAAAATAAGGTTCACATGGCTATGCTGACACTGTTTTTGCTTAATAAAAACGAGATTTTTGCAAATGCTGTTTGTGTTTAGTAAAAACAAAGGTATTTTGCTACAAAATAATAAAACTTACGTAAGTATTTTGTCAGGTAATAAATTTATTTTTTATGACAATTCCGATTAAACTTTCACAGTAGACAACCAGAAATACTTGGACAAACAAAGCCGACTGTGACAAAATGTTTGATTATCCTTTTTTATTAGCAAAAACATCGTTTATATTTGTCTTTTACTAATACGCCTTTGGCTAACAAGGATAGAAAGAAATCGGATTCCGTTGGGAATTTTACCAGGAAAAAAAAAGAATTTTGCGATGACTAATCTTTCGAAGTATTTAACCGGAAATATTTCCACAAGCAAAGATGGTACGATAAAAATTTAAACAAATTATTGTTTTATTTGACTTTGTCTAATGCACTTTCGCCAACACGGATAGAACGAAATCTGATTTCTCCGTTATTATCAGGAAAGAAAAGATTAATATTGTGATCACTAAAATATGTTCTGGTGTACACTGTCCATGGAACTAACCAATAGGGTGAATTCTTGTTCAGTTATTCTGTCATCTTTCTCACATAAAATTGGATACAATATCGACGGCCACCATGTTTAATTTCAACTTTTTCATTTCAACTCAAACGGCTAAATCTAAGGTTTTTGATTTCACTCACTTTCATCATGTACACTTTTCCAGTCTAATCTAAAAACAATAAAAAAAGCTGACTGACTGACTGACTGACTGACTGACTAACTGACTGACTGACTGACTGACTGACTGAGGTATCAACGCACAGCCCACACCGCTGGGTCTAGAAACTTGAAATTTTGCACAAAAGTTTTTTATATAACGTGGACTTGCACTAAGGAAGGGGATTTCAAAATTCAACCCCCAAGGGTGTGAAACAGAGGTTCAAACTTTGTATGGAAAAAATATTAAATGGTCCTATTAACTCGAAACTTCATTGAAGTACTCTAAAAAATAAATGTTTAAACACGTGTTTCACAGGTTTTAATAAATCAATACCTAGGGAGTGAAATGAGGGTTCAAAGTTTGTAATGGAGTAAAATTGCTATACGGTTCTACTACCTTGAAACTAGGTAAAATAATTTTTTTTTTCAAAAAAAATGAACCGACTTGACAAAAGAAAAAGCACTAAAAAGTATGACATAATATTTTTGCGTGTGTGGCTAATGGTAAACTTTATTTTGTTCAAAGTTAGGTAACTTCTACACCGAAGTTACTTTGAAGTCGGCGCAATTTCACAGTATAATGATCCGTAATGATAAATAATTTATAAACAATTAATGAGTTGCGCTTACTTTAAAGTTTAGAACTTCTGTGTACAAATTAGGTACTTAGATTCGAACGCAATTAGGCTGACCATTAGGTTCAGTAATAAATAACTAAAAATATTACTCTTCATGTACTAGCTTTCTCCCGCGACTTCATCCGCGTGGTATAGCTGATAATAGTGTAGTTTTGATGCCATGATTATGAAGACATGAAACATGAGTTATGTTAGGTTAGGTTAGTTATATCTAGAGACCGGATTTCAATATTACATGACGAAAAAACCGGGGTTGGATTCAGGTAACTAATAGAACAGGTAGGTAAATGAAATTAAATTAATATTAGATTTTGTCAGGTTGTATTGAATTATTGCTCCTAAAAAATATTTCAATGAACCAACTTCACAAAAGGAAAAGCACTGACAAGGATGAAATAATATTGTTACGTACCAATTTATTACTGCGGTTAATGGTCAACTTAATTTTGTTCATTTTTATGAAGATGATTTTTCTTTTTAGTCCACCTATTCTTCCCCCTCCCTTGATCTTATCACCCCCTTTTTAAATTTGCAATGGCCATGTTATATGAGATTTTCTAACCTCAATAACCCCAAAAATGTTTAATTAATAAAAAATTTTGAATAAATTCTAACCTGCTGGCCTCCCTCTCGCCGTTAATTTTTATAACATCCATTACACAAAATTAGCTTTTCTGACCTTAATAATCCCGAAAATGTCACATTAGTTAACATTGTTGGAGAAATTGCAAATCCTCCCCCCCCCCCTTTTCATTTTCTTAACATCTATTACTCAAAATTATAGTTTTGGATCTTAATGGCCCCGAAAATGACAATTTTCGGAAAAATTTCCACTTAACAAAATTAGATTTTCTGACCTCAACAACCCCGAAACTGACATATTCATTATCATTTTTAGAGAAATTTTCAGCCGATCCCTTTTATCCCCCAACCCCCCCCCCCCCTCCCCGACATCTGTTTGAGAAAATTTGATTTCATGATCTCAATAATCCCGAAAACGACGCATTAGTTAATGTTTTTAATGAATTTGTCAGTCGTTTTTTACCCCCCTCCCCCGCACACGTTAATTTTCTTTACATCTATTATACAAAATTAGATTTCCTGACCCCTACTTACCCCGAAAATTTTGGTACACATTTTTGAAAGGAATTGTCAATCGCTCTCTTTTTATCCTCCCCTCCCCGTTAATTTTTTTACCATCTGTTGGACAATATTAGATTTTCAGAAATCAATAACCCCAGAAATGATACATCCAACATTCTTGGAGAAATTCCTAGCCCCGTCTTTTGGAGAATCTGGCTGTTATATTTTAGAGTACTTTTATGAAGTTTGGAGTTAATGGGACAATCTAGTATTTTTTCTCCATATAAAGTTTGAACCCCTATTTCATCCCCTTGGGGGTTGAATTTTCAAAAACCCTTTCTTATTGCACGTCCACGATATATAAGAAACCTCTGTGCAAAATTTCAAGTTTCTAGACCCAGCGGTGTGGACTGTGCGTTGATACCTCAGTCAATCAGTCAGTCAGTCAGTTTCCTCTTTTATGTATAGAGATTATCATTAAGGATTCCTATTGTACTTTAAAATTTCACCGACTATAAAGTTTAGAACTTCGGTGTATAAGTTACCTAACTTTGAACAAAATTAAGTGTACCATTGACCACAGCCATAAATACGTAAAAATATTATTTCATACTTTTTAGTGCTTTTAAAAATGTCAAGTCGGTTAATTTAAAAAAAAAATATATATACATAAATATTTTTGGTGGGATACTCTTTTACACGTATTGTTTGTTTATGTTATATTGATGTGTTTAATTCATTTTTAAAGATAGACCGTCGTATTGAACTAATTCATAAAACACAATTTGTTTAACTCTAAATCTAAAAAGATGTTTCTTAAGTAAAAAGTTAAAAGACTAGACACGAATAAAATGATTTAAACTTTTCAAATGTGATTTTTTGAGAGATAGGGAAGTAATATAATTTGACTATTTTATTTAATCTTTTTGCCTACCCTGCTTCTAACGTTACTGCTGTACCCAAATTTTAAATAAGCCTAGCCAAGCCAAATCCTATTCG
Source organism: Philopedon plagiatum (assembly GCA_963971165.1). Taxonomy (NCBI): domain Eukaryota; kingdom Metazoa; phylum Arthropoda; class Insecta; order Coleoptera; family Curculionidae; genus Philopedon; species Philopedon plagiatum. The sequence continues at coordinate 4,920,345 of OZ020196.1, read as the reverse complement.
AGCCTGTTCTTTCAAATAGAGCAAGCGAACAAAATTTGAGGCCCATGTTAATATAATGTTCTTTTTTATGTTAGGTATATCACCGTTAGAGTGCTATCAGTGCACGCTCCCTTGTCCCGAGCCCTTTAAGCCAGACAAGGTAGAGACAGTACCATGCGGCGAGGCTCCCAAGGGGGAACTTGGAGTGTTGAATTCAACTGCGATCGGGTCTAATACATCTGCAGAGCCCAGTGCTGTCAAATCTGCAAGACTCGTGGAGCGAGAGGAGAACGGGCCTCCAGACATACAGAAAGAAATAAAAGAAGTTATGTATTGTCTCAAAGCTACTGGCACATTAAAAATCAACGGTTCAAAAGGTAAGTAGAACTTCTGGATCCAGAAGGAATCAAATAATTTAGGAATAATATTTTTTACGGGATAATTATTGAATAAAGTCATATTTTATCCACGAGAGGAATGTTCCGCCAGTGGCTATGTCTTTATTCGCAGGTAGCATACATCGTTTTTTTTAACGCCTATAGTAGTTAGTACGTATACGTACTTACAGTTAGGGAGTTGGTGGCAATAATTTTTAAACAATTATTTCATTGTTTGGCAGATGTTGATTAAAGCAAAGAAATAAGTAAAATAAACAATATGAGTAACTTCTGCCTTTAATTTATTGTTGCTATATCAAATGAGGCTTGTGAAAGATGTAAAGAAATAAGTGCTGTAAACAATAATATCGCGTCTGCCTCTTGTTTTAATAGAATTGTCTTAATTAAAAAAAAAGAAATGCGACGGCAGACGTTTTTTCTACTGCGTTTAAGAATAACTGACTTTTTTCAATTATTATGATATATATAAAAAAAATTATTCCATCGTCAGACAGATTGCGTTAATTATTAAAATTATTTTATGAAAAGCACGAAAAGTTTCTTCTGCCACTTAGACAGCATGTTAGATTAGAAAACTAAAATATCCCAAATTTGTTTTAAAAGAACAACTATGGTCTGCCTTTAAGCCTAATTGCTATATTAATTACTAGCTGATATCTGCGGGCTTCGCCAGGGTGTCTTAATTATCAAATATATTTTTAGAATATTTGGAAGTTAGCACTTCCTTGTAAACGACATTGGTTGTTTTTCGTAGAGGCTGCAAAATAGCTAAGCTGTTGGACAGTTAAGTACATCTATTCAGTAAGTATACAATATTTTTTTCTGAAAGCACGGTTGCCAGATTTACTTCAGTATAAACTTAAAATGTTTACAAATGGTGTTGCCCCTAGGGATTAAATTACAACACAAAAAAAATTGTTATCTAAAAAAATTTACACGGTTCGGCATTTATTTGTCAATACAATCTGTCTTAAGCTCCAAAAATATTATAATTTTTTGGGAATGACTTTACTCCCTTAGCAGGAGACTTTCATAACACCCGCTACTGTTTTGCACCGCAAAGTAAACCTGCATGGCAAATTTCAAAATTTCACGACGCGACGAGTAGATCTAGTGAGGGGGTGTTTTTACCCCTTATGGGTAATCCAACACAAAAATTAAATGAAATCGATGTGTTTCGGCCTTTTTCATAAAACCCATCGGTTTTTGAACTAAAAAATTATTTAATTGGTCGGGATTAACTTTACCCCTTTAAACAGTGAGGTTTGCAATATCCTTTCTTAGTGGACGTCTGGGGCCTAAACCAAAGCTGTATGCAAAATTTCGTTGTTGGTAGTTAGGGCTGAGCTTTTAAATCAGTGGTATAAGTGTGTTTTTTACCCCCTAGAGGTAAAATTTCAACACAAAAAAGTAGTCTTATGCAAAACAATTAAATGAAATTGACGTGTTTTGGCGTTTTCCTTAGAACTTAGTAGTTTCTAAAATAAAAAATAATTTAATTTTTAGGGGTTGTTTCTACCCCCTTAGGGGGCGAGTTTTGCAATATCTTTTCTTAGTGGACGTCTACGGCGTAAAAGAAAACTGTATGCAAAATTTCAACTTTGAGCATTAGTAGTTTTGGCTGGGCGTTGATGAATGAGTCAATCAATTCATTCTTATACAGGGTGTCCCAGAATATGTGGACAATCTCCCGGACTCAGATAGACCACATACAAATAACAGGACAAGTTCCTATAAAGTTTTTTTCCTAGGGCCCCCTCTAACGGACGCCCCTGGAAATCGTTTTTTCTTAAATAATTCTTAAAGTACTTGGTGTAAGTTAATAACTTTTTAATATGATGGGTACTAGGTAAGTCTCCTTACAATGGACCCTTTGAAAGACATTTGGCTTATTTAGTGTGCCAGGGACGGACTATCTGTAAAACAATAATGATAATTTTTTTAGACCCTGTATGATGAAGGCACAACAAAAAGATTTTTGGACAGCTTAAATCGTAAACTGAACAAAAGGTACTCTTGCTCGATATCGATGAAATGAACTGTTTTGGAAAAAAAAATTATTTTTGTTTAATATTGTTTTGTATTAAATAATTTTGTATGTCGGTTCAAACTGAGCTCCTTCTAATCTTATGCATCCCCTAGCTCTAAGAATTGAAGATTGTTCGACCCTCCAATGCCTCAATATTAGTATTTATTTCGCGACAATGAAAATTAATCATGTCCAATAAGTTTTCTCTATTGTCAATTGGATTGGCTAACTAAAGATTTTAAATATCCTCACAAAAAGAAATCCAAGGGGTTTAGGTCAGGTGATCGAGGAGACCAAGCCACTGGTCCTCTTCTTCCTATATCCATCAATTTTCGAAGTTCCTGTTTAGGTGTTTTCGAACTACTGGACTAAAATGTGGGGGGCCCCATCATGCATGAACCACATAACACGTCGTATTGCCAAAGGTAGATCCTCTAAAACTTCTGGCAAATTATTTTGCAGATATTCCAAATAAAGTTCTCCAGTTAACCTTGTTGGCAATACAAATGGTCCAATTAAATGTTGCCCGATGATTCCTGCCCACACGTTGATGGGTTCAAGCTGATGCTGATGATGCGTCACAATTGAAGCATGGGGATTTTCATCTGCCCATAAATGCAAATTATGAGAGTTTATGATGCCGTTTTTAGAAAATCCAGCTTCGTCCGTAAAGGGAACTGAACCCATGAAATTTACATCGTTTCTGTGCCAATCTAAAACCCAGTTCAAAAATTTCATCCTTCGCGGAAAGTCTTCAGGAAGAAGTGCATATACTTTCTGAAGGTGATACAGAAGCAATTGTCGTTCTCTAAGGATTCTAGAGACCGTCGATTTTGGGCAATCAAACTGAACAGCAAATTTTCGGACAATAGTAGAAGGATCTGCTTCTACGGCATTTAGGATGTTTTCTTCAACACCCTCACCGTGATCGATTTGATTTCCACAATTGTGGCTGGCTTTGGCAAACTTTCCTAAAATTATTTAAGGCACATAAATCTCTATCGTTCGGAAAGTACAAATAAGAAATAAAACGTCGTAGTTTTTTCCTATCTCTCTTAAACGACGATCCACTCTTTCAAAAGTTTTCTTATCATGCATTCTTCGATTTGGAAATCGTTGTTCCTAAAGCCTTCTGGCTTCTAAGGCATTACATGATGCAAGCCCATACATTAAATACATGTCGGCATTTTCAGTAAACGTAAATTCCATTAAAGATCGCAAATTTCAACACACTCTATCGTCAACTGACACTGGCGTAAATATTTATTTAAATCGGTACATGTCAAAAAATTTTAGCAACAAAGAAGGAATTTTATCAACATAAACAACAACCAATGCAAAAAAACCATATTAAACAAACATATTTCTTTCGAAAACAGTTCATTTTATCGATATCGACCAAGAGTACCTTTTTTCCGTTTAAGGTTTAAGTTGTCCAAAATAGTATATTGTACAACGAGCATGGAATGACATGCATTTCCTACGAGTATGACGTTTGCAGCACGAGCCGCAGGCGAGTGCTGCAAATCATACGAGTAGGAAATGGTCATTCCATGCGAGTTTTACACTATGCTTTTTCTACGAATGTTACTGTTAATAAAATGGGATTAGTAATATTTTTCTTTTTAAGATGTCAAAAAAATGTCAATGAAATTATAAAAATTTTGACGCGGCACCGGTCAACGCCACCTTTGTAAAAAATACCCGTGCACAATGGGAACTTTGTAGTTCAATCACCATGGTGATTGAAGCACAATGAAAATGTGTAAAACACAATGCACCATGTTCCGAAATTACTATTGAACATACAATAAAGGTTTTTATTGACATTCGTAGAAAAATATTTTTGTTGTGCCTTTATCATACAGGGTGTAAAAAAATAGCATTATTGTGTTACAGCTAGTCCGTCCCTGCCACACTAAATAAGTCAAATGTATTTTAAAGGGTCCATTGTAGGGAGACTTACCTAGTAACCATAATATTAAAAAATTATTAAATTACACCGAGTAATTTAAGAATTATTTAAGAAAAAACGATTTCCAGAGGCGTCCGTTAGAGGGGGCCGTAGGAAAAAAACTTTATAGAAACTTATCCTGTTATTTTTATGTGGTGTATCTAGGGTTGCCAGACGTCCAGGAATTCCGGGAAAATCCCGGAATTTGTTAGGTCGTCCCGGATCCCGGAATTTTACTGTACTATCCCGGAAATCTTTAATCAAACAAAAACAAAGAACTTGCAGCCGAGCTGCAAATTCGAATTAATTCCCGTTAGACTTGCTCACACTTTTTGTCCTTTTTAAAAGGGCCTGAAGACGAAAAACTTGCCAAGTCTAGCGATAAATATAAGTAGTATTCGTAAACGATGTTACCGTCGTTCTTTTGGCCAAGCACATAGGTAAATTTTTTGACTACACAACCGTTTTTTTTTTTTTTGGTTGACAGGACGTCCCGGAAATAATTAGTCATTCGAATCTGGCAACCCTAGATGTATCTGAATCCGGGAGATTGCCCACATATACTGGGACACCCTATATATTAGTATAGAGTGTCGATAAATTATATTTTACAATTGCAATATTTTCCCAAAAAATGGAAAAAGCGGTGGTGGTACCCATATTAAAACCGGAGAAAGCCCCGCCGACCCTGAGTCGTGCAGGCCCAAAGCCCTTCTTGACATCATATCAAAAATCGCTGAGAGCCCTAATGAAAAAACATTTTTTTTCAAGGGCATCGTGTATACTGTCAAATGAAAGCTTATGAAGGACGAATTCGACGATGTATATGATATCTTTTTATTGCATTTTTTTAAACATTTTTCGGGAAAACGCTTAAAAATTGCTGTTCCCCACCCTTATCGCCTGAACGATTGCTCAGAAAAATCTGAAAAAAATTACGAACATTGAGAATTAGGTGTAGATTGAACAAAAATATCAGGATTGAAAAATTCTAGCGCGGTCAATTGTTATAAAAAATGTAATTGTTTATTTCCTGATAACTGCTGAATCGTTGGTTTTAGAGAAAAAGTTTTTAGACAAAAAATATTTGTCATAATGTAAGGAACAACTTTTGGTCTTATAGCTCCACACATACGCGATGTGATACGGCGTTTGTGACGTCGGTGGCGGGTAGCGTGGCAGATGGACGGAGATCGGGCGGCCGAGGTTTGCTCAGATTAAGTGGAAGGTCGATGGCACGGAACACTAATTGTGCAAGTATAACTTGCACTAGACCGATTTGTTATGTTATTGTAGAAACTCTATTAAAGTCAAAAATGTCAATAAAAAAGGCGATGAAATGATTCAGTAAAGTTTCTTTTGCATGCACTGTAATTATTATTATAGAAAACAATGCAACAATATGGACGTCTGCCTTCCGTAAATTTATTATCTGTATAGCGCCTCTAATTCAATATATCAATGGCAGACACAATAATATAATATATGACAGTTTATTTTTTTTCAGATTAAAAATTCATTTTCACAAAAAATCAGCGCCATGTAAGCTCAGCTCTATCTTTTCCTAACTCACTTAGTAGTAAACTGCACTATATATTACTATGAACGACGATGAAATCATATACCGAATTTGCCACCAGCTCCCTAATTATAAGAGAATTTAGAAAACGCTTGTCTACTACTATAGAGGAGGCACGTTCGACTGGAGGGTCGAAATAAGCAAAAAAATTATGCAATAGAAGAAATCGATTGGAATGGGTCCCTAAAGGTTTCAAGATAAAAATATGAAACTCTTTACAAAACTATTATATTGTGCTAATTTTTTTTATTATCGATTTATTGCAAAAACGTCTTTTTTTCGATGTTTCCGTCATATCTCAATTATTTAATTAAATACTGGTACGCCATATGCGCAATCGGAAAAAGCCCATACAATGTATGCATTCTTTTCTTTTGTATTCGCGCGACAAGCGTTTAAGGCAATAAACTTAAGATAATATATTATGTCTGTTTCAGTGATAACTTTAATACTACTTTTATTAGGATCCACTCACGCGAACTATGTCCACTTATAAATAGCCTTGCCACAATGAAAAAACTATACTTATTTTTTTCGTTTTAGTACATCTAAATATTAAAAGCTTGTTTTTAAAAAGTATTTACTCATTATCTTTTTTCTGCGATCGTACGCAAATAGACATGGTTCTGGCGTGTTTTGGCGCCTCAACAGCCATTATTCCAGCATTGTCAACCGTTGCTCAACAATGGGACATAACAGTACTAGAATATTTTATTCCCGGCGCACACTGGGACAAGCTATAGTGGTTACCCAAAAGTCAGTATTTATTTTAATTGGCAGTTTCATCAATTTCTATAAACTAAAGAGTATTTTTACGGGCAGAAAATAAATTTAACAACTATTATTAATATACAGGGTGTCCCAACGATGTGTAGAGGAACTATAGCGCGGAAACGATGGCAAATAGAAAGCAGTTTCTTATTTAAAATTTGGAGGGACGGCTTAGCTCTACAATTTAAAATTACTTTGCTGCATACAGTGTGACTCAAAAAGTGTGACGACCCAACACCATTTAAAAAGGCTAAACACATCGTTTGGACACCCTGCGCAATTTTATTATAAAGAAATAAATATTAATGATAATAATAATTATAATAATAATGATAATAATAATAATAATAATAAAATTATACGTAATTGCGTCGGACAAGAAGCTTGAATAATAATAAAATCTATTATATCGTCAAACTTGCGATCAAATGCTTTGTATTTAGTGCTGAAAAAACGTCTACCAGATCCCTTCTTTTATTTCGGACTTTGGGAGACAAATCTGAAAAATAAAGTGCTTTTCTTGAAACTAATTTATACTATGCAAACCTATTTACAGCAGTGGCGGTCCCAGGGGGGGCGGTGGGGGAGATCCCCCCCCCCCCTTACCCTCTTAACCCAAGACACTATTTTTAACCGATGAAGAACTAATTAATAAATGATCGATGCGGGTAAAACAAAAAATTTAAAACCGTTTGTGCAGGCAGTACGTCTCTAGAATTGACTGTGGCCTAGATAAAATTGCATGTATGCTTTTTTAATAGAAATTTTGAATATACATAGGTAATTTTTTTTTGTAACACACTAACCCGACGATTGGGCCAACCCAACACCTACTAAACCGCCCCCCCCCCCTTTGAAAAAGCTGCGACCGCCACTGTTTACAGTGTGTCTAAAGTTAATAAAAAGGGGAGTCGTAGACTATAATAAAAACCAGTTGATTGGCCTAAATATATATAAATATAAACATTTTAAGTGTTAAAAACACTTTTATTGTTATTTACCATGGTATTCTTGTTCAAAAACGTAATCCCAAACCGGCTTTAGGTTAATCCTATTATCCAAATTAGTGTACTTGATACAAAAAATTTACAATATTTGAAAGTCGCGCAACTCGCTTTCACTTCTTGCTTTACTTTTGAGGTACCTAATAGTAAATATACTTATTGGCACAACAAAACCTAAAAGCGATTTGCGCAATTTTAAGATATTACCCTATATTTTTTGATTGTGTATAAAAACGAACTGCATGTAAATATTTAAATTACTGACCCATAAATGACCGTATCACTATAGATTCCGATTCGTACTTACATTGGTTATCACACATCGCTAACTTTCAATTACACTTCTATCAAAATAGGAAGGAAAGCAAAAATTCAGCAAGAATAAAAACTTTCAACTTTATGAATAATGGTTATCAAAACTGATAACCGTAATGCAGATTCCACTAACAACAACAACTAGGACATAACCAATAGTTTTACCCGTATTTTTACAATTGAGTTTTGGGCACGCGTTTCTTATACTAGGGTACCGTGTGCGGCGTAGGTCGGGAATAAAACATTCCCGTACAGCTTGTCGTCAAGAAACAACAATAATTAAACAGCGGTGGTCAAGTAACCGCAAAGCTAAGCATAGCTATCTATAGGTCATGTTAATAAATTTTTACTTATATTTCTTAATTTTATTTTATTATCTATTCTATTTCATGTTCGATCGCAGAAAAAATAGTATGTGCACCTCGTAGGAAACACATATTCTCGGCCTCGGACGCTTGCTGAACTCGGCTGCGCCTCGTCCACCAATTTAATTTGCATCCTCGTCCGAGAATATGATATTTTTCCAACTAGATACACAATATACTATTATGTCTTAAGCCGTGCATTTCTGATAATGCATCATTATTACAAGACATTTTACCTGTTAGCGTATTCTACTCGTCAAACCCATTCATTTGATACCCATATCAAGGAGATTGTGAAGAAAACGGTAATCCGCCATCTTGTGGCGTCCACCATTTTGGGTTTAGAATATCGTCACACAGCTTATCGTATTCTACTAGTCAAACCCATTCATTTGATACAAATATCAAGGAGGTTGTGAAGAAGAAGATAATCAGCCATCTTGTTGCATCCGGCATATTGACTTTAGAATGACGTCACATAGATTACCGTATTTTACTTGTCACACCCTTTCATTTGATGCCCATGTCAAGGGGGTTGTGAAAAAAGGTAATCCGCCATGTTGCAGCGTCAGCCATATTGGGTTTAGAATGACGTAACATAGCTTGTCATATTCTACTCGCTAAACCCTTTTATTTGATACCCTTATCAAGGGGATTGTAAAAAAAAGTAATCCGCCATCTTGTGGCGTCCGCCATATTGGGTTTAGAATGACGTCATATCTTATCGTATTCTACTCATCAAACCCTTTCATTTGATACCCATGGCAAGGGGGTTGTGAAAAAGCCATATTTATTTATTTATTTATTTATTTATTTATTTATTTATTTATTTATTTATTTATTTATTTATTTATTTATTTATTTATTTATTTATTTATTTACTTACACCCATTTAACATTATTGGGTTTAGAATGACGTAACACAGCTTGTCGTATTCTACTCGTCAAACCCTTTTATTTGATACCCATGTCAAGGAGACTGTAAAAAAAGTAATCCGCCATCATGGGCGTCCGCCGTCCGCCATATTGAATTTAGAACAATATTAAATATACTATATTACATTGTCACCGGAAATATACACGTGTGCAAAATTTCAAAGCTCGAGGTTAATTAGAACTAGTCGAAATTGTGATTGCAATATTTGACCTAAACATACATATTTACATATGTACATACAAGCAAATTAACATGTAAAGTTAAATAAAACGTCCCTTTAATGCAGAACTAGCCTAAGTCCAAAAACTAAATTTTACAGAAGACAGTTTTTTTACTTCACAAAATCATTCTTTAAAATAATTTAACAAAAATTGTTAAGTGATTAAAAAATTTGTTCTGTTATAAAATGTATTCTCTTTTTAAGCTAAGGGCTCAATTAATATCACATAGACTTAACGTTATATTTGGGCTACTTTTGCTTAAAAGAAATACCTATGTAGCGTACTCAGGCTTAATTGATATTTTGTTCCTACGAGCCGAATATTAACATTGGGACATATATTACTTCTGCATATAATAAATAATGTCTTACAGCGGGTTGCACAAAACTTTTAATCAAGTAGTAAATTTAATTGACGTTTAGAAGCATCTTTGGTAATGACATTAACTGAATGCTGTCACATTACAAATGTCCAATTAGTTTAATTCGTGATTAAAATGTTTGTGCAACCCGACATTAGTGTATCATTTGTGCACAAAATCTCATTTTTGCCAAAATTGGACTTAGGCTATGTAGTTCTGCATTAAAGGGACGAAAAGCTTGTAAAAATAAAGTCGTTTAGGACCTAAGTTCATATGATGCTTTTGTCAAAGTCAAAAGTCAAAGTCAAAAACAGCTTTGTTGTTTTAAGATACAATCTTGTAAACAAAGCATCCTAAAAACTAACTAACTAAATTTAAATCAATAAGGAAGCGAACTAAAATATGTAAAAAGGGCCAAAACGCCTATAATACACTTACAACAGTTCACAATATAAAAAAGTCATGATATAAAAAAAACAAATCATATAATATAAAAATAGACAACAAATATATAAACAAGCTCAAACTCAAACTTAAACATAGCTTTGTCATTCAAAAAAAAAACTGTAATTTTTTATTTACAAATCCTGCTATACATTTAATAATTTCATAATTACTATAAAAGATTCTACTAATAAAATATCAAATGCAAAATATAACATTTAAAAAAAACAGTGTAAAACACGTCAAGAGGTATAGATAAATATGTCTACCCATATGTAACAAAATAAAAAGTATCAGTAGTGGCAGGACAATAAGGGCTCTCTGTCTTAAAATTGTAAGAAATAATACCCTGAAGTTTGGCCGCATACTTTATTAACACCCTGTATACTCAGAAGCGTCGCGCGCTATAAACAAAATGCTCATAACTTTTGATCAATTAAAAATATTCGGATAAAACAAAATTACACGTATAAATAATCGTCTATGTCTACACAATTAATTCCTAATATTTTATTTTCAAAGTATTTCGAATGTTTGAATTTCCAGTATTTTTTTGAAGTGTGAAATTTCCCACTTTGCCGATTGAAGCTCTGTATTTATAAGCAAATTAAACAGTAAAATATTGTAATTGCTTTTTGAAAACACTATCTATGAATTCTGTAAGGGGTGTATCCATAGCCTTCTTATTTTTATTTTTCTTCTAATTTTCAGTTGCCTGTTTTACGAAAAATGCATTTTTGCGTGTTTGCTGCTTAGGAAAACCAATCATTACCTTTTGTAATTGTTCAATTTAAAAAATAATACAGTAGTTATCAGTAAGGTGAAGCATGTACTTTCAGATGGTTTGATTGGTTTTATAAAACTTTATTTTTAAGAGAGTTTTATTTTATTGGCATAAAGTTGAAGTTATTTCGAAAAAGATGAAAATATTGCTATAAAGAAATTGTTATAAATAGTATATTGGGTCTCTAGTAGGAAAAATAACATATTCTCGGACGAGGATGCAGCCCAGTCCAGCAAGCGTCCGACGGCGACGCCGAGAATATGTTTTTCCTACGAGGTGCACCACATACTATTTTTTCTGCGATCGAAAATGAAATAAAATAGATAATAAAATAAAATTAAGAACTTTAAGTAAAAATTTATTAACATGACCTAATAGATTGCCTATACTTAGCTTTGCGGTTGTTTGACTACCTCAGTTTAATTGTTGTTTCTTTATGACAAGCGGTACGGGAAGATTTTATTCCCGACCTAGACCTGGAATAAAATATTCTAATACTGTTATATGTCTCATTGGTTAGCAACGGTTAACAATACTGGAATAATGACTTTTGTGGCGTCAAAACACGCCAGAAAGATGTCAGTTTGTGGACAATCGCAGAAAAAAGTCAATGAATAAATCCTTGTAAAAAATACCTTTTAAAAACCAGGTTTTATTATTTTGATATACTAAAACGAAAAAAATAAGTACAGTTTTTTCATTGTGGCAATGCTAAATGCGATTTGTAAGTGGACGTAGTCCGCGTGGGTGGATCCTAATAAAAATAGTATAAAAGTTATCACTGAAACAGATATAACATATTATGTTAAATTTATTGTCTTAATAGCTCGTCGCGCACGAAAAGTTTATACGGGCATTAACTTTGTTTGGCAGAAATTTTAAGTAGATACCTAAGTGTGTATTTTCTATTCACGGGACAAGCTTTTAAGACAATACATTTAATATAATATATTATATCTGTTTCAGTGTTAACTTTCATACTACTTTTATTAGGATCCACCCACGCGAACTACGTCCACTTATAAATAGCATTTAGCATTGTCACAATGAAAAAACTATACTTATTTTTTTGGTTTTAGTTCATCTAAATAATAAAAGCTTGTTTGTAAAAAGTATTTTTTACAAGATTTTATTTATTTTTATGGCGTTTAAAATTTGAAATATATTGAATACTCATTCACCTGAAAATTAACGCAAGAACAACAATGAATAAATCAAATATTTGTTAATAAAGTAGACTAAAAGAAACAAACGAATAAATATAATAACTGAAAATACTTAATTTGCTGCTATTTTTTAAAGTTTAATTTGTTAAAAATTAAAAAAAAAATGTTATTACATTTTTTTGACAGCCTGCTTAAATTACATTTTTTATTATTTTGGGCTGGCCTTACAAACTAGCGATTGGTAACTTAAATTTTAATAAAACAGTGGAAACTTAGGTTAATTTAATTTAATTTAAAAAAAAAAAGTTCTAAAAGCATCTCTCTTCCATGTCTATTACTTTCAAGCTGTGAATGGATATTGTTGAAAAAAGTTTCTCAATGAACATTTGCCACCAGCGACGCCGTATAATAAAAAAACCGTTATCGAACCTTGCAATACATTTAGATATTTATAACTTTTGTCATGTTGGAAAAGATTTTGCGATAATTAATTATTTACCATTATCCTTTTGATGCTACACCCTAGAAAATAAGACTATAAATTAAATTTAAACCTGTATAATTCCAAAACTGTTCGATATAGATATTCTACATGCTACAAGAAAAATGTTTAGAATTTTACGTAGCATCCGAAAACGTAAAAATATATAGGGTGTTCTATTTAAAAAATAAAGTTGACATACGTTCCACTCTTTTGAGCCACTCTGTATACTGAAAAATGTTCTTAAAATATGTAAAATATAAAAATAAATGTGACGTGTCAGAGCGATTTTCTATAACATTTGTCATTTTTATATATTGAATAGGTTAATTTTTTCGAAAAAATATTGCTTTCTTTTTAGTTCACTTAATCTCCCTCCCCCTTCATCTTATAGCCCAATATAAAATCCAATTTTAATTTGTAATGTCCATGTAATTTTGGATTTTCAGACTTCAGTTACCCCAAAAATGACATAGTTGACATTTATAAAAAACTTTCCACCCGCTCCTTTCGCCCCCCTCCCCCGACGTAATTTTTTTACATCCGTTACGTAAAGTTAGCTTTTTTGACCTCAATCACCCCGAAAGTGACCTATTAGTTAACATTTTTGGAGAAATTGACAGTCGCTCCTCTAAATCCCCCCCCCTCCGTCAACTTTCTAGACATCTGTTACACAAAGTTAAATGTTTTGGCCTCAATAATACAGAAAATGGCATGTTAGTTAAGCTTTTTGGGGAAATCGCCAACCGCTCATTTTTACCCCTTCCCACCGCCAATTCTTTTACATGTTAGAAAAATTAGATTTTCTGACATAACCCCGAAAATGACACATTAGTTAACATTTTTAAACAATTTCGCAGTCTCTCGTTTTTGCCCCCCCCCCCCCCCCCTCCCGTAATTTTTAACATCTGCTAGACAAAATTAGATTTTATGCGCTCATCACCTGACCGTCATGATAAACACAACGGAGAAAAATTATTGAAATCGGTGCTGCCATTCCGAAGTACATTCGCAAAAATTGTCGATTTCAAAAACATACCAGTTTTTGGCAGTTTTTTTAGGTTTCCACTCACTTCAGCAAAAAAACCTTTAAAAGGAGACCATTCGGGAGAACTCATCTACAGAACATTTTTTTTATCGAAAGCGGTCAATCCGTTCAAGAATAAGGAATATGCATATAACCCAAATAAATCTGAAATATTTTTTTATATTCTCTACATAAATTAAATGTTCATGGCGGTTGCTGTTATCCATTTATTTTGGTCTTTATTAACAAAAAAAAAAGGATTTAAAACTGCAAATTTTCGCGCGAATTTCGAAACTTGTAAAACGTGATCCCATTGGCTGTATCGTCAAAACTGAACTTATGACTCATCATGAGTACCTACATGGCGAATTGCAGTATTGTAGAGTCATCAAAAACTCAATAAAAATGGTATTTAATGCGTAACTCATCCAATGAAATATCCCTGCACTTAACGTAGAAGGTTCCTAAAATCTTATTTATGTATACTTTAAGTCGAAACCGGTCCAGGAACCGTTCAATTTTGCAAAGAAAATTGGCATTTCTGCGAAATTTTGACATATCATCTTAATAATTTCGAGTAAATAAACTGCAATTCTTTATTTTCATGGCAATCTCCGAAACTTCAAAATTTTTCAAATTTTAGATGTCCCCGACGCAAATAAACCTATTTATCTACTCCTATTAAATTATATATTAATTATTCAACTACTTTTGAACAATTAATAGTATCTATAAACAAACAACATGAGTTATAATAACTCACTGCTATAACTCACTATAATAAATCGGAAAAGATTTACGAACCGAATATCAAGGTGGCTCTGTACAAGCCGATTGGCCGAAAGGAAACAGTACATTATTGTTATTGAGGGAAGTAATGTCACTCGAATAATTTTGACGTTTTCAAATTAAGTTAATACCTAAAGTTCCTTCTCTGTACTTGTATCTTAGTATTTATTGTTATAGTCGTAGATAAAGTATAGTATTCAACTTGCGGTAATGGTCATAACTCACTTGATGAATTACAGCACTCGCCTGCTGTTCGTGCTGCAAACTTCATCTGCGTGAGTTATGACCTACATTACCGCTCGTTAAATAATATACTATTATTTATAACTTTACCGAAAAAATAAGCGATTTAAATTAGTGGGAGGTATTCTTAAATTAAGCATTTCTACCCTGTACAGGGATATGGAAATAAAAGTGAATAGCCCTTATAACTTTTTTATTTTTTAAGATGGGAAAAAATATTAAATATGAAAGTTATGGGGATTTTTATGGATTATTCATAGATCTTATCAGCAAAACAATAGGCATCGATTAAAAAACATATAGTATAAAACATCGAGTTTCTAGCTTATTTCAAATTGGATGGTATGATTTTTAGTTATTTTTGGATTCTAGGAGAAGTTTTAGACATATTTTGTATAACATACCCTATGCGGTTTTCAATCGTTTTTGAAATATTTCAGATTAAAAATTATTTCGCATAAATGTACGTTAAACGTAACTATTCAGGTTGCGAACGAAATACCTGATACCATCTAAATTTTCTTCGTGGGTAAGTGAAAGTTAATGTCAAAGTTGACAATAATACTCTAGTCACCGTGAATTTATAATTGTATTTTTGTGCAAATTGTGTTATTCTATTAAATAAATGTTGATTTTCATTAGCTTTTACTATATGAAAGCAATAACCAGTGATTATAAACAATAGCAAATGAATTTTAATATAACATAAACAGATAAATGTTAAAATTGGCGAATCTAGAGAAATTTTCAACATGTCCGCCATTTAATTCTTCGCACTTTTCGTATATTCTTCTCTGCCTCTGAAATGTGTTTATAATACTTCAGCATCATTTTCGTTTAGATTTCTTACTTCATTTCTCACCTCTCTTTGAATTTCTTCAATATTTTCATTATGATCGCTGTATAGGGGAAAGGCGTGTAAACTGGACCAGCGTGTAAATTGGACCATGCCATTAATTTACAAAATCTAACAACTAGCCACATCTAGTTTGCAAAGAATGAACCGTCTGCATCGAATACTAAAGTCGCCGTAGTTTGGCGCCATAATTATAGTCAACAACGTGGTAGTGTACTATACCCGCCATTGTACTCTTTTCTTGTAATTTTACAACAATTTCAAAAGTGTATTTGCAAAAAGTAAGTAACTATTTTACAGTTTCGTCTATTGCGTATCATTTACTATATATTACACTCTCGGCAACAGTGATCTCGCTTAATACTTTAACAAAAAACATTAAAATTTGAAGGTTAGGTATTATTTACAATTGTGTAATTTGGGCCACTTTTAAACGTGTAATTTGGCCCTGGTCCAAATTACTTCCACTTCCATCAACTGCAGTGACGCACCCAGGGGGGGAGGCTGGAGGGCTGCAGCCCTCCCAACGAACATCCTAGACACACAAAAATTAAAAAGTGCGCTTCTAATTGAATAAATCCACCGAATTGCATTATTCGGCCTCTTCCCCCCAAGACAAATTAGCCCCCCCCCCAAGACAAAATTCTGGGTGCGCCCATGATCAACTATAACCTGTTGCCTTGTTTAACGGTAATAGTTATGAGGAAGACTGGATCATGTGTGAAAAGTGCGAGAGATGGGCACACGAGGCGTGTGCAAATAATGCAAATATAAGCCAAGCTGACTATTATTACTGCGATAATTGTGAAAATAAGTTTATTTTATTTTAGAATTTCATTTTTATTTTTATTTTTGTTTTTCTACAATAAAATACATCTATCTACTCAACGATATTGTAAAGTCTACTTTTTTATCTGTAACTTTTTTTTCTTATTTATTTTAGGTTTGAGCAATATTTTACATTATAATCTAGGTAAACCAGATACTATTAGAAAACCAAATTACATACTCGAAGAAGTAGTCCATTTCTCAAAGAGACCTGATTTAAATTGCAGATAAAAAATCACAAAGTCAAAGTTTCAATTTGTTTAATCTTTACGATTGGTTACATATGTTTCGCCCTTATCTGGGCATCATCAGACCTAAAGAGACAAATATTTCAATATTATATTACATACCCTGGACCAAATTACACTCTAAAATTTCATGAACAATTTTTTACTCTCTTTGGCAAAAAATAAATTTTTATTAGCTTTCTGGGTTACCATACCAATTCCTTTGTTTTATTGGGTCTTGTGATATTAATTTACACAACCGAAATTACCTCCTGATGCGTAAATTATTACAATGTGACCTTAGGTGGTCCAAATTTCACGCCTTTCCCATATATTTTTCAAATGACCGTAAAGAAATGTATCTAAAGGTATGTGATCTGGGCTATTTGCAGGCCAATGTAACGTTCCATATCTACCGATCCATTCGTTATACTGATGCATGGTTTAAAAAATTGCGAACCTCAAATATATTATGGGGAGGCGCTCCGTCCTGTTGCCATGTAATACATCTACGTTCTTCAAGTGGCAATTCGTCAAGAATATCTTCAATTTTATTTTCTAAAAAATTAAGATAGCGCTGGCTAGTTAATGCTCCCCGAAAAAATGGTCCTCGTTTTGAATTTTTGATTTTATGAAGTGAAATGTATTTATTTATTAGCTATAAGTTATTTTAGGATGCTTTGTTAACGAGAATTTTTATTCTTATACAATAAAGCTTATTTTGACTTTGACTTTGACTTTGACTTTGTAATATCCCACACCCAACGTTGATTGAATTATGCCTCTGAAAAACAATATCTTCGACGGTAAAGGGATTTTCATTCGACCAAACATGAACATTTCATCTATTAAACATTCCCGCAGTTGAGAAAGTTGCTTCGTTTGTCAAAGCGATAGTTTGAAATAAATTTTTTCGTTAATATTTGTCACAAAAGTATATCTCTTTTCTTTTTGATCGGCACTAAGCAATTGAACTGGCATAATTTTGTATGGTATATACCTAAAATACTTTAACGTCCTAACAACTGTTCCATATGTCAGCATTTTATCTCTTCTTCCATATCTGAGATACGGCACACAATTATTGATAATTGCATTTTTTGGATTCTCTTAAAATATAATAAAATCGCTAGGTCTCTTTCTTCATTTCTTTCTCTTCTTTTCCATTGCCAAGAATTCCTCTTTCTTTTAGTCTTCTATTTGTTTTATTATGGTGTTTAATGCTGGAGTTCTTTGTCGCTCTTCAATACTTTCTTCATATTGTCTTTGAGCCGCTTTAACATTATTGTTATTTTTTAAATATAATTTTAACATTTTGTATCATATCATCAATAGAATAACACATTTTTCATAAAAATAAAATTATAAATTCACGGTGACTAAAGTATTATTGTCAACCGTTACATTAACTTTGACTTATCTACGAAGAAAATTTAAAAAATTTCCAGGTATTTCGTTCGCAACCTGCATAGATACGTTAAAGGTATATTTATGAGAAATAATTTTTAATTTTAAATATTTCAAAAACGATTGAAAAACCACATAGGGTATGTTATACAAAATATGTCTAGAACTTCTCCTAGAATCCCAAAATACGATAAAAATCATACCACCCAGTTTAAAATAAGCGAGAAACTTGATGTTTTATACCATATTTTTTCTATTCGATGCTCAGTTGTTCTGCTGATAGGATAATATGAATGATCCATAAAATCCCCAAAACTTTCATATTTAACATTTTTTCCCATCTATAAAAATAAAAAAGTTATAAGGCCTGTTCACTTTTATTTGGATATCCCTGTACCTGTTGCAAATTTTTATCGCTCGGCCAAACTTACTGAATACCTGTATTTTCTTTTTAGTTGTTCTCAGAGGATGCGGAACCACCGGTTGTAAAGCTTATGCTGAAATGGACGATCTCAATTTCGAAAACATAACTGCTGACTGCTTAACTTGTCAGACAGATAAATGTAATTTATCTGTGCGTGACAGTCCGACTGGATGGATATTCCTGCTGATGGTCACGATCTGCGTTATTTTCTCTTATTAAACAGTGTATTTTTTTTTAATACAGCTCTAATAAGTAATCCAGCAGTAAGTTGCTCAAAACTTTTAATCATTTAATTGAGGCGTAGCTTCATCTTTGGCAATGACATTAACATAAGTGTTGTCACATTAAAAATACCAAGTTAATTTAATTCTTGATTAAATTGTTTGTGCAACTGGCCGTTCAACATTGTTTTAATTCTAAAATTATCGATTTCGCACCAAACCAAGTCAAGAAATAGCAAAAAACACATCAAAATAAATACAGGGTGTTACGAAATTTACTGCATAATATATTGAAACAAGTAAATCCTGATATTAATTCAGATTTCAACACCTTGCGGTGTATTGAGACACGAGTAACAGGTCTTTTATTAAAAATGATACACAGGTATTTACAAGGATAGTAACAATAGTAATAGATAAAGGTATATCGTAGGAGCGGTACTATCAGGGCTCACACCTAGAGCGCCCGAGTAGTTGCGTCGCGTTGGTCTCCGAAGCTGTAGTCTCTGCAAAGCCAAAGATCCAACCAGGATGCTGAGGTAGAGGCGAGAGAGCGAGCTCGAAGAGTACTACCTTTCGAGGTCCAGCGGGTGTCGTACTAGTGCCGGCCTTTGATTTTCGAGATTTTCATTTAGCGGCGTGCTCTGTAACAAAAATTTCTCGTTAATCGGGGTTTCAACATCATGTTTTAGTGGGGGTTCTAAGTCCACTAATAATCCTACAGGTACATTTTGGTTAAAAGTTACACTGTGCGAATTTTCTGGAATACCAAAGGTTTGTTCCAGATGGTTAACAGGTGTTGAGAGATAATTTAAAAATGGATTTGTATGTTCCATTGTCAACGCAACAGCAGGGGTTGTTTGGAGGATCCCACCTTCCACCCGGTTGCTCATGAAGACGTCAACCGCCTCAAGAAAAGAGGAAGATGATGGAGGGTTGTGGCTTTCGGAAGTTGTTGTTGTTGTGGTCTGACTGTGTAGACTCTGATGGGACATTTTTGTTTTGTTTATTTTTCTCCTGAGAGAATTTTAAAATTGAAAATTTTAATTAGGGGAATGTCACGGTTAAGAGGGCTTAAAATAAATGCTAGCAGGGCGCAATTATTCTAAAGTTAATTATTACTTGAGTGGCTCTTTTTTAGGAATAACAACTTATTACTAACTTAAAGAATTTTTTGTCATGAAAAACTAAAACGTGAATTTTCTAAGTATCTTAGAATGTAAAATAAATTAAAAGTTTTAAACTCTAACTTTCAAAATTATTTTTACTAAATGAAATTAAAATTTAATTTAATTTGTTCTTTAAGTTAGCTTTACTTATGTTTTAAAAAGCAACGGCTTTTTTACAAAAATTCTTAGTTTAAAAAAATTTAACAATTAAAAATTTTTTATGTTTCCGCTTGGGAATTATTTTCAAGTTTATGAAAAAATATTTTACAAGTTTTTTTCGAAGCAAAATCTTTTTAAAAGTCTTTTGACGAAATGGGTAATGTCTTTTTGGATACACTAAATGTTTTTAGGTATTGATTGAATTTCTTTTAAAGTCTTTTAGTTTCACAAAATTTTTTACGTAAAAGTTCTAAGTTTGAGAAAGTATTTTATACCAATCTGTTCCGTAAAAGTGCCAACAATTATGGACACTTTTAAGTTTTGTATGGAGTGCGAAGTTTTATTCCAGAGCTAGCCAAGCGATACCTTTTCTTGGAAATTTAAGTTTTTTAAGAACGCGAGGCGCAACTTTTTTCCGGATTTTTTCAACTTTTCATAAAGCGACCACGACAGCCTTTTTATCGGTTGCCGCAGAAGTTCAGGACAAAGTACAGACGGTGAATAGGAACCTTTCGTCCACTAGTGCAATGTGGAGTACTTAGTTAGAATCCCCTATGATTCGTAAGTCGGTTGTACGACCTATATCAATATCACGAACAAGATGGTCTAGAGTTTCATTGAAGTTCAGCGTTGCTCCTGTTCATTAGAAGGTCTAGCTGATGTCTGACAATATGAGGTCCGACGGCTGAAACTGCAAGATATTTTCTTGTGGAATATGTGAAGTTAAAGTTGTAAAGCCTTAAAAAAGACTATTGTAGGAAAAATCTTAAAAAAGACTTTTTTGTGAATTTCTTTCCTGTTGGAAACGAATTTCTTTGAGCAGGAACGAATTTCTTTTAGCAGCAGCAGATACGAACACTGGCGCTTCACGATAAAAAAGGTAGATATCAAAAAAAAATTTAGTCGCTGCGCACCACTGGGAATAACTACATGGTCATATAAAAAACGTTGAACAACGTCAGTCACGGAAAAAACCTTTGTTTTGACGTCAGTACTACTCTCTACCATATTCATCTGTAACAAGTTTGAAAAAATAATATTAAAAAAAAAAAGAATTTCTACTAAAGGTGGATTTACGCAGACCACTTTAAATTTAATTTAACCTTAATTTCACTTTCATTTTTCTCTAAGTAATTTTTAGGGCATTAGAAGTTAAAATTAAAGTAAACTTAAATTAAACTTGTGGATAACCGCTCTTATGCCTTCATGGGTATTTAACTCGTACTAAATTAAATGCAACGTTAAATAAGGGTTCAATTAAAATTAAAATGGTCTGCATAAACCCACTTTAACTCTTTCAAAACTCAGTTTCAAAGATTTAAAATACTACAACCCAAAAAATGCAGAGAACAGCTGTTCAAACCAAGAGTACAATAATAATGTTCAACTAGGCCGACCAGAAATTTTTGGAGGAAAGAGAGTACCTACACAGAAATTTTAGTTCAAAATTAGCTTTAAACAAAAAAAAATCCTAATACTTAAGCATGTACTTTTTTTATTTACCTATTTTTTATCACATTTAACAGAAGATTTGACTTTTATTAACAGGTTTATTTAGATTGTCCTTAATTTTTAAGCGAAATCCCTCACAACTTAAATTAATAATAAAGTTTATCTTCATAACCTCTTCCAGCGTTAAAACAGTCATTCGAATTTTTCATCTGTCCAATAATTTTTTATTTGGCTAGAGTTTTTCACACTCTACGTTAGTACTACCAGGTAACGTAAAATATTCAGTAAAAATTTTTGATACAAGGAAAAATTGTTTCAAATGCATCATTCTATTTACACTTGCCTAGCGCACTTATTTATGACAAAAAATTCAAAAACTCGACAAAATAACTATAAAAACGAACGCGCTTCCAAACGACACACAACGGGGCACTTGAGTGGAATTAGAATAAGAAAAAACTTTCTCTGTCCAACTCCCACGCTGATGAAACAATAATAAAGTTTATTACTATTTACTACACAATACAACCCAGTCATTTAGTTAAAACATGAAAGTCCAACAAACGCCACGAAATGTTTTGTTTTCTTATAAATGGTTAACACTACAAACACATACCAAAGCACCATTAAAAAACTGAAATTTTTCCCACTAGGAGAATGACAGAATTTTAAATGCGCCAGAGGAGCTACAGTGCCACTACACTGCACGAGCCCTATGACGTCGTGATGTTGCGCAGTCATTTAACGCGCCGCTATGCCAGATATTCAACCAATCACAGCGTGAGCTTTCGTCGCTTACGCATCCGGACTGTTGGCCAAGCTTCACTTCAGAAAGCAGAAGCGTAAAAGTCGTAGCCGTCAACTCCTCACGACGCGACGCAAGAAATAGATGAAGAGAGAAGGGCGATAAAAATGAGAACGAGGAAAGAGAGAGCACTGCGTCCGAACATATAATCAGAGCGTGTAGCCTTGTAAAATTTTAAAAAATTCAATCGTCGATTAATATCGGGAACAAAAATATTGATTGGTAGAAAAAAGAGCTTTAAGAAAGATATGGAGAATATTATTTAACTGGTTCTGGACAATACTCTGCGGACGCACGAAGACATTTTCAACATACCTATTCTCTACTAGATAAGTATCATTTTTTGAAATTTATTTATTAGTTTTACTTATTGATATTTAAATTATATTAGGCAAATATTGGTTAAAACTAAGGCTACTGACAAAAAGGAGTGATTTCGCAGTGGCCTATTTACTAATTTTTTTTTTAGCTTAGGCAGAGTTTTAAATGTTTTTTACCTGTGTCTTAAATTACGCTTAAAACAAAAGATAAATTATCCCTAAAGATTGATATGTCTGGTAACGTTACAACAAATTGAATTGTTTTAGGTTTTTCGCGCGTAATTTTCTGTCAGGCGGTATGTCGGACCATGTGTGCCAGGTGCGTCAAACATGGACGAGTTTTAGGGTACTTATCTTTGAAAATTTTTAAAATGTTCGATTTAAAAAAAGTATTGGGGATGTCTGCAGACTACCCCAGGATTCACCCATTTCAGTATATGTAACTATTTCCATAACACCCTGTATAAACAAACACCCATAGATATGTATGTATACACAACAGAAGATACGTAGAAAAATATGCGTACATACAATTTGTTTCAAATAGTACTCAATTAAGTTTGTCTTCCTGATAGTACGATTATGATGTTATGAGAAAAAACACACAGACGCACCATCACATGTATGTACATACACACTCATATACACACATGAATACATAACGTAAGATAAAAAAAAACTTCCTCAAAGTATGCCAAATCACGCACGTCTTGAATTATATTACTCTTGAAAGGTAACAGAGGTAAAAAAATAAAACAGAGGTGAATCAAAAATTGAACTGTGAAGTTCTAAAGGTTTTATTTTTAAGAAAACTAAATATTTATGGTAATTACTAAGTAAGCTCATTCCAAGAATTGTTACCAAATAAGTCGCAGCGAATAATAATAATATAATAATAATAATAACACTAGTTTACACGGTTTATATACCTGCATCGAAATATGTCATTTCTCGTAGATTTAGGGGTGCTAAGTACGGAAAAGATATTTAAAAAATTCTGCCACATCACGTTAAGAAAATAATTAAATTAAAACTTGTAAAATAATGTCTTATCAAGTAAAACAAATATTAAAAATGATTAGTTTTACTCTTCTTTTCGTAATTTTCTGGATCGGTTTCCCTTAAAAGAGACCAGCAGTAGTCTCCTAATTAACATACTTTCATCCGAAAAACCCTTCTGCCGATCTTTAAAAACTTTGAGCTTTTGGTGAAATCGCTCGCCCTATTCGTCACTTACACTGCCTAAGATTTTAGGAAAAAAGTCCAAATCTGAGTGAAGGAAATGTATCCTAAGAGACATGTTCACACCCATTACATGATAGTTTTGTAATAAATTGAACTTTGAATCCAAGTAATCCGCGCGAATAAGCGAATAATAAGCGACATTCGTAGTAGCAAAATGCGACGTGACAGAAAATTTCCAACTACCGTTTTATAATAGTAGGAGGTAACTGAATAAGAATATAAGGGTTTCATCTGAGGTATATTAAAAATGTTTAAATTTGTAAACCAGTGTAAAATATAATAATAAAGTTTATTTAAATCAGTTACAATTTAAATGTGTTTGTTATCTAAGATATCATATATTTTTCTGTTAAATAGCAAATAGCATGTTGCGTTGACTTACTTTTTTGAAAACCAAATTGTTTTTCAGAAATAAAATTAAATTTTTTAAAATAATTATCAATTTTTTAAAATTGTGTCAAAAGCTTTAGCTATGTAATGAAGATATTAATGTTATCGGTCCATAATTAGTAATTTTACATGAATATTCACTTTTAAAGATAGGTTTTATTACACCAATTTTAAAAGCCTCTGGATATATATGTACATATACTTGTTTTAAAAATATTATTTATAAGAAAAGTAAGTGGTCAAGAAACACTAATTTTAATACATTTTAAAATTTCCGAAGTTATGCCGTCAGTACCAGGTGATTTTTTTATTTTTAAACTATCAATCATATCTTCAACTTCTTGACAGTTAGTTTTTTCTAAATTAAATGAACCTATGTTGTTGATTTTTTATTTAGAAGTGAATTACTGTTATTTCCGTTCTTTATCTTGTTCGCTAATTTTTTTCTCACTTCAAAAAATTATCAATAAAACTATTGGCCATAAGTTTCTTATCGGTAAGTGATTTGTTTTCAATCCTAATCTCATTTATATTTTTTCGTTTTTGATTTCTATTACATAATTTTTTAATAGTTTTCCAAAGATTTTTATTATTGTTTTCACATTTATCAATTTGAGTTTTATAAAAATTAATTTTCGTCTCTTTTATTAGCCTAAGTAATTTGTTTTTGTACATTTTATATTAGTACAGAAAAAATCGATCATTTTTATTTTTTTGTAATTTTGTATAAAGTTCGTTCTTTGTCTTAATGGAATTTAATATTCCATTAGTAATCCATTCTTTCCTTTCTTAATTTTTACTTCGATTTTAGTTGTACATTTCTACATTATTTTGAATTTCTTCAATTAAATTATTAGATAAATCCTCCGTTTCTGAATAGGAGTAGTAATTTGACCAATCGATTTTTGTCATATTTTTTTAAGCCTTGAATCATTAATGTAATTTTTATTATCTGAAATATATTCAATATTATTATTAGTAATAAGATTTTTTGTAAAATTATTGGGTAATGATCAGTGATTTCATATTTAAAAATTAAAGATTTAAAATTATCTAAGTTTTTCCCTGTTTTTACAAATATATCATCAATACAGGAATTGTGTTCTTTTATTTCTCTTGTAGTTTTATTTATTAATGATATAAAACCATATTCACTCAATAAATTTAAATATCATTACTTTCTCTAGAGTTTGAAAAAATATCGATATTAATGTCGCTCACTGCAATTACGGTTTCATTGTTACACTTATGATATCTTCAAAGAAAGTCTTTAAATTTAAAATAAATTCAAAGACATTAATAGGTGGAGGTTTATATATATATATATATATATATATATATATATATATATATATATATATATATATATATATATATATATATATATGTATATATATATATATATATATATATATATATATATATATATATATATATATATATATATATATATTTATAATATTAATTTTTTCATGGTTAAGACATGTTTTCAAAAAAACTATTTTAATTTCTCCCACAGAGATGATATCAAAAAAATGATTATTTATATTTTTAACAAACACCAAAACACCGTCACTTTTATTGAAACTTCCACTATTGTAAATCAACTCGTAATTATTTAATTGAAATAAATCAGTACTAAAAATCTTCCAAGTTTCTGTTAATATAATAACGTCAAAATCATGGTCACGATGATTTAAAAATAATTTAGTTTCATCAAAATTGTTGGCAATACTTCTAATATTATGATATACTGAAACAGTATTTGGTGATCTTAGCATAATATTATTAAACTCATTCTCATCATTCACAAGCTGCGTTTGAATATTTGTCATTTTAAAATCTTTAAGGCATTTGACCTTCCCTTGAAAACTTGTCAAGCTGCCAAGTTTAGTCTGTAAATTTATCAATTCGCACAATATTTTTCTGTGCTTATCAAAACACTGCTAAAAACGTGTAGGCAAGGAACTTGGCATAATTTTTACATATCTTATTACACCTAAGTAATTTCTTAGTGTTCCGTGCTAAACTCTGCAAAACGAAACACTTTTGGAATCACTTCGGTGTCCTTCCGTCCGCCCGTCTGTCACAGGCGATTTTCAGTGAAACTATTCGACCTAAAAATTTGACATTTGGCATATTCGACGTAAGAATTTGAAATTTGGCACAGAGATAGAGTGTGGTGGCCCAATTATACACATGAAGTATAAGAAGTTGAATTTTAATTCTGGCCGTTAATTTCAGGAGGTTAATGTTAATGAGGAAATGAAAAAAATAATTTTTAAGACCATCCTATAGGGTGTCAAATGAAAGCTTATTAAAGCACAAATTCAACAACATATATGATCTATTTTCTATGTATTTTGTATACATTTTTCGGGAAAAACGCTTATAAATTGCTATCTTCCACCTTTACCGCCAAAAGGATCGCTCAGAAAAAAAATATCATGAACATTAAGAATTAGATGTAGAGTAAACAAAAATTATCAGGATTGAAACATTCTAGGGCGATCAATTGTTATAAACAATTCAATTGTTTATTTCCTCGTAACTGCTGAACCATTGGTTTTTAGAGAAAAAAAATTTCGTCAAAAATATTTATCACGATGTAGGGAACAACTCTATAGTCCTTACAAGTTTTTCAAAATTTTTAATTTGGCTCAGTTGAGACTCAATTGCATTACTATTAATAATAATTTAAGTGGAGGGCTGATGGCACGGAAAACTACGTGTGAAAGTATAGCGTGCTCTTAACCGATATTTTATCTTTGTATTAGCTCCGTATTACTTAAAGAGCATTATGAAAATAAGGGTGAAAAATACGACAAAGTGTCGGTCCGATATAGTGGGAACGGGGTCTTACGGCCTGCTGACATGAACAAAAAAAAATACGTTTTATTTACTTTCATTGCATTTCTATGGTAATGTGTAGTATATTTTGACAGCTATTCGTGCCTGCTGAATTTTGATTAAGATTATCAGTTTCACGTATCAAGTTGTTAAAAACGTTTTAATCAAATAATTTTTAACCATTTGAAAGCAATGAGAATTCATTTTACTATCGAGACATTTCTTTATGCAGTTCTTGCTTTGTCAGGTGAGTTATAATAGGTGTTAGATTATACAAGTACCTATGTATATAGAATAGTAGTTTAATCGATTCCGCTTACTAGAAAAGTCGATGTATATCCTTACCTATGTTACAAATGCAAAAATCTATCAGCCAGATTCTCCAATGCTAGTCCGGTCTAATTTGACAATCAAAAGTTTTAAACTGACAAGTGTAAGAATAAGACAACTAAGTTTTATTCTATGAACTTATTTCTGAGCTTTTTCGCAAATTTATCAGGAAAAGGACAATCTTAGTACTTACTTTCAACAATAATAGAACTAAATTCATTACAGCAACTCGTTCCAAGATGAAAATCATTTGGAAACCAAGTAAATCGCTGAAATATCACGATAATTCATAAGTTTTTAATGACTCGGACAGGACAAAAACCTGTCAAAACGTAACTGATCAACTATAAGATCTTAATTTAAACCAGTACTAAATCTTAAACTTTCTTAGTGAATCTGGACGTATTTGTTTGTTACGTAATTATGTCTTAACGGAACAATAATGGATCTCGCTGAAGCTTGACATAAACGAAGAACACAAAAACACACAGAAAATAATATTGGCAACTCAAAGGAAGCCTGCTGCAATCAGCTGATGGTAATTATTTAGATTAGTGGAAACAGCGAATTTTTTCATGAAATTTTGCACAGACCCTAATTTTGGGTCGTAGAACACGAATCCGAAGTCAGTTTTTTGGCGGCCTCGTAAAAAAAATTTTTTTTTGCTCACCCAACCTGAGCAAAAAGGTGGTCAGGTTTGCTCAGTTTTGATTGATATAGATATATATGTATCTATGTTACCGGCAAAGTCCGTTTCATCGTCATACTTAAGTTTGCCTAGGTAAACCGCACATTGCCGGGGCGTTTTCGGCAAAGTCCGAAATTGTTCTCTATTTCGGAGTTTGCCTAGAATGTAACCCGGCAAACTTAGGTGTGCCAAACACGTTTTAGGTAAAGTCCGAAATAATAAATTTGTGACCGTTACGTCGCTGGTCATTTTCTAGTCGTAACTAGTTATAGTCTGTTTGTAATACGTCGCAGGTACACACGCACTGCTTTCATTGTTTAAGATGGCATTTTCCGGTTGCGTCCATGGTGGCCAACTTAATTTCATTTTGTCATTAATATCCTGCAAGCAATTTTTAGTTAATTATTTAAAGTTTCAACATGTATAATGATTTCATTCAAAAGATTAATATTTTAAAAGATCTATGGTGACTTTTTTTCTGACACTAGGACCTCAATATTCTTTTTAAATATTATTTTCCTAAAATAAATCATAAAATATCTTGAGACCTTTAATAATGCGCTTTGACTATCGCCATTCCGAACGAAACTTACCGAGCCGAGTCTATTCAATGCGCGCCCTGCTTTGAGTGTTTGTCTATTCGTCTAACTGGACCGGGTTTGCTCAGGCTTGTTATTATCATTTAATAAAAAAAGTTTAATAAGTATATTATGAAGGTATATTTAGCTAAATGAAATACGATGAAATCATGTTATTTACAGGCTTAGCATCACTAGTATACCAATTATCATGATACAACACAAAAGTAAGAACATATTTCGGACTTTTCCTAAAACGTGTTTGGCAAACCTAAGTTTGGCGGGTTACATTCTAGGCAAACTCCGAAATAGAGAACAATTTCGGACTTTGCCGAAAACGTCCCGGCAATGTGCGGTTTACCTAGGTAAACCGCACAGTATGACGATGAAACGGACTTTGCCGGTTACATCTGTTTCAATCAAAACTGAGCAAACCTGACCACCTTTTTGCTCACCCAACAAATTTAAAGAAATTCATTGGAAAAGCTAACCTAAAAGTTTTAAAAAAATTTTTACGAGACCGCCAAAAACTGACTTCGGGTTCGTGTTCTACGACCCAAAATTAGGGTCTGTGCAAAATTTCATGAAAAAATTCGCTGTTTCCACTAATCTAAATAATTACCCAGCTGATTTTCAACGGGGAAGTAGGGCTCACTAGGCGACAAAATTGACTAAGATGCCAAATAATTCGATAATAAAGACAAAAACGAAACGAAAACATTCCCCGTTATAGTAGTTAGAAATTATAGTATACCCACTTCTGCGTTTTTTGAAAAAATTCTTTTATGATCACATTCTACTGTCTTTCCTGGTTGCCAATATACGTGCGCCCATAAAAAATTATGTTGTTTTTTTATTAATTTTAAAATTTTTGTAACTTTTAGGTTAGCTTTTTCAATGAAACCCGTGGTACACATACTCGAAATTTCTGATGGAAATTTACAAATCGTTTTTCCCACAAATACTGCTAGCTTTACATAAAGTTAGCGGGAGAATGCGAAAATGAACCAAATTTAACCAAAAGGGCAAAAAGATGACCCCAACCAACACCCTGGCGCACCGATCCCTCTTCGCCTGCGAGGAAAGAGACTGATCAGGGCCCCTAACCAGGTTCTAACCCTGATCCGACCTTAAGGTGCCCTCCGATCCACCGTTATCCCACCGTTAGATCGAAAATATTAGATCTGTCACCTAATTGACCGACTTAGAAAAGTTTTTTATGCGAACGGTGGATCGGAGGGCACCCTAAGGTCGGAACAGGGTTAGCACCTGGTTAGGGGCCCTGACCAGTCCCTTTCCTCGCAGGCGAAGGGGGATCGGTGCGCCAGGGTATTGCTTGGGGTCATTTTCGGCTGTGTTCTAGAAGCGGTACATAGTTCGCCAAGATTAATTTCATTTGGGATAAAAAATAGTTAAACGTGGCAACATCGGACACAGCAATATTGTTGACAATGTTGACAGGTGGGAAAATAATGGCGGCTAATAGCGACTTAAAATGGAATTTTGTATAGAAAAAAGCAATTTTCTTAGCTATTAACCGTTTTTCTTCGATTTTACACTTCATTACGTTTGGAAAAGTGTTGTTAAGCCTTTTACGATGTTGTGTTTTTGGTTTTTACCCCGCCAAGCACCCCTATTCGCTCCCAGGTCCCGTAAGTTTGTTTCATTAAATATTATTAAAAAACAACATAATTTTTTATGTGCGCACGTATATTTGCAATCAGGAAAGACAGTAGAATGTGACCATAAAAGATTTTTTTTTTCAAAAAACGCAAAAATAGCAAAAATGGGTATACTACATAATTACCGAAATTCAGCTGAAGAGGACGCCCCGTTCTTAATTTAAGTCGCCAATAGGTTACTTTTTATCCCGGATGGATAGGTAGTTCCACCCACGATACACTTACAACGGCATGCTACATTATGACGTCACTTCGAGGGAAAATCTTAAATTGACTAGGCGCTTACCTGAGCAAATGAAATATGCCAATAATATTTGTTTTTTTTATCTATGACATCCCACGTAGACTACAAGCCTAACTACTAACGTACCGTGGGTGTCTGAAGAGAATGGAAATGTAGTATATTGACACGGGATTTGAAAGATTGGAGGTTGGGACGGGAAGGGAAAACATCTGCAGGCAATTTGTTCCATAATCTGGATACCCTAGGTATGAAGGAGCGAGAGAAGTGGTCTGTTCTAGGCTTTTATATTTTAATCAACATAAACGTCAACTCAACATACGACCCGACAATAAACTGACCTGTAATATTATTTTAATAAACGTCAACTCAACACACTACCCGGCAATAAACTGACCTGTACTTATGTACAGGGTTATTCATTATATTTTGACACCCACCTACAGCTCTTATTACAAGTTATAGAAAAAAACTTTAAATACAAAAGTTTTAGGTTTTTTCACGTACTATCTTTTGGTAATAGCGGAAATAAAAAATCTACTTTACAACATTGAAAAAATTAATTAAGTCATATTTTTTTAAATGGAACACCCTGTATATTATTAGCTCAAATGAAAGATCTCTCTGTTCTGATTTCAAATATATATAATTTGTTGGCATTTGGTTCAGCCACTTTTGAAATATTTGAGTTTATAACTTATTTTCCACAATTGGAGATCATCAGTCATTAAAGTTTGTTGCTTTAATATAAATCAAGTTGCCTCGAAAACGTATTGTTGTAGTTTAAATAAAGTATTTTTTTAAACTCAAATATTTCAAAAGTGGCTGAACCAAATGCCAACAAATATATATATTTGAAATCAGAACAAAAAGATTTTTAATTTGAGCTAATAATATACAGGGTGTTCCATTTAAAAAAATATGACTCAATCAATTTTTTCAATGTCGTAAAGTCGATTTTTTATTTCCGCTATTACCAAAAGATACTACGTGAAAAAACCTAAAACTGTTGTATTCAAAGTTTTTTTCTATAGCTCGTAATAAGAGCTGTAGATGGGAGTCAAAATATGATGAATAACCCTGTACAAGGGATGCAGGCAAGGTGAAGGCGTCTGGTAAATGTAGGATTTTAGCATACCGTTGTAAGTGTATCGTGGTTCCACCGAGATTCACAATTATACAGGGTGGTTCAAGCCCGGCATAAAATTCATATTTCCTTAATGCGTTAGTTTTGGGTAAAACGCTAACACAAGTGAATTAATTGAACTGTTTACTCATGTCTCTGTAATATGTTCGCTGGTCTCTCTTCAACTCTCTGACCTCCAGCCGCTATAATTTTTAGTGTTCCGTGCTAAAATTAGCAAAACGGAACACTTATAGAATCACTTCGGTGACCTTCCGTCAGTCCGTCTATCACAGGCGATTTTCTCTGAAACTAAGTATTCGACGTAAAAATTTGAAATTTAGCACATAGATAGAGTGTGGTGGCCCAATTATAGATGTGAAGTATAAAAAGTTGAATTTTGATTCTGAGAGTTGGTTGGGAAATTGAAAAAATAGTGTTCAAGGGCATCGTGTGTTTTGTTAAAAAGTTAAAACTTTTTATTGTGTCACATCTTAAATTGGTTAGAATATTTTGGGACGCCTATGGCTAGACCTTATCGGCACTGTTGCGTCAAAGGTGTCTGCTGTGTTACTTTTTTTTGCGGTTTCACTTACTATTTATTGGAAGCACTATAAGTGTATTGTGATTGTACCTGTTTAAAATATAACAGCCAGATTCTCCAACGCTAGTCCGGCCTAATTTGACAACCAAAAGTTTTAAACTAACAAGTGTAAGAATAAGATAACTAAGTTTTATAGTGTAAATTTATTTCTGAGTTTTTTCGCAAACTCATAAAGAAAAGGGCAATTTTAGTACGTAGGTACTTTCCACAATAGAACTAAATTCATTACAGCAACTCATTCCAAGATGAAAACCATTTGGAAACCAAGCAAATCGCTGAAATATAAGAATAATTCACAAGTTTTTAATGACGACTTATTAACAATGACGGAACAAAAGCCTGTCAAAACATAACTGATCAACTATACGATCTTAATTTAAACCAGTACTAACTCTTCAACCTTCTTAGTGAATCTGAATGTTAGTGTTTTGGTAAGCCGCATCATAATTTATCAACCCCGACGTGACATTTGGTGAAGACGGAAAAAAAATCAGTTTTGCACCAGTGGCTTTAAAAATTAATAAAAAATACAAATAGTGCCTCGTTAATACAATTATACAAGGTACTTACTAAGTAAGGTCTAACAGTCTCGTTAACCAAGTTTAATTGGTACGAATTATACAGGGTGTCGAAAATTTAGTGTCAAACCTTTGAAATGTTAAAGCACTTTATTTTTCTTATTTCAATTGGGGCGCCTGTATATTTTTATGTCATTCGATGCGGAATTAAAAACAATTTTGTAATTACAACCCTATCGCAATTCCTAACACATTTTGTCAACTATTGAACCAGTAATCTTAATGAATAAAAATCGAAAACGGCTTTGAAAAACAATTTATTGAAAGAGCGTATTTTGACTTTAGTAATGTAAAAGTTTCAAACATTGTTAGCTTCTTATTATTCATTATTTAAGATGGTTTACACCCACGTATTATTTTTTGTCATGGAGTACAACCGAGAAGAGCTCGTAAATATGATTTTCATATTAGGAGAATACGCAAAGAACTATTTCCTGGCAAGTCGAGTTTACGCACAGCGTTATCCGGAACGACGACATCCAGACAAAAGGAGCGTGCAAAACTTATTAGAGAGGTTTGTACACGGGAAATATAAACTATACAAAATCCAAATACACGTTATACAGCGTTACCCGGAACGATATCCAGACAAAAGGAGCCTGCTTAACTTATTAGAGAGGTTTGTACAAAGGGGAAAAAGTAAACTGTACAAAACCAGTTAGAAATAGACTGGCTCGAACTGAAGAAAATCCATTGGCTGCGCTATTATCTGTTACAGAAAATCCTTCCGTTAGTCAACAAGTAAGCGAAAGAACTGTTCAACGAATTTTAATAATGGAAGTTATGACGATTCACAAATCCATTTTTATGAAAAAACCTTATCAAAAAGTCAAAATTTATTTTAATTTTAGCTTGCGCCCAGTTGCAAAATTCGACACGTTGTTCACAATTTCCTTCAAAGGGTTCTTGATGAAACTGGATGTGATCGGCATGGAAACGGTTGTCCTTTAAAATTCGTTGAACGGTTCTTTCGCTTACACTTATAGATACTAGCACAGCCAATTGATTTTCTTCAGTTCGAACTGTTCTATTTCAAACTGATTTTGTATAGTTTATATTTCCCGAACACAAACCTCTCTAATAAGTTTTGCACGCTCTTTTTGTCTGGATGTCGTCGTTCCGGATAACGCTGTGCGTAAACTCGACTTGCCAAGAAATAGTTCTTTTGGCATTCTCCTAATATGAAAATCATATATACGAGCTCTTCTCACTTGTACTCCATGACAAAAAATAATACTTGGGTGTAAACAGCTTAAATAATTGATAATAAGAAGCTAACAATGTTTGAAACTTTTACATTACTAAAGTCAAAATAGGCTCTTTCAATAAATTGTTTTTCAAAGCCATTTTCGATTTTTATTCATTAAGATTGCTAGTCCAATAGTTGACAAAACGAGTTTTCGGCGAATAACTTTTAATGTGTTAGGAATTGCGATAGGGTTGTCATTAGAAAAAATGTTTGCTTTTTAATTCCGCATCGAATAATGTAAGCATGTACAGGGGCTCCAATTGAAAATAAGAAAAATAACGTGCTTTAAAGACTGAAAAGTTTGACACTAAATTTTAGACTCCCTGTATAATTCGAATCAATCAAACTTGCTTAACGAGACTGTTACAGCTTACTTAATAAGTTCCTTGTATAATTTTATTAACGAGGCACTATTTGTATTTTTCATTAATTATTAAAACCAGTGACAGTGGTGCAAAAACTGTTTTTTTTTAGTTTTTATTTTTTTTTCTGCTGATATCACCTAAGCGATGCAAATAAAATTTTAGGGGTATGTAGGTAACGATAAATGGGCACCCAAATAAACAACCAAATATATTTATGACATGCAAATTAAAAAAAATATATCATCATGACGTTACACTTTTTGGGGACACTCTGTATACAAGAGCTTCATTTTTCATTACGCTCAATATAAATACACTCAGATTGCACAAGACGCCCACTGGAAGGTCAGAATTTGTCCATATTTATCTTGTACGTCCATCGACATTTTTAAACTGTCCATTGGGTATCCATTTATTGTAGTGTTTATGGATGTACAATTTTGGACATGTTTTGTACTTCGGCATAGCGCCTTCACTCAGGAAATGGTTAAACTAAACAATTGAACCTGTTAATAAAAGGGGGCGGATGGCTTCGGAAGTAGAATATAATAAGGTTTAATATTTATATTACTATGAGGCATGCAGCTTATGCTGGTGTATAAATATATTTTTTTAATGAACCGTCTTCACAAGAGAAAAAGCACTAAAAGTATAAAATACTATTTTTACGTATTTATAACTGTGGTTAATGGTAAACTTAATTTTGTTCAAAGTTAGGGAACTTGTACACAGAAGTTCTAACCTTTGAAGTCGGCGCAATTTCACAGTGTAAGGATCCGTCATGATAATTCATAAACAATTAGTGAGTTGCGCTTACTTTAAAGTTCAGAAGTTTTGCGTACAAATTACTTAAAGTCGAACGCAATTAGGCTGACCATTAGGCTAAGTAATAAACAACTAAAAATATTACTTTTTATTAACAATTTATTAATGTATTATTATTAAGGATTCCTATTAACCTTTTAAATTACGCCGACTTCAAAGTTTCCTTCGGTGTACAAGTTACCTAACTAAATTAAGTTTACCATTAACCACAGTTATAAATACATAAAAATATTATTTTCTACTTTTTAGTGCTCGTCGCTTCATTTTTTTGAAAAAAAAAACTATTTCTTTCTTTTTGGTTCACCTAATCTCCCTCCCCCCTTCATCTTATCGCCCCCGATTTAATTTTGTAATGCCCATGTATTATTGGATTTTCAGACCTCAGATACCCCGAAAATAACATGGTTAATATATTTAAAAAATGTCCTACTCGCTCTTTTCGCTCCCCTCCTCCGCC
The DNA here is from genome assembly GCA_963971165.1 of Philopedon plagiatum. Lineage (NCBI taxonomy): Eukaryota > Metazoa > Arthropoda > Insecta > Coleoptera > Curculionidae > Philopedon > Philopedon plagiatum. The sequence goes on along the minus strand of OZ020196.1, from coordinate 4,884,425 downwards.
GTTTTTTACATCCGTTACACAAACGTAGCTTTTCTGACATCAATAACCCCGAAAATGACCCATTAGTTAACATTTTTGGAAAAATTGACTATCGCTCCTCTTTAAACCCCCCCCCCCCCCCGCCGTCAATGTTATCTGTTACACAAAATTAATTTTTTTGACCTCAATAACCCCGAAAATGGCATGGTAGTTAACATTTTTGGAGAAATTGCCAATCACTCATTTTTATCCCCCCGCTAATTTTTTTAACATCTGTTAGACACAATTAGATTTTCTGACCTCAATAACCCCGAAAATGACATATTAGTCAACATTTTTGGACAATTTTCCATGCTCCCCTTTTTATCCCCCCCCCCCCTATAATTTTTTAAACATTTCCTAGACAAAATTAGATTTTATTTACCACGAAAATGAGATAATAGTCAACATTTTCGGAAAAATTCCAAATAGCTCCGGATTTACCCATCTCACCCACTCCCATTTATTTTTTTAAAGTCATATACCCACAGGACCACCGGACCGTCATCGTCATGCTAAACACAACCGAGAAAAAATTATTGAAATCGGCGCCGCCATTCCGAAGTACACACACAAAAATTGTCGATTTCAAGAATTTTTTTAGTTTTTCGCAGTTTTTTTTAAGTTTCCACTCACTTCAGCAAAAAAATCTTAAAATGGGACCATTCAGGAGAATTTATCTACAAAAAAATTATCTAAATCGGTCAATCCGTTCAAGAATTATGCGTGTAATATCAACAAGGTGATAATACTAGATGCGTAAACCGCCTAATCACCCCCCCCCCCCCCGAGGGGGCTCTATAATGTCGGCAATACCATCATTGTCATGCACCGAAAATTTCGTGTTTCTAGGGTACGCATTAAGAAAGATATCACATTCCTTCGGACTGATGATAAAGAATAGACCGCCTTTCGTATCCGTATCGCTTCATACATACAAATACACATACACACACATAGAAACATTTTTCCAAGGTCGTCCGCTCCCCAGACACGTATTTTCCCCAAGGCGCGTAATTTTTTAAAGGTCTTCCGCTCCCCATACAAAGACTTTTCGGACACCCTGTATACAAACAAATAACCACACATGTAAATACAAAATATAGACGATTTTCTTGAAATACGACTTAATTAAGTTTATTTTAGTACTAATAGAAATATTTTCCCATACTAAGGCTTTTCGGACACCCTGTATACATACATACAAAAACCGACACATATAAATTCAAATATATGCGATTTGCCTGAAATCCGACTTAATTAGGTTTATCTTGGTACTAACAGAAGTATTTGCCCATCCTAAGAATTTTTGACCTGTATACATACAGGGTGTTAGGAAATTCACTGCATATATTGAAACCAGTAAATCCTGACTTCAATTCAGATTGGGGAAAAATAGTCATAAATGGCGCTTCGCGATACTAAGCCAGGTATCGGCCCTCAAAAAAATTTGTTTAATCACTGCACACTACTGGTAATAAAACACATGGCCATATGAAGAACAGTCAGCTAGGTGCTGTGTTGCCAGGACTTTTAATAATATTTCGGGTCTTGAGCAATATACGACCCCTCGAATTTTCAACAAATACAAATTTCAATAGCTTGTCAGACCTCCGGTCGAAACGACAACGAATCGTTTGTGCACTTTATTAACACCGATGGAATGTAAACAAAATTTATTTCCGTCTCTTCGATATATTTTTGGGAAAAAGACTTTATATTTGATTGTAATCTGTTGAGAAACTGTGAGGTAAATAGTTTGTGTGTTAAACGTTATTAAACCCCGTGGGCAAATAAAAATAGTTAAGTGAAGTTTTACAACCTATAAACAAAATTCTTAGGTAAGATATGGTTCATCCAACATTTTTTTGCTTTAATGTGTTTCTGTTGAGGTAAGCTTTTTAAAAAATCAAAAATGTTATAAAATTCGTCGTATATTGCTCTAGAACCCAAATTTCTATGTAAGAAGCTTGAAGAAATAATATTTTTATTACATTACCTCTAAATAAAGAAATCCTAGTAACTCCCCTAAAATTCTCACTTTCAAAAAGATAAAATACTACCTATAACACAAATTTAATAAAACACTCTAGAAAACAGCTGCTTAAAACAACAAATATAAATACCTTAACTTCAACTAACGACCAAGGAATTAGTATTTTAAAATGCACATCACTCAGCGCGAACGATATTTTGTTAATATTAAATGGCTTTAACTTTTTTACAACACGAGAATAATGTGCACATACATACATAATATCTCACCGTCGAAACATATCTAATATCGGTAGGTGGTAGAGGATCTTTTCCTCGACCGAGGAGGTACCACCCCGCGCAACCACTTAAAGAGCTGGTGAAATCTTAGCGGATGTTTCCAGCCCTGGGTGCGTGAGTCGTTTTTTTCCCATTTTTTTTTCCTTTCCTCTTCAGACTGTCATTCTTGCTCTTCTCTTTTGTGTTCCTCCTCTCTTCTAACTATCCACCTCATCAAAAAAAAAACAAATATGAAAATGATGATGGCGCTCCCAGGGGTAAAAAATTCCGGAGGTAAACTACCCCTCCATTCGGATCTCCGGGCGAGGGGTGCTCATGGGGGCCCACCATCGAAGAATTCCAAGAGCATAGTAACCTTTGCCAACATCTACGGGCTTAATTCCAATTTGGACTCTGTCCACCACTATTTCCAATCATGCAAACCCCACATTCTTTTTCTGACCGAAACCCAAATCAGCTCCAAATCCTCAACCAATCATCTCCTGTTTCCAGGCTATGAACTTCTGTCATCTTTTCGTCTTCATGGTGGGGTATGTGCCTACGTTCGCAGCAGCCTTTCTTGCATCAGACTCTCGAACCTGGAATCAGGCCAGCCCGATATTCTCTGGCTAAAACTCGCCCTTAAATCTTCTACTAAGTTTATCTGTTGCATCTATCGCTCCCCATCAGACAAACCCTACAATGAGTTCTTTGACTTTCTCTCGGCAAAAATCGACCATCTCATCTCCGAATTTCCCTCCGCTGAAGTTATCGTCCTAGGCGACTTCAACGTCCATAGCAAGGAATGGTTAGGATCCACAAAAACTGACCCAGAAGGCAGAGCAGCAGAAAACTTCGCAATCAGCAACTCACTCACCAATTTGATCAGAGAACCAACATACTTTCCCCGCGTTTCTACCCATAATGCAGATCCTCTAGATCTTTTCCTTACCACCCATCCTGAGTCTTACTTAACATCTGTTTGCGCTCCCTTGGTCGTTCAGATCATGGCCTCATTACCGTCTCTTGTCCCATACACCCCGAGTTTGCTGAAATCGTGCCAGAACGTATGATCTGGCACTACAATTCTGCCGACTGAGATGGTCTTCGAAACTTCTTCTCTGCTTTCCCTTGGAACCCTGTCTGTTTTTCCACTCCCGATCCCTCCGAAATTTGCTCTCATATCATAGACATTATTCAAGCAGGTACATATTGAAGGTTTCATTCCACATACCTGCAACAAACCTAAACTCCACCATCAAAAGTCATGGTTCTCCAAGGGCTGTGACAAAGCCAGGCTCAAAAAAGCCTAGTTCACAAAAGGTATCTTCAAAATCCTACACCCGAAAATCGTCAAATTTTCACCGAGGCCAGAAATCAATACAACCAAACTATCTCAGAGTCCAAAAATGCTTTTAAAAACCGCATAAAAGATAAAGTGCTTTCCTGTCCCAACGGCGGCAAATCTTTCTGGTCACTTGCCCAAATCATTAGTCAGAAATTCTGTAGAAGCACTTTTCCTCCCCTGACCTCTGACAACGAAGTTATCTCCACCCCTAAAGGGAAAGCAGAACTATTCGCTGCCAATTCCACTCTGATCCCTCCCCCCAATTTCTCTCTTCCAACCGCTAAGTCTGTACCCCACAAAATGCCCCATATAATACTTAAGGTCAAACAAATTCAAAAAACTCTTCTATCCCTTGACACCAAAAAGTCATCTGGTCTGGATGGCATACCAGCAATTGTTCTAAAAAAATGCGCTCCAGAACTTGCACCCATCTTAACTCGTCTTTTCCAGATCTCTTATGACAAGAGTATCTTCCCAGATGGCTGGAAGACTGCTCGTGTGCACACCGTCCCGAAGAAAAGTTCCAAGTCCCTTCCATCCAATTATAGACCCATCTCTCTTCTCTCCGTTGTCAGCAAAGGTATGGAGAAAGTAATCAACTTGCAAATTCTACGATATCTAGAAAAACACAGAATCACCCATGACAGACAGTACGGATTTCGTCACCAAAGATCCACAGCTGATCTTCTTAGCTTTGTCACACATAACTGGAACAAGTCTCTTGAATTTCATGGCGAATCTCATATTTCCAAGGCCTTTGACCAAGTATGGCATGCCGCACTCCTCAACAAACTACCTTCTTACGGTCTTCCTACCAAACTATGTACCTGGATCGGCAGCTTCCTCTCTAATCGGCGCATATCTGTTGTGGTTGACGGTCACTCATCTAACTTCCATCCTATCAATGCTGGTGTCCCTCAAGGTGCAGTCCTGGCACCAACCCTGTTTCTTCTTCACATTAATGACCTGCTCTCTTCAACTACTAATCCCATCCACAGTTATGCTGACGATAGTACTCTTCACTCCAATATTCATTTTTCCAGACAAGTTTCGAATCAGGAGTTGGATAGTGGACGCCGATCTATGTACCTGTTCCTTTCCCAAGATCTTCAGTTAATCTTGGACTGGGGTGCCAAGAACCTTGTTCGGTTCAACGCCTCCAAAACCCGGTCTTGCTCCCTCTCACGCAAAAAATCTGGCAACGCTTACCCCATCCACATGAATGGCCAAGCCCTACAAAACAACGAAACATTCGATCTCGTTGGCGTCGCTTTCGAACATGATCTCAGCTGGCACAGACACATTACTTCAGTAGCCACATCGACAGCTAAAAAGCTTGGTTTTCCCTTTCGAGCCAGAAAATACTTCTCTTCCAACTTATACATTCTCTATTTTTCCCAAATAAGACCTAACCTAGAGTACTGCTCCCACATCTGGGGAGCGGCATCACCTTCGACACTTAAGATCCTTGATTCTATCCAAAAGAGAGCCATTCGACTTATCAATGACCCAGCTCTCACGAGAAAACTCCCTTCTCTCGCTCATCGCCGCGCTGTAGGGGATTTATCCCTTTTCTACCGCTACTTCCACGGATTTTGCTCTGAAGAACTAGCCTGTATTATTCCCCCCTTGAAGTCCCTAACAGAACAACAAGAGGCGCGTTGCCTATGCCTCCCTTTACTGTCCAGCTACAAAAGCCTAGAACAGACGACTTCTCTCGCTCATTCATACCTAGGGTCTCCAGATTATGGAACAAATTGCCTGCAGATGTTTTCCCTTCCCGTCCCAACCTCCTATCCTTCAAATCCCGTGTCAATAGACTACATTTTCCTTCTCTTCAGACACCCACGGTACGTTAGTACTTAGGCTTGAAGTCTGCGTGGGATGTCTCAGATAAAAAAAAATATTATTATGTATTTAAATAGAATATTTTTTTACCAAATTTCCTTCTGTAATCAATGAATTTGGTTAAAATTTTATAATATAGCACGAAAATGTCGCTTCCATTGCAAAATCACTTTTTGATGCTTAATCTGGGAAAGACGGGCTACCGATATCCGAAAACCGCTCTCAAAAAAGTTAAGTTTTTAAAAAGTTATACCAGTTTGAAAAGTCGAGTAAAAATCGCTTTTGCCGAGTTTTTTGTTGACCAGAACTGGTCAACAAAAAAATCGGCAAAAGCGATCTTAACTCGACTTTTCGAACTGCTATAACTTTTTAAAAATTTAACATTTTTGAGAGCGGTTTTCGGATACCGATAGCTCATCTTGCCCAGGTTAAGTATCAAGTAGTGATTTGGCAATGGAAACGACATTTTCGTGCTATACAGGGTGATTAACAAGGTAATGTAAAGCTGCTAAAAGTTTAGGTGTGTGCATGTGCAATATTGCCAATAATTTTTTTGGTCATTCCTACACAGCACGTTAGTAAGCCGATATCAATATCTCCAGACGTGTGTCGAAATTTCGATTAATGGTCTTGGACGGAAAATACAGGAGGCAACAAAAAGAGCACACAAATTTTGGTAGCGTTATTTTTAAAACGCTGTAGCTCGAAAACGGATTGATATACTTTGTCGGGCTTTTAGGTATTGAAAGCCCTTTCGTGTGGCCTTTTATCTAATAAACTGTTTTTTTTTTCAAGGTCAAAATGTTTGTGTTGTATAGGGGTGAACTAAAAAGTAAATGAAAACCATTGTTAAAAATGTTTTTTTTTTAATTTGTGAAAATTGAGCAGTATGTGTTTGTTTTCTTCCAAAACGAGGGCGTTTTGTCCACCTCTCGGTTAGTTATACAGCGTGTCCAGAAACCATCTTAACAAATCGGAAACATTTTATTTTTGACTTTACGGAAATTAAGTTATTCTTTATAGAAAGTTCTGCATCGTGAGAAAATGACACTGCAATTCAAAAATTTGATTTAAGACATACAGGGTGGCTCAAAAATGTAAAAGTCCTAATCCACGTGAAGCTAAAAAGACACAAATCGTTATTTAAAGGTAAACTGCCACTGTAAATATAGTAGAGGTAACTTTTATGTTAGTGAATTTGGTTTGGAACATACAAGAGGTACCAAAAATTAAATTAATTTTTAATTATTGACTTTACAAAAAAGCATGTTCATAAAAAGTCAACATTGTGAAAAAAGAGCATCATTATTCAAAAACATGATATATGACACTACAGAGTGGCTTAAAAAGCTGAAAGTCTCAATTTACGTAAAGTTAAAGAGACACCAAATCTTTATTTAAAGATAAACTGTGTGGAAAAGGACCGAGGTTGCATGGAGGTTTAAATTTATTTAGTTATTTAGTCATGTTCAATATGTTTTTTACCCTAATATTTCATTTGTTATTAAAATTATGTCAAATAAAAATAAACCTTTAATCACCCTGTACGTCTCATTTTAAGTTTAAATGCTTACTTATAACTTAATTAATAACCTTGTACAAATACCATAGTGGTTGAATTGAAATTTAGCTTACCCTTGTTGTAAGGCCATTTCAAAGTTTTAAATTTTTTAGCCACCCTATATGTCCTAGATCAAATTTTTGATTCATCATGTCATTTTTTCACAATGTAGAACTTTTTATATGTAGAACTTTTTATAAAGATATAGGTACTTTTTTGTAAAGTCGATAATAAAAAATTATTTTTATTATTGGGACCTCCTGTATATTCCAAACCTAATTCACTAACATAAAAAGTTAACACTAGTATATTTGCAGTGGCAGTTTACCCTTAAATAACGATTTTGTGTCTTTTTAGCTTCACATGGATTAGGACTTTTACATTTTTGAGTCACCCTGTATGTCTTAGATCAAATTTTTGAATGGCTATGCTATTTTCTCACGATGCAGAACTTTTTATGAGGGATTACCTTTTTTGTAAAGTCTAAAATAAAAAAAGTTTCGCATTTGTTTAGATGGTTTCTAGACACGCTGTATAACTAATCGAAATTTGAGCAAAACGCCCTAGTTCTGGAAGAAAAGAAAACGCATACTGCTCAGTTTGCACAAATTAAAAGAAAACTTATTTTTAACAACACTTTTCATTTATTTTTTAGTTCACCCCTATACAACGCAAACATTTTGATATTGAACAAAAAACAGTTTATTAGGTAAAACTCTACACAAAAAGGGCTTTCAATTCGCAAAAAGCCCTACAAAGTCTATTAATCCAGTTTCCAGCTACAGCGTTTTAAACATGACGTTACCAAAATTTGTAGGTATGCTTTTTTGTTTTCTCCTGTATTTTTCGCCCGAGACCATTAATCGAAATTCCGGCGAATACATCTGGAGATATTGATACCAGCTTACTAACGCCCTATGTCGGAACGACCTAAAAAAATTATTGGCAATATGGCACACACTTAAACTTTTAGTAGTTTTACATTACCTTATTAATTACCCTGTATAGCATGAAAATGTCACTTCCATTGCAAAATCACTTATGGATGCTTAATTTGCGAACGACGAGCTATCAATATCCGAAAACCGCTCTCAAAAAAGTTAAGTTTCTAAAAAATTATAGCAGTATGAAACGTCGCTACAGCAGTAGGTATGTAAAACATCAAAAATTTTAAATTTTTGGAACGACCCTGTAGCATGTCTATCAAGCTAGCAGAGCCACAACGCCTTTTTAAATTTTTTCTTGTGTCATAATTTTTGGCTATTTTATTGCTAATTTATTACCACATTTTTAATTTTTTTGCTCTTCGTTTTTTTTTAAAAAACCTGTGGCTCTGCTTGCTTGAGTTCAAGCTAGCAGAGCCACACTGAAAAACCACAAAACAAAATTCTTTTCCAAAATGTTTTTATACAGGAATTTTTGGTCAATTAATTGCCCCTGAAATATGTAGACTGAGAAAAAATAAACTGTTAGAAAAAAAACAGCGATTTTCTGTTTCATCTATAGAGAATACGATACTATTACTTAAGATCGTGAAATAATAACTTTATAATGACCTGTGGGTATATAGCAGGTTTTAAGACTAATTTATTGCTAATTTATTACCACATTTTTAATTTTTTTGCTCTTCGTTTTTTTAAAAAAACCTGTGGCTCTGCTGGCTTGAGTTCAAGCTAGCAGAGCCACACTGAAAAACCACAAAACAAAATTCTTTTCCAAAAGGTTTTTATACAGGAATTTTTGGCCAATTAATTGCCCCTGAAATATGTACAGAGACTGAGAAAAAAATAAACTGTTAGAAAAAAAAAGCGATTTTCTGTTTCGTCTATAGAGAATACGATACTATTAGGTACTTAAGATCGCGAAATAATAACTTTATAACCTGTGGGTATATACCAGGATTTAACACTAATTTATTGCCACATTTTTTATTTTTTTGCTCTTCGTTTTTTTAAAAAAACCTGTGGCTCTGCTGGCTTGAGTTCAAGCTAGCAGAGCCACACTGAAAAACCACAAAACAAAATTCTGTTCCAAAATGTTCTTATACAGGAATTTTTGGCCAATTAATTGCCCCTGAAATATTACAGAGACTGAGAAAAAAATAAACTGTTAGAAAAAAAACAGCGATTTTCTGTTTCGTCTATAGAGAATAAGATACTATTATCTACTCCTATTAAATTATATATTAATTATTCAACTACTTTTGAACAATTAATAGTATCTATAAACAAACAGCGTGAGTTATAATAACTCACTGCTATAACTCACTATAATAAATCGGAAAAGCTTTACGAACCGAATATCAAGGTGGCTCTGTACAAGCCGATTGGCTGAAAGGAAACGGTCCATTATTGTTACTGAGGGAAGTAATGTCACTCGAATAATTTTGACGTTTTCAAATTAAGTTAATAAAGTTAATAAAGTTCTTTCTCTGTACTTGTATCTTAGTATTTATTGTTATAGTCGTAGATAAAGTATAGTATTCAACTTGCGGTAATGGTCATAACTCACTTGATGAATTATATCACTCGCCTGCGGCTCGTGCTGCAAACTTCATCTGCGTGAGTTATGACCTACATTACCGCTCGTTAAATAATATACTATTACTTAAGATCGTGAAATAATAACTTTATAATCTGTGGGTATCTACCAGGGTTTAAGACTAATTTATTGCTAATTTAGTACCACATTTTTAATTTTTTTGCTCTTCGATTTTTTAAAAAAAACCTGTGGCTCTGCTGGCTTGAGTTCAAGCTAGCAGAGCCACACTGAAAAACCACAAAACAAAATTATTTTCAAAAATGTTTTTATACAGGAATTTTTGGCCAATTAATTGCCCCTGGAATATGTACAGAGACTGAGAAAAAAATAAACTGTTAGAAAAAAAAAGCGATTTTCTGTTTCGTCTATAGAGAATACGATACTACTTAAGATCGCGAAATAATAACTTTATAATCTGTGGTTATCTACCAGGGTTTAAGACTAATTTATTGCTAATTTATTACCACATTTTTAATTTTTTTGCTCTTCGTTTTTTTAAAAAACATGTGGCTCTGCTGACTTGAGTTCAAGCTAGCAGAGCCACACTGAAAAACCACAAAACAAAATTATTTTCCAAAATGTTCTTATACAGGAATTTTTGGGCAATTAATTGCCCCTGAAATATGTACAGAGACTGAGAAAAAAATAAACTGTTAGAAAAAAAACAGCGATTTTCTGTTTCGTCTATAGAGAATACGATACTATTACTTAAGATCGCGAAATCATAACTTTATAATCTGTGGGTATCTACCAGGGTTTAAGACTAATTTATTGCTAATTTAGTAGGTACCACATTTTTAATTTTTTTGCTCTTCGATTTTTTAAAAAAAACCTGTGGCTCTGCTGGCTTGAGTTCTAGCTAGCAGAGTCACACTGAAAAACCACAAAACAAAATTCTTTCCCAAAATGTTTTTATACAGGAATTTTTGGCAAATTAATTGCCACTGAAATATGTATACAGACTGAGAAAAAAATAAACTATTAGAAAAAAAACAGCGATTTTCTCTTTCGTCTATAGAGAATACGATATTATTACTTAAGATCGCGAAATAATTACTTTATAATCTGTGGGTATCTACCAGGTTTTAAGACTAATTTATTGCTAATTTATTACCATATTTTTAATTTTTTTACTCTTCGTTTTTTTTTAAAAACCTGTGGATCTGCTGGCTTGAGTTCAAGCTAGCAGAGCCACACTGAAAAACCACAAAACAAAATTATTTTCCAAAATGTTTTTATACAGGAATTTTTGGCCAATTAATTGCCCCTGGAATATGTACAGAGACTGAGAAAAAAATAAACTGTTAGAAAAAAAACAGCGATTTTCTGTTTCGTCTATAGAGAATACGATATTATTACTTAAGATCGCGAAATAATAACTTTATGACCTGCGGGTATATAGCAGGTTTTAACACTAATTTATTGCTAATTTATTACCACATTTTTAATTTTTTTGCTCTTCGTTTTTTCAAAAAAAACCTGTGGCTCTGCTGGCTTCAGTTGAAGCTAGCAGAGCCACACTGAAAAACCACAAAACAAAATTATTTTCCAAAATGTTTTTATACAGGAATTTTTGGCCAATTAATTGCCCCTGGAATATGTACAGAGACTGAGAAAAAAATAAACTGTTAGAAAAAAAACAGCGATTTTCTGTTTCGTCTATAGAGAATACGATATTATTACTTAAGATCGCGAAATAATTACTTTATAATCTGTGGGTATCTACCAGGTTTTAAGACTAATTTATTGCTAATTTATTACCACATTTTTAATTTTTTTGCTCTTCGTTTTTTCAAAAAAAACCTGTGGCTCTGCTGGCTTCAGTTGAAGCTAGCAGAGCCACACTGAAAAACCACAAAACAAAATTCTTTTCCAAAATGTTTTTATACAGGTATTTTTGGCCAATTAATTGCCTCTGAAATATGTACAGAGACTGAGAAAAAAATAAACTGTTAGAAAAGAAACAGGGATTTGCTGTTTCGTCTATAGAGAATAGATACGATACTATTACTTAAGATCGCGAAATAATAACTTTATAATTTGTGGGTATCTACCAGGTTTTAAGACTAATTTAGTGCTAATTTATGACTACATTTTAAATTTTTTTACTCTTCGTTTTAAAAAAAAAAACCTGTGGCTCTGCTGGCTTGAGTTCAAGCTAGCAGTGCCACACTGAAAAACCATAAAACAAAATTATTTTCCAAAATGTTTTTATACAGGAATTTTTGGCCAATTAATTGCCCCTGAAATATGTACAGGGACTGAGAAAAAAATAAACTGTTAGAAAAAAAACAGCGATTTTCTGTTTCGTCTATAGAGAATTCGATACTATTACATAAGATCGCGAAATAATAACTTTATAATCTGTGGGTATCCATCAGGGTTTAAGACTAATTTATTGCTAATTTATTACCACATTTTTAATTTTTTTGCTCTTCGTTTTTTTAAAAAAACCTGTGGCTCTGCTGGCTTGAGTTCAAGCTAGCAGAGCCACACTGAAAAACCACAAAACAAAATTATTTTCCAAAATGTTTTTATACAGGAATTTTTGGCCAATTAATTGCCCCTGACATATGTACAGAGACTGAGAAAAAATAAACTGTTAGAAAAAAAACAGCGATTTTCTGTTTCGTCTATAGAGAATACGATACTATTACTTAAGATCGCGAAATAATGACTTTATAATCTGTGGGTATCTACCAGGGTTTAAGACTAATTTATTGCTAATTTATTACCACATTTTTAATTTTTTTGCTCTTCGATTTTTTAAAAAAAACCTGTGGCTCTGCTGGCTTGAGTTCAAGCTAGCAGAGCCACACTGAAAAACCACAAAACAAAATTATTTTCAAAAATGTTTATATACAGGAATTTTTGGCCAATTAATTGCCCCTGGAATATGTACAGAGACTGAGAAAAAAATAAACTGTTAGAAAAAAACAGCGATTTCCTGTTTCGTCTATAGAGAATACGATATTATTACTTAATATCGCGAAATAATACCTTTATGACCTGCGGGTATATAGCAGGTTTTAAAACTAATTTATTGCTAATTTATTACCACATTTTTAATTTTTTTGCTCTTCGTTTTTTCAAAAAAACCTGTGGATCTGCTGGCTTTAGTTGAAGCTAGCAGAGCCACACTGAAAAACCACAAAACTAAATTCTTTTCCAAAATGTTTTTATACAGGTATTTTTGGCCAATTAATTGCCTCTGAAATATGTACAGAGACTGAGAAAAAAATAAACTGTTAGAAAAGAAACAGCGATTTTCTGTTTCGTCTATAGAGAATCAGAATACGATACTATTACTTAAGATCGGGAAATAATAACTTTATAATCTGTGGGTATCTACCAAGGTTTAAGACAAATTTATTGCTAATTTATTACCACATTTTTAATTTTTTTGCAATTCGTTTTAAAAAAAAAAAACCTGTGGCTCTGCTGGCTTGAGTTCAAGCTAGCAGAGCCACACTAAAAAACCACAAAACAAAATTATTTTCCAAAATGTTTTTATACAGGAATTTGTTTCCAATTAAGTGCCCCTGAAATATGTACAGGGTCTTCCAACGAGGACTGAACAGGGGCTCATTTTTGAGCTTCCTTGTATTTAAAGAAAAATCTAAAATAGCCAATCGATGTACTTTTTCCTGCAGAATTCAAAAATGAAACCAAAAATTTATTTGAACCAGAAACAAAAGAGTTACGCTATGGATAAGGTGTTTTTTAAATGGAACATAGCTTTTTTTATACGATTTTCGGAACGAATGATTTTTTTTATGTCCGTTCTGATTAAAATATTTAATATTGTGACAGCTATTTTTATTAAATTTTAATGTTTTATCGAGTATAATTTAACTTCAACCTGTTTGAAACATACACTAGGTAATAAAGGTAAAATCACCTTGAAATCCTTCAAAGTCAAAAAGTTTGACAAATTTACTATAATATTGCCGAAATGAAATATTCATTAGAGGAATGCCAAGAAAATGCAAGAGAAGCAAAGAGAAAATTTATTGCAATCTCCCATCTAATGAATATTTCATTTCGGCAATATTATAGTAAATTTGTCAAATTTTTTGACTTTGAAGGATTTCAAGGTGATTTTACCTTTATTACCTAGTGTATGTTTCAAACAGGTTGAAGTTAAATTATACTGGATAAAACATTAAAATTCAATAAAAATAGCTGTCACAATATTAAATATTTTAATCAGAACGGACATAAAAAAAATCACTCGTTCCGAAAATCGTATAAAAAAAGCTATGTTCCATTTAAAAAACACCTTATCCATAGCGTAACTCTTTTGTTTCTGGTTCAAATAAATTTTTGCTTTCATTTTTGAATTCTGCAGGAAAAAGTACATCGATTGGCTATTTTAGATTTTTCTTTAAATACAAGGAAGCTCAAAAATGAGCCCCTGTTCAGTCCTCGTTGGAAGACCCTGTACAGGGACTGAGAACAAAATAAACTGTTAGAAAAAATTGCGATTTTCTGTTTCGTCTATAGAGAATACGATTCTATTACTTAAGATCGCGAAATACTAACTTTATAATCTGTGGGTATCTACCAGGGTTTAAGACTAATTTATTGCTAATTTATTACCAACATTTTTAATTTTTTTGCTCTTCGTTTTTTAAAAAAAACCTGTGGCTCTGCTGGCTTGAGTTCAAGCTAGCACAGCCACACTGAAAAACCACAAAACAAAATTATTTTCCAAAATGATTTTATACAGGAATTTTTGGCCAATTAATTGCCCCTGAAATATGTACAGGGACTGAGAAAAAAATAACCTGTTAGAAAAAACTGCGATTTTCTGTTTCGTCTATAGAGAATACGATACTATTACTTAAGATAGCGAAATAATAACTTCATAATCTGTGGGTATCTACCAGGTTTTAAGACTAATTTATTGCTAATTTATTACCACATTTTTAATTTTTTTGCTCTTCGTTTTTTTAAAAAAACGAAGAGCAAAAAAAATTAAAAATGTGGTAATAAATTAGCAATAAATTAGTCTTAAAACCTGCTATATACCCACAGGTTATGAAGTTATTATTTCGCAATCTTAAGTAATAGTATCGTATTCTCTATAGACGAAACAGAAAATCGCTGTTTTTTTTCTAACAGTTTATTTTTTTCTCAGTCTCTGTACATATAAAAATTCCTGTATAAAAACATTTTTGAAAATAATTTTGTTTTGTAGTTTTTCAGTGTGGCTCTGCTAGCTTGAACTCAAGCCAGCAGAGCCACAGGCTTTTTTAAAAAAAAAACGAAGAGCAAAAAAATTGAAAATGTGGTAATAAATTAGCAATAAATTAGTCTCGAAACCTGGTATAATACCACAAGTTATAAAGATATTATTTCGCGATCTAAGTAATAGTATCGTACTCTCTATAGACGAAACAGAAAATCGCTGTTTTTTTTCTAACAGTTTATTTTTTTCTCAGTCTCTGTACATATTTCAGGTGCAATTAATTGGCCAAAAATTCCTGTATAAAAACATTTTGGAAAATAATTTTGTCTTGTGGTTTTTCAGTGTGGCTCTGCCAGCTTGAACTCAAGCCAGCAAGCCACAGGTTTTTTTTTAAAACGAAGAGCAAAAAAATTAAAAATGTGGTAATAAATTAGCAATAAATTAGTTTTAAAACCTGCTATATACCCGCAGGTCATAAAGTTATTATTTCGCGATCTTAAGTAATAATATCGTATTCTCTATAGACGAAACAGAAAATCGCTGTTTTTTTTCTAACAGTTTATTTTTTTCTCAGTCTCTCTACATATGTCAGGGGCAATTAATTGGCCAAAAATTCCTGTATAAAAACATTTTGGAAAAGAATTTGGTTTATGGTTTTTCAGTGTGGCTCTTCTAGCTTGAACTCAAGCCAGCAGAGCCACAGGTTTTTTTTAAAAAAACGAAGAGCAAAAAAATTAAAAATGTGGTAATAAATTAGCAATAAATTAGTCTTAAAACCTGCTATATACCCACAGGTCATAAATTTATTATTTCGCGATCTTAAGTAATAGTATCGTATTCTCTATAGACGAAACAGAAAATCGCTGTTTTTTTTTTCTAACTGTTTATTTTTTTCTCAGTCTCGGTACATATTTCAGGGGCAATTAATTGGCCAAAAATTCCTGTATAAAAACATTTTGGGAAAGAATTTTGTTTTGTGGTTTTTCAGTGTGGCTCTGCTAGCTTGAATTCAAGCCAGCAGAGCCAGAGGTTTTTAAAAAAAAAACGAAGAGCACAAAAATTAAAAATGTGGTAATAAATTAGCAATAAATTAGTCTTGAAACCTGGTATAATCCCACAAGTTATAAAGATATTATTTCGCGATCTTAAGTAATAGTATCGTATTCTCTATAGACGAAACAGAAAATCGCTGTTTTTTTTTTCTAACAGTTTACTTTTTTCTCAGTCTCTGTACATATTTCACAGTGTGGCTCTGCTAGCTTGAATTCAAGCCAGCAGAGCCAGAGGTTTTTTAAAAAAAAAAGCGAAGAGCACAAAAATTAAAAATGTGGTAATAAATTAGCAATAAATTAGTCTTGAAACCTGGTATAATCCCACAAGTTATAAAGATATTATTTCGCGATCTTAAGTAATAGTATCGTATTCTCTATAGACGAAACAGAAAATCGCTGTTTTTTTTTCTAACAGTTTATTTTTTTCTCAGTCTCTGTACATATTTCAGAGGCAATTAATTGGCCAAAAATTCCCGTATAAAAACATTTTGGAAAATAATTTTGTCTTGTGATTTTTCAGTATAGCTCTGCTAGCTTGAACTCAAGCCAGCAGAGCCACAGGTTTTTTTTAAACAACGAAGAGCAAAAAAAATAAAAATGTGATAATAAATTAGCAATAAATTAGTCTTAAACCTGGTAGATACCCACAGGTTATAAAGTTATTATTTCGCGATCTTAAGTAATAGTATCGTATTCTCTATAGACGAAACAGAAAATCGCTGTTTTTTTTCTAACAGTTTATTTTTTTCTCAGTCTCGGTACATATTTCAGAGGCAATTAATTGGCCAAAAATACCTGTATAAAAACATTTTGGAAAAGAATTTTGTTTTGTGGTTTTTCAGTGTGGCTCTGCTAGCTTGAATTGAAGCCAGCAGAGCCACAGGTTTTTTTAAAAAAACGAAGAGAAAAAAAATTAAAAATGTGGTAATAAATTAGCAATAAATTAGTTTTAAAATCTGCTATATACCCACAGGTCATAAAGTTATTATTTCGCGATCTTAAGTAATAATATCGTATTCTCTATAGACAAAACAGAAAATCGCTGTTTTTTTTCTAACAGTTTATTTTTTTCTCAGTCTGTGTACATATTTCAGAGGCAATTAACTGGCCAAAAATTCCTGTATAAACACATTTTGGAAAAGAATTTTGTTTAGTGGTTTTTCAGTGTGGCTCTGCTAGCTTGAACTCAAGCCAGCAGAGCTACAGGTTTTTTTAAAAAAACGAAGAGCAAAAAATTAAAAATGTGGTAATAAATTAGCAATAAAATAGCCGAAAATTATGACACAAGAAAAAATTAAAAAAGCCGTTGTGGCTCTGCTAGCTTGATAGACATTCAAAATTCTAGATAGGAAACATAAATAAATTTTTAAAATGCCATTATGCCACGCTTTATTAAAATTAAAAAGCAAAAGCTGAAATAAGATGAAATTAATTTTTAAAATTGCACAGATATCATGCAAAAGCGTTAAAAAATAGATAAAAACTGCATTTATTTGTACTTATTTATTTCTTTCCGATTAAAAAAGTTCTATTACCGATACTAAAATGCAGTCCCCCTTTTAGAGTATTTTGCACTTTTTATTCTTAGCGTTAAAAATGTTATTTTTTGGCTTATTAACGAGTTTTCAAGACCTTCCGGTAGTTCACACTAAAAAAAAAAACACTATTTTTACCTGTTCGCCTGCATAGCAATGTTGTTAGCACTGCTAGAACTATTCTGTTTAGACTTCTGAGTATTTGATCCTATTTTTTTCCTGAAAATTGTTGCTTTTATTTTACTTATAAAAACATGTTGGCAATGATGTTAGTTATAATTTTCATATTTCATAACTACAGTGAACTTCGGATATAACGAATCATCGAGGAATTTAAGGGGATCCTTAAATAATTCGTTATAGCCGGGAGGTCGTAATATCGGTGATACAGTATTTATTAGCATCAACAGTATACTTATCATGTGAAACCATATTACTATGTTAAAAATTTCAAATTTGAATGGAAAAATTTCGATTTTAATGTGAAATACCCACCAGGGATACTACTAGCTAAAATACCAAATAATCAAATTATATCTCCTACAGTGTGAAACTATACCTAGGTATCGCTATTGCAGAATTGTTTGCAACTTGTCAAAATAAAGAAATTTATTAGGTGTAATAAATATTTGGAGAATTATTATTTGTACTTTCCTGTAGAAATAAAAATTTCTTATATAATAGTAAATTTGTAGGTTACTTATAACGCTATTGTGTAACAAAAATACCCTGATTTAAAGGTTTTGGTGTTTAGAAATAATTTTGAATTCAACCTAACCTAGGTGAGTCGATTTTAGTAATTTGTACTCATCTGCTTTCTCATTGAAACATATATTAAAATAAAGATAATTTTATTGCGAACACCCTTGCGAAAAATCGGTCATGAATCACGGTTGCCAGGCTTTGAAATTTAAAAATTGGAGCAAGCGATGCGAGACAGGGAAGCATTGCGCGTACTATTCGGTGCGATAGAGGAGGACACAGCATAGCAGCTGTGTGTGACGCGACTTTCGGATGAAGGAGAGTGCGCACTGCGCATGCATGTATTTCTATTGTTTTATAATAAACTTTTTTTACATGACACTAATGTGTTCATCATTTGACATACATTTTACATACCCTAATTTTGTTCATATTAAAAATACAAATTTCATTTTTGGGTTGAAGCTTTAGTTGACAAAATCACATTTTTTGCCATAAAAAAACAATTGAATATTGATTATGGTTTCTCCGGAGGTGAGTTTAAGTTTTTTATTTTAAATGGCAACCTACCAATTTTTTTATACCATTAAATACCTTTTTAAATTCCATTTTCGGTAATATATCATAAGTGGTAGTTTGCTCTCAAAATGGCGACACTGGAGTCATTTTTCCGTTTGAGTAGATCGCCATTTTGAAGTTCCTGGTTGTTATTTTCATAAAATAACTCTGTGGTTTAGTGAAGAAGATTGTTTAACTTTTATTTTTTAAAATGATTTTGTAAAACTCTTTTAAAATAATTTGTGTATGCAAATTTATGTTTTCTTAATATGGACCATTTTTAAAGCAAATTTGCACCAATACATTAAATGGAAAGTACCAAAAGTAAAATAGCCGTCGCGTAGTACATGTTACTTATTATATTACCTAAAATTATCAAAAACACATTTTAACGGTTTTTTTCTAAAAAAAAAGTCAAATAAACAAGACAAAGTACGTTAAAAAGAACATTTATTTAAGATAAAATCGGCTATGCATTTACCTAAGTTGGCGTTAAAAAACAGCCCACTTAGGTAAATTCATAAATCTGATTTTATGTGTAATAAATAATGTTATTCTTAACGTACTTTGTCTTATTTGACATTTTTTGGAAGAAAACCGGTAAAATGTGTCTTTTTGATAATAATTATCAAAAAGACACATTTTACCGGTTTTCTTCCAAAAAATATCAAATAAGACAAAGTACGTTAAGATTAACATTATAATTTATTACACATAAAATCAGATTTATGCATTTACCTAAGTGGGCTGTTTTTTAACGCCAACTTAGGTAAATGCATAGCCGATTTTATGTTAAATAAATGTTCTTTTTAACGTACTTTGTCTTGTTTATTTGACTTTCTTTTTAGAAAAAACCGTTAAAATGTGTTTTTGATAATTTTAGGTAATTAGTAACATGTACTACGCGACGGCTATTTTACTTTTGGTCCTTTCTATTTAATATTTTGGTGAAAATTTGCTTTAAAAATGGACAATATTAGTAAAACATAAATTTGCAGGTACCAATTATTTAAAAAGAGTTTTACGAAATGATGTTAAAAAATAAAAGTTAAACAGTCTTCCTCACGAAACTACAGAGTTATTTAATGAAACAACCAGGGACTTCAAAATGGCGACCTACTCAAACTGAGAAAAATGCCTCCAGTGTCGCCATTTTGAGAGCAAACTACCACTTATGATACCTATGTCACCGAAAAGGGAATTTAAAGAGCCATCTAATGGTATAAAAAAATTGGTAGGTTGCCATTGAAAATAAAAACTTAAACTCACCTCCGGAGAAACCACAATCAATATTCAATTGTTTTTTTTATGGCAAAAAATGTGTTTTTGTCAACTAAAGCTTCAACCCAAAAATGAAATTTGGATTTTTAATATGAACGAAATTAGGGTATGTAAAATGTATGTAAAATGATGAACACATTAGTGTCATGTAAAAAAAGTTTCTCTTTCATCCGAACGTCGCGTCACGCGCAGCTGCTATGCTGTGTCCTCCTCTATCGCACCGAATAGTACGCGCAATGCTTCTCTGTCGCGCATCGCTTGCTCCAATTTTTAAATTTCAAAGCCTGGCAACCGTGATTCATGACCGATTTTTCGCAGGCAACCTTATACCACCGTGTTCGCAATAAAATTATCTTTATTTTAATATAGTTTCAAAGAGAAAGCAGATGAGTACAAATTACTAAAATCGACTCACCTGTTTATAAGTACCTGGCAACCCGGTATAGGGACCGAAAAAAAGTAGGCAACCTAACTTTTGCATGTTCCTTAATATGCTTTATACTTTCGATTAGTGTATTAAGTTCGTTTGGTAAGCAAGTGAGTGAAATATTAAACAAAAAATGAGTTACAGTATTTTTAATTAAGGATAGCCATGACCATATTTCATTAGGCAACCCATTCGCGATATATTTGTTAACATATTATGTTTGATGAAAAATACTTTTTATCCTGTAAGCAGATCGGTGAAGGACGAGCTTACTTCGGATCTTAGACTATTACGTGTTTATATCGGTTAATTTCATATAAATCATATATACCTACCATAACCAGTAGAACTACTTACACACTACTTACCGTTTTTTCATAGAAAGTCGTCTATTTTTGCGACTTGTGGATGAACATAATCGTTTTCTGACACATAAATTTTCGTTCTTTCTAGTCCGCCCCATGATAGCTATTTAAATACACCGAAAATCCAAATCACAATCACACGCTAATCTTAATAATAAGACTGCTCCCGGTGTCGTACGATGCTTGCTGTGTTGCCAAAATGTGTTAACTGCCGAAAAGGCTACGCGATTTTCTCCAAAATTCATTAATTACGGAATTCCAAAGTTTTACAGAAAACTAAAGGTTTAATCAAAAATTCGATCTCCGCATAAATTATAGAGAAAATCGTGAACAATGAGGGAAAGTCTTTTAAAAAAATAAATATTACAAAATAACAAAAATTTTAAAAATAATTTTTTGATTTCTCTTTTTAAATGACTTTCCCTCATTTTGCTATAAAATTATAATATATTTCCAAAATTTCGTATCATTTCGTTGGTTAGTTTTGGTGCAATTCTTTGAAACAAATTAGTATGTTTCAGCTGGTGATGAATGCTCTTAATTTCTGCGCTTCGAGTCGAGGCACTATCCGCGATTATTGTCTTATAGTTGTCGTGTGTATCGTAGAGAGCGCCACCGTACCGAGGATTCCACAAGTGAATATAAAGTTAGGTGTGCAATATCCATTGTTGTGGAGCATTATACACAATTGGCGGGAAGTTTAAAAATGACACTAACTAGGTTTATTTAACTTCGGACGTTGACATAATATGGGATGTACAGGCGGGAAATAGAGGAAAATTTAAATTGTATTAATGGTTGGTTTAAATATCACAGATTTTGTTGTCGCATCCGAGTGTAGGGTGCCACAAGTAGAACGGGTGTTACAGTGCAGGATACTGCACGCACAATATGCCACAGTTAATAGCGCACATACACACACACCATCACACCTACACACACACCATCACACACAACTTAAGTATGCGATAAAGTGTTATGTCTGTGAAGAGAGGCTATCCGTAACAATGGCTGAGAATGTGCGTCTTATTTGAAATAAAATGTTAAACACTCTGATACAAAATCCGCCTATTATCAGTATTTATTTATTTAAGAATGAATTTCTTTATGAGACATTGCGTTACTCTGTATGAGGCGTCTGAGTTCCCAGCATTTTCGTAGAGAACTTATTGTCCGCCCAAGATATCTGGAACCGGCAGAAGAATTTAAAGAATGCAAGGAGACGCTTAAACAACGTTGCCACTTTGTGTGTAAACCAGTTTTAAAAACTGTTTAATTTTTCGTTAATAAGATTTAAACTTTTCTTACCGCATCATAAAATGAGTTCTATAATACCTGTCGTTAAGAATTAGATAAAGCTTCTGTTTTCAACAATTAATTTCGGGGGTGTTATTTCCCCACAAAATATTTAGCAAGAAATTACCAACATTGCATTATTTCCGTGTCTTCTTCGCCTCGTCGACTGAACGGTGACTTGGCCCGCGTCGGTAACACGCTTATTGAATAGAAAAATAATAGATAGAACTTATTTGGCTGATTGCGAAGTCGGTCTCCGTCTTTGTAAATGATTTATTGCCTCTCCGGGTCGGGATGTCTGTGAGTTGCCTCATAGCCGTCTCATCATCGGTCGAGAGTCGTGGTGTTTAAAAATGGAAAATTTGAAGGGAAAAGTTTTGCACAGTCAGGCGCGTGAGATAATTGCAAACGTAATTAGGGTTTGCGATGAAGAGGCAGGGAATAATATGATAAAAATTCCAATAAAAAATAAAACACAAAGGGCTATGTTGTACACAGGAGTAGGAAGATCATCTATAACAAGAATTAGAAAAGAAGATGCTCTTAGACAACAACATAATCCCGCAAACTTATTATCTTCTCCAAGAAAAAAACGGGAACGAACAAAAACGACTCCGATTCTGAGTAAAATGGACTAAACAAGACTTCATAATCATTATAGGTAATATAAACAGAACACATTTTTTCCACCAAGTTTTCTTTTATTTTTTTAGTTACATTTTAAATCCTTCAAAGAAGGTATTGTGTAACAATTTATTTGAATAATTGCCACAGATTTATAAATATTTAAGTTTTTAAACAGGTTAGTTTGAATTTGTATGATTAAATTAATAGAACGCCGAAGCTGAACCCCCAAAAACGTTTTTTTGCCATCTATTATATTATGGAAACAAAGCATTGGCGAACGCTTACTAATCAGGATTTTTAACCTATTTTATAAAAGAATTATTCCCTACATTCTTTAACGGAGTTTCCTACAAGTCTTTTATATATTAAACGAACCTGATTGTCAATATATTTTAATTATTTTTTATAAGGACGGATAAGTTGACACTACGCCACTGAGTAGTGCTATTTTAACATAGTTTTTATGCATTTTTATGACTTCCTTTCCCTTTCGTCCCAGTTACAGGGAACTTGGGCGGACAATACTAGAAATTTCGCTAGCTCTAACGTATGGTAAGAACGTACAGGGTGGTCCACATAAGATGACCCACTATCTTATCTCAGAATCTGTAAGAGCTACAAAAAAAAGTTAAAGACAAAAGTTTCTTGCCTTGACTTTAAGTTTTTAGGTATTTAGTTTTTACGTATACATGGTGTTTAGTTTTTTCTGGCCAAGTATCAACTTTCTTACTTTAAATGGAACACCCTATATATTTTTATATTTTCGAATTTTACGGTTGATTCTAAGTAAATTTTAATAGAACATGTTTATTGAAATTTACAGTAGTTTTCGAGATATTTTAATTTTTAAAATTTTTACAGCGAAATCAGTCTTTTGAAACATATCATGTATTTATATATAATAATTTAAGATTAGTTTCCCTATTAGATACTCAGTCCTTTTTTTCTAAACTAAACCAAAAGTAGCATACAGGGTGTTAAATATATTAGTCCAAATTTGTCAATTTTTAAACATCAATATCTCAACTTTTTTAAATGGAACACCCCATATATATAAATGTTTTATATAAAGCAGCATTTAATTCCCTATAATTTGACTATAATATTTGTTATACCTAAAATCAACTGTTTTGCAGATATTGGTATATTTCTTAGCTTATTTTTTTAAAATTATCAAGTGTTGGCAAAAGTTCGACTAAAATTAATAATATTCATTTGTATTCGCTTATGATATATTTACCAAGTAATAATAAATATATATTGCCCTTAGAGTAATACCATTGGTAGTTGTTTTTTTTGTAAATTTTGTGAAATTTAAACCTTAATATTTTAGTTATTATCCGTCCAACCGATTTAATTTTTTGTGTGCGTGATGCAATTGACTGATTGTGAAACATATTTATTAAAAACTTATAATTTCCAACTGTAGTATTATTTTTGCCATTTTAGTGAGTGTTTTTAAAAAAGCTATAACTTTAAGAAATTTCTTACCTCTACAAAATTATTGATTTTAGATATAGGAATCATTATAAGCGTTTAATAGAAATCCGTTTTAAAAATTTATGATTTATTGATAAAAATTTAACAAATTTAGCATAATATATCTTATTTTCGGTATATAGAAGTATTTTTGAAAACAACATTATAGAAATGACATTGTTGTGACGATAATTTCTTAATGGATAAATTTTGTTTTTTACCATATTAATTTTAGTCGAACTTTTGCCAACACTTGATAATTTTAAAAAAATAAGCTAAGAAATATACCAATATCTCCAAAACAGTTGATTTTAGGTATAGGAAGTATTATAGTCAAATTATATGGAATTAAATGCTGCTTTATATAAAACATTTATATACAGGGTGCTACAAATTCGAGTCTTTGTATGGAGATCTCGGTAACCGTAAGAGATACGAAGTCGGTTAAATTGGGGCAAAGTTGCGCAATTTGATGCTGAATGATAAGCTATTTAGAAGTTTGAGAAATTCCGATTACTTCCGGAGATAGTCGAAAAAAACCGAAATTTTGCAAAATCTATTTTATTTTTTCCTACGCGTATTTGAAGAGATATTTAAAAATAAATTGCCCTTTGTCACGGGCACTTTTTATCCTCTTCAAGATGAAATAATTAGTTTTTTAGTCTGACGTTTCGGATTTCTGGAACCATCATCAACTGTATTTTTTTAAATACGGATCTGCACTTTTTATTTCATTTTTGGAAGGCTTTTGGCATCCTGAATTTAAGAAGATGGACAGGAAACAGAGGTGTGATAGAATGGCCAGCGCGATCTCCTGATTTAACTCCTGCTGATTTTTTTCTTTGGGGAGCATTAAAGGACATAGTTTATAAGGTTCCGATTAATAATTTAGAACATTTAAGAGAAAGAATAATAAATGCATTCCATACAATGAGAGGCAGATCAATACTAAGGGCGGTTCAAAAAGCGGGTAGAAATGCCGAAAAATGTATTCTGGCAAATGGTAATTTATTTGAGCATTTATAATCTTGTTAAAAAAAATTGTTTTTCATATTTGGATTATTGTGTTGTTTTTAAGTAATTAAACTAGTAATAAAAATAATGTTATTTAGTACTCAGTTTCTTTTTTTATTATAACTATTAATGCTTCAGAATTTATAAGAAACTGGGGAACATGTGTCAATTTGGTAAGTACTGACGACCAACAATTAATTATTATTTGAATGACCTTCTTTGTTCATACTTCTAAATAACTGTGAAACAAATTTATATTTCTAAATATTTTCGAAACCGAATAGCATGTATTTAGATAGCGTCAAAAGTTTAAAAATAAAAAAAGCAAAGTTGATATAAAAATAAATTTACTACTTTTTATTAAAAAACAAAGTTTTGGAAATGGCCAAAATATTTATTTTTGAAATAAAGTAAAAATCGTTCATCATTTAATTTTCCGGCATATCTGTTTTTTATCTGCGCAACCATTATCATTGTAGATTTTTGTCTTATATCATAAGCAAAGTAGTATTTGGTAAATATCATGGATTTATTAGGACTGGATACGGGATGAGTTCACATTCTTTGAAGCCAAAACAAACCATTCTAAACGACACTGTAAACACAATTTGTAAACATTGGCCACATCTTATTTTACCTTGTATTTTTGTACAAAAAATACGTTAGAAGCATCACAAGATTTACTAAAAGTAATAAAAGCCATAAAATATTTTATTTTTCTGCTAAATAATAATAAATTTAAGTTAAAAAGGTTTTATTATTTATAGCTTATGTTATTTCTAAAGGTGTTTATTTAAAGTCGCTCCGAGTCGTTTATAAATCTATATAAATCTATATGTCGCACTTTTTCTTTTCTAGTTCATTAGACAAAGACGTACGTGTAACCGAGTGTTCAGACCGAGGTTCAGCCTTTTCCTAAACAACCAGCCAGACAGCAACACTTCTGGGCTGCGTTCGATATCATCGCCGGGTGACACACCGGTGTGATTTTTCAACCTGAGCTCCAACACTCCAATGCTATTTTATCTCTTTCTACTACCATTCTTGATTCAATTACGTAGTAATTCGTAGTCTTCTCTATGTTCGTAGTTCGTAAACTGCTCCCCCAAGAGAATAATAAAAACAAAAACAAACAACAAAATATAAGGCTTCACGTTCGATTCGCTCACAGTATACAGATATCGAATCCTTATTATAATAAATCCATGGTAAATATCAATATTTCATCTTTGTCTAACGCATAGGGCACCTATGGAGATTGCCATTAATACTACTTTAAAAGTGAGTGCAATACGTCAATAAATTCAAGATGCGAAAAGCCTTCCAAAAATGAAATAAAAAGTGCAGATCCGTATTTAAAAAAATAAAGTTGATGATGGTTCCAGGTTCCAGAAATCCGAAATGTCAGACTAAAAAACTAATTATTTCACCTTGAAGAGGATAAAAAGTGCCTATGACAAAGTGCAATTTATTTCTAAATATCTCTTCAAATACGCGTAGGAAAAAAAAATAGATTTTGCAAAATTTCGGTTTTTTTCGAATATCTCCGGATGTAACCGGAATTTCTTAAACTTCTAAATAGCTTATAATTCAGCATCAAATTGCGCAACTTTGCCCCAATTTAACCGACTTCGTATCTCTTACGGTTACCGAGATCCCCATACAAAGACTTGAATTTGTAGCACCCTTTATAGGGTGTTCCATTTAAAAAAGTTGAGATATTGAAGTTTAAAAATTGACAAATTTGGACTAATATATTTAACACCCTGTATGCTGCTTTTGGTTTAGTTTAGAAAAAAAGAACTGAGTATCCAATAGGGAAGCTAATCTTAAATTATTTTAGAAATTGAGCAATATTTAAACATAAATACATGCTATTTTTCAAATGACTGATTTCGCTGTAAAAATTTTAAAAATTAAAATATCTCGAAAACTACTGAAAATTTCAATAAATATGTAATATTAAAATTAACTTAGAATCAACCGCAAAATCCGAATATGTACAAATATATAGGGCGTTCCATTTAAAATAAGAAAGTTGGTACTTGGTCAGAAAAAACTAAACACCCTGTATACGTAAAAACTAAATACCTAAAAAATTAAAGTCAAGGCAAGAAACTTTTGTATTTAACTTTTTCTTGTAGCTCTTACCGATTCTGAGATCAGATAGTGGGTCATCTTATGTGGACCACCATGTACAGGGTCTTCCAACGAGGACTGAACAGGGGCTCATTTTTGAGATTCCTTGTATTTAAAGAAAAATCTAAAATAGCCAATCGATGTACTTTAATATTATTATAGTAAATTTGTCAAATTTTTTGACTTTGAAGGATTTCAAGGTGATTTTACCTTTATTACCTAGTGTATGTTTCAAACAGGTTGAAGTTAAATTATACTGGATAAAACATTAAAATTTAATAAAAATAGCTGTCACAATATTAAATATTTTAATCAGAACGGACATAAAAAAATCACTCGTTCCGAAAATCGTATAAAAAAAGCTATGTTCCAATTAAAAAACACCTTATCCATAGCGTAACGCTTTTGTTTCTGGTTCAAATAAATTTTTGGTTTTCATTTTTGAATTCTGTAGGAAAAAGTACATCGATTGGCTATTTCAGATTTTTCTTTAAATACAAGGAAGCTCAAAAATGAGCCCCTGTTCAGTCCTCGTTGGAAGACCCTGTACATGTCTTTACAGAGTAACACAATATTTTCAAAAATAAATTAATTCTTGAGAAATATCATGTTACTTGAGATGTGACATGAATCAACTACAAACTATGATCAAATATTTTGAAGCCCTGAAAAGGGTTGATTTTGTCGGGGTGGGTCGGGGAGGGCATGGTTCCGGGGACAGTCGAATCAGTTGTCAATCAGTGGTGGAATCAGCTGGACCATCTTCATCCTGATGGTCCGTGATCCACCAAGTGGATAAATCAGCTGGACTGTCATGATCTTCCGGCGGCGGTGGTGGCATCCAATCGGTACTGGAGTCCGGCTCCATCTCTTCAGCCGACAACTCCCCATTTTGCCAGTCGATGTTTGACAATTCCTGACCCAGATCTGCTTCTTCGACTGCCCGCTCATCTTCCCAGGCATTAAACATATCTTCTTCCTCGATGTCCAGAAGTCGTTCGATGTCCAAGAGTCGGTCGTTCATATCGACTTCATTCATGTCAACGGTATCATGCCTAAAAACCGCTGAACCGCGACTTAATGGTCTTTCGAAATTCATAGTTAGGTATATCTTGGTACTTTAAGATTTAAAAATGAAATGATACTGTTACTCGCTCACAACCGTTTAGAGATAACACAGCCCCACAAAAAAGTTTTGGAACTTCTATCGAGACAACTATATCCCTTTGTAACCTTCGACGCTGAATCCGAATCCGAGGTCAAAAAAAATCGTACACCCCCAAAATCAACCCCTAGCGCTAAAAAACACCTCCTCAGCGGGGTGCAAATGACTTAACGCTCCACGAATAGTCCTAAATCTCAGTAAATCGAATTAAATATATTCAAGTATATAACGCATAAATACAGAGTTAACACTACTTTCCATTGACAATCACCCCCATGAGTGGGTGAAAACTACCCCTCATACAACAGGAAACTTACAAAAATGCAGTGATTGCAAAAAAGCTTACGATGCCCAGTTTTTTTTTTGCAAAGAGTGAGTAACTGCATTAGTTCCGATGCGATGTTCAAAATCTACCCCATAGAGTGGCGGAAACCACCCCTAGATTAAAATTGCAAAGAAAATCGGGGAAAAGATTTTGTCATCGTGATTTCTATTTTAATCGATGCTAAAATTGGCTAAAAATATGCAGCACTGCAGTTTGGAGGTAAATACTTGCATTGCACGAGTCCACATCTCCATGAGAGGGTGAAAATTACCCCTCACATAACAAGAAATTCAAAAAATTGTTGCAGTACCTTTTAGAAAAGCTCAAAACATCTGCATTTTCTTATTTAAGAAGAATCTTCGACAACGTACTTGAAAAGTATCCGTATTATGAAGTAGCAAAAATTTACCCGTAGTCTTAATTCAATTAAATTTATTCTTTCTTTTTGTAATATCTTTTGGATTTATTTTCGAATGATCTTCTGATCGACTGCCGTTTATGCTTTTCAGACGTCTCCCTTTCTAAGGATCAACAGTAATCTGCCATCATGTGTTCGTCCCATCTTCCTTGGTACCTTTTTTCCATTTCTGGTATATCTTGGTGAAAGTGTTCACCCTGCTCTTCACTGTAATCGCCTAAATTTTCTGGGAAATAATCAATATGAGAATCGAGAAAATGAAGTTTCAAGCTCATATTGCACCCTAAAGATTTGAAATTTTTATCATTTCTGCAACAACTTTTTTATAATTTTTAACTCTTTTATTTCCCAGAAAATCATGTGCTAGTTTTTTGAAACTTAGCAATAAAAAAATTTCATTGTATTTAGGGGTGGTTTCCGCCACTTTATGGGGGTAGCTTTTGAGCATCGCATCGAGACTAATGCAGTTACATACTGTTTCTAAAATAACTGAGCATCGTAAGCTTTTGTTGCAATCACTGCAGTTTTTTTTTAATTTCCTGTTACTGAGATTTAGGACTAACCCAACCTGAGGGGTAGTTTTCACCCACTATGGGGATGATTTTTAATGGAAATTGGTGTTAACTCTGTAGTTATGCGTTATATTCTTGAATGTTTATATTTAATTCGATTTATTGAGATTTAAGACTATTTGTGTAGTGTTAAGTTATTTTTACCCTGCCTAGGGAGAGTTTTTTCGCGCTAGGGTTTGATTTTGAGGGGTGTATGTTTTTTTGACCTCGGCTTCGGATTCAGCGTCGACAATTACATAGGGATACAGTTGTCTCGATAGCACGATGACAAAATATTTTCCCCGATTTTCCTTCCAATTTTAATCTAGGGGTGATTTCAGCCACTCTATGGGGGTAGATTTTGAGCATCGCATAGGAACTAATGCAGTTACTCACTCGTTGCAAAAAACTGGGCATCGTAAGCTTTTTTTGCAATCACTGCATTTTTTTAAGTTTCCTGGAATGTAGTGTTAACTCTGTATTTATGCGTATTTATATTTGATTCGATTTACTGAGATTTAGGACTATTCGTGGAGCGTTAAGTCATTTTTACCCCGCTGAGGAGTTTTTTAGTGCTAGGGGTTGATTTTGGGGGTGTGCGATTTTTTTGACCTCGGATTCGGATTCAGCGTCGAAAATTATATAGGGATATAGTAACAGTTGTCTGGATAGGAGTTCCAAATCTTTCTTTTTTTGTGGGGCTGTGTAATCTACCCCCTCCACCACTTCACTCCCACCTTTTCACCTCTAACAAACTAGAGTTTATTATACAGATGCACTCCATCCAAAAATGACACTGGCGGACTTCACTGTCGAAAACTGCTTTTAGTCCCCCCCTCCCAAAAAAATTGGTGTAAAATTATACTCGATCCCTCTGGACTTTTATAATTTTCTATATAATGCCACATATACTATGGCATTAGGTAACTACAACTATGATGAAATATTTTGTGGCCCTGAAAAGGACAGTTTTTCAAGGTATATCTTATTTGTAATCAGACTCGATTACAAATAAGGGACGCACTCTTGTGCTGAAGAGTACCAAGCTGTACTCCACAAGCTTTACAAGTCGGTATGTGTGTGCGACTACCCAAATCCTGTGTTATATGATAACTGGTGAATTGGTCACCAGCCGACTTATTTGCAAAGTCTGCATAGCAGCCAACACACCAGTCATCATTACCCACACGCACCAGGTTTAAGGTCCTACACAACCTGCGGGATCTGACGGTAAAAACATTCCTCCGCCTTATTGCGACATTACCCATATTCGTAGGTACCATCGCGCCGATAAAAAACTAGGACAGCAAAATAACAAAACTGGGAAAGGAAATACATATCTCCTAGACTCTAAAAGGTGCTCTAGAGCTGGTAAGGTAAACTTTACGTTACTTTTAAAAAGTGACCTAGGTTACATAATTTAACGTTTTGTATTTTGCGATTTGAGGGATGTTTATATGGAGAAACTAAATTTATTTGGCATTTTTTTATTTAGAAATAGTCAAATATTTTATTTAAAGTATATTTAACATCGCCTGAAAATGAAAAATAAAACCAAATAATAAAATAAATTTAATAAAAGATAAAAAAACATGCAAACGCAAAATTTTCAATATTTGGTAATAGAACCAATTCTGTTTATTACTTCTTGAATGCTTTGCGGCATACTTAAAACTAGGTTTCTGCATAATTCGCCCGTTACTTCATTCCAAGCTTGATTTATCCTGTAGCGTAATTCAACCCTGTTTCTTGGTATAATATTAATTTCTTGGAGAAAATGTAAAATTTTGACCATATACAGCGTTTATCGATGGTATCATCACTTCATTTACTAGATTAACGTATACAGCTGCAGCTAGACTTCCTTCTACGATTTGGCAAACTCCTGGCCCTCTAGCGCTAATCCAGCCGCAAACATTTATAGAGAAACGCCCACTTTGGTTGGTTTTGTGGGTGTATATCTCATCATACCGCATGCCAGAAGGCCTAAAATCCCGAATTCTCCCATTATTACATGACTGAAAGTTTTCTCGTCAGAAAATGAACTGTTTCCTAGAAATTATTCTGATTTAAATATTCGTGTGCAAATTCTAACCTGCCCTGTTTATTTCTTTCCGTTAAAAATATTTTAGGAATTTCGAACCCTGTCTTTAGCAGTATTTGCAGAACTTGGAAAGTTCATCTCTTTTTTCGCCTTTATTACAGTTTCGAATGGATACTCCCTTAGATAATCAGTCTTATATCTTGATCTTCAGCAGAAATTTTAGGGTGACCTGAACCTGATTTTATAATAATAGTGCCATGCCTTGCTATTTTTTGTTGTGCCAACAGCACGGTATTCTTGTTTACTCCCAGTTCGTCTGCAATATCCCTAATAGAAGCACCATCTCGCAACCGACTGTTGCTGGGGGGTTAATTGTGGCATATTTTTAGAGAAAAATGTGTTTGACAAGTTAACGATAAAGTGACAATATATATTGACATGTAAAATTTTCATATGAGATTTTGCTGGTACCAGACTCGACAGTAAATAATTCCTAATAGTCTAGGAGAAAAAAGGAAATTTTGCTGTCTTAGTTTTTTATCGGCACGATGGTACATTGCGCCCTTCATCGCTCGAAGATCCATCATCTGCCATGTTGAGATGAGCGAATGTAATGAAGTAAGCAGTCGAGTCGAGCTGCTTTTAAAGACCTCAGCTTCCCCCACCCTTGCTAAAAGTAGAGGAGGGGATGATGGTGGGGTTCTGTGAGGACTACCAAGATATGATGGAACCCTTAGGAGATGACAAACTTAAACGCTGAAGGGTGTTTTACGTGCAAAGATATAAGAAAAACAAATATATAAAATTCAGTTTTTCTAAGGTCTAAAATTGCACCAAAGGCCCCCAAAATCCTTGAAATCCCCGGGGAGACACTTCGTGCCTCCCCAGATCGGGGGCTCCGCCCCCAGAACCTCAGGACCCCGTTTGCTTTTTCAAACGGGGCGGCGGGTAATATACTGCTCGG
Source organism: Philopedon plagiatum (assembly GCA_963971165.1). Lineage (NCBI taxonomy): Eukaryota > Metazoa > Arthropoda > Insecta > Coleoptera > Curculionidae > Philopedon > Philopedon plagiatum. Next base: position 4,851,720 of record OZ020196.1, on the reverse strand, counting down.
TAAAATACAGACCCTGCGTGGCGCGTAGTATTCATTAAATTTTCTCGGATTTGGGTTTGCTCAGTTTTACTCAGGTTTGGATTTGGGTTTGCTCCGTTTTATTCAGTTTTGGGTTTGGGTTTCTTGGGGTTTTGCCTGGGTTTGCTTGACTTTGCTTGGGTTTGCTTGGGTTTGCTTGGGTGTGCTTGAGTGTGCTTGGGTTTGCTTGGGTATGCTTGTGTTTGTGTTTGCTTGTGTTCGCTTGGGTTTGCTTGGGTTTGCTTGGGTTTGCCTGGGTTTGCTTGGGTTTGCTTGGGTTTGCTTGGATTTGCCGCTTTACCCTACCTTTTCGTCCCTTACAATTTAGAGTTTATCATACAAATGCACAAATTTCGACATGGTGAGAAATAAGATTTTTTTGTCATTTTCGTCAATCGTTATAAGGCATTTCCTGATATTTTACGCAAAAATTGTAGAGGACTAAAAACGTTCCTTTTACCACCTTTAACCAAGTTCCGTAGGGTTTGGTTAGGTTTGGTACGGTTTGCTTAGGTTGGGTGCTGCTACCAAAGAATATGTCCTTATGGAAGTTCATCAACTTGGTTCGCAGATAAATACCATACTTAGTAATGTGCTAGTACCAGTTTTTCAAAACATGTTTGAAGATGATGAGGCCAAAATTACCTACCTTAAGGAAAAAATGTATCAAATTCACCCGCATGCTGCACGGTATACCACAACGAAGATAAATAATCAAAAAAAAAAAAAAATGGAAACCAACCTAGGTAAAGTTCTATTTAAAAACATAATTATACTGTTACATGTAATAAATTAAAAATAAAACGCATAATTATGAAAAGCAATGTTTATTATTATTTATAATGTCGCATACATACGTAACGTAAAAACTATTTGATAATGTTTATACAATATCTGATTTGTCTATCCAAGAATTAAATTGATTTGGAAAACCTAACCATTTTACAAACAATTGATCGTTTTGATTTTTCTTGCGTTTTCTAAGAATTTTCTCAACTAAATAAACACCAGGGCTAGCTGTCTTTTGCAGTTCTGCTTCGTAAAAACATCCTTTAATAGGTTGACCTTCTAATGATTGCAGCAAGTACGTAGGTGGATTTGTAATATTAACTTTTGCTATCTCAAACAGTTCTGTTGACCATGAAGGCGTATATTCTGTGTCAAATACACCTTTGTACTTGCTAATGCGAACAATGTCACCAAAATGAAATTTGTTTTTCTTCGGAACAATTTTCAAATAGTCATATGCTTTAATAGGGGTATCCTGTTTTATACTGTTAGGCTTCATTCCAATGGTGCGGTGTTTAGTGTTATTATAGGTCTTCGTTATAGCTGGTAATATTTGTAACCATCTGTATGAACCTCTAGCCTAGAATTGTTTATATAACTTATTTTTCAAAGTTCTTATAACACGCCCAACAATTGCCGCTTTTTTCGTGCTATATGTGGAATAATGGTTTATATTATATTTTTTCACGAGTGCTTGAAAGGTGCTATTATAAAATTCCTTTCCTTGATCAAATCAAATTGTTTGGTGCATATGATGTTTCTTCAATGATGCTTTTCATGGCATTCGTAACTTCAACACCAGTCTTATTCTTAACTGCTTTGGTGTACACGAATTTGGAGTAACAGTTTATACATACAACAATGTAACGGTAACCATCATTTCCGCCAAATCAATTTGCCACAAATCTCGATATCCTTTTATGACTGTACGTCGTCTAACAAAATTTTTTCTTGCTGTCCTATGTAATTCATTTACAACTTTAATTTTTTCTTGGCTAGGATCCATATTATAAGGTTGCACGTCTTATCAGACACTGAGGATGGCAACTACGTGCAATATATATATATATATATATATATATATATATATATATATATATATATATATATATATATATATATATATATATATATATATATATATATATATATATATATGCAAAATATCTTATACGCCTCCAAAATATATATGCTTTCATAGAACACGCCTCCAAAATCGGAGGCGCATTCGAAAAATCGGAGGCCAAAGCGAATTTGCGTGTATAATGGATTTATTTGTGGGTTTAAGTCAATAGAAGACGTTTCACAAATTTTTGTTTGGAGGCATTTTGGGTCGATATACATGTACAGTTATACAATGCAGTTCACAATATTTTATCTACGGGGCGCCACCGTTTTATACGCATATACACTTTAATTAATGGCACTGACGCATTTACCTCCACATGCTCTCCTTACTATTATGCCTCTGAAATATGGCAACAAGGTAAGGAGGCCAATTAATACGGAACATTTAAGCGTGTGTAAATAATTTACTTTTATGATTATTTTATGTTTTAAAGTAGTTGCTGAAATTACGATTAGGGCTCCGAAAACGTACGTATGTGTATAAGATCGGTGAACGCTTTGATATAAGTGTCTGTAAATTTATTTGTACAGTTTTTTATATGATAAGAGAAGGATATAAATAGATAATAGGTGCTCTTTTTACTAATGTATGTTGCAGTAGTAGAACTTTCTTGAAATTTATTTTTGCTAAATTATTGTCACGCTCTGACACGAAAAATCACCAAGTCTAAACAAAAAAGATATTGCCCACATTTAGAGGGGTGTCCACTAATGGTGTCGAGATTATGCTTAAGTTCGTATATTGTACAGAGGCGTCGTCAAAAATTAAGCACAAGAGTAATAAGTATAACAAATATTAAAATGTTTTTCTTTAATTTAATATATTAGGAGCTTTTAATATTCTTGGTTTTCTATTTAAAGAGCATGTTTTCGTCCGTTTCTGAGCTAAACTTGTTGTCACTGAAGGTGTAACCTTTACTGCTCATAATACAATTTCTATCGTTAAAATTTCACTAAAACTAGAACTAGTTCTTGGACCTTAAAGGAATGTCTGAAAAGTGTTCGAATGAAAGTTTTTCAATCAGACGTTCATATCAAACCCCTTCTATTCTAGTTATCAAAATTATCATGTTATTTTGGTTTAAATGTACCTGCCACTGAAAAAATGCGACAAAAACTTTTTATCGTAATATTTAGCCTAATCGACACATTCTAATTATCTATAACATATATACAATAAATGAGATTTTGCGTAATTTTTTCTATGTGGGATCAATTTTATTGAAACAAGGGCCTGCAAATGTTTAGTTTTCGAGTCGCTGTCGAATCCGTTTGCACGCGATTTTAAAAACGCTATTGTTAAATTTCAGCGGTTAAGATTTGTTGGCGACTAGCATTAAATGTAGGTCGCTGATTTTCAACAATAGGTTTTTTAGACACGTGTACCAACGTCGGTCGTCAGTACCAACGTGTACGACGACTCGAAACGTACACGTTTGGAATTGCCTGGTTTAAACAGTCTACTGTATTTTTATTCCTTTAATGAAGGAATTTATTAAAATACTAAAACGTATTTATTTATTTTTAATATTTAAATCTATTACCAATTTTGATACTTTTTTTATTACTTACTTATAATTTCTCTTAAAGTCCATGTGTTGCTTAGCGTTGTTAAAGACTTAACGCAATAAAGAAACAAAAAGATGTAAAAAAAGTCTTTATGTTAGGTAACAATGGAAAAATACATAACTTTCAACGTTAAAAAAAAGCTTAAAGCCTATGTTGACGCAACTCTGTCAAGCGTCGTATCAGGGTTTCAGGTGGTAGCAAATTCATATCTACTAATTTTTTAAATTAAAAGGTTCCCAAAGCACTTCAAATAATTTTCTTTTAACCACTATGAAAAAACGTACGTCTATGAGGTAGAAAAAATTTTAAAACAGTGGAAATGTGCGTTGTGACTGTATCAACACGGCAAAAATGAGATTTCATAATTAACCGAGCTATTAGCTTGTGTCCACATTAAGTGAGACATTGGTACGCATTGGTCAAATTTACTTTAGAACCTTATATTTTCCATGACATAGCAGCTAATAAAAAATATTAAAATAGACTTTCTAGAAAATATCCATACAAAATATGAAAATGAATAAAGACACCCAAATAGATTTGGTTCTTTTTAAGATTATATTTATTTTCACTTTTTATACTTAAAAAATTGGTTTAATTCTACCCTTTACACCTGTAATGGTGGATTTTTAAGCTAACAAAATTCTAAATAGATTATACATTATATATCAACTTTAACTTTTACTGATCTACAGCTAAACAATGTAATCTAAACCCAAAGGGGTTTGCTAGATTTTAAACGTTATTTAGAAAAAAAATTACAGGTGAGACAGTTGTAAGAAATAATAGGCAAAAAGGAAAAGAATAGAGCTTAAATTTGTTTTATATATATTAGTATATTTGCACTGTGTAACTTATAAATCATACAAAAAATCTGCATTTCGTGGAACTTTCATTCAGAAATAAAAGTATAAAAAATCGGCCAAGTGTAAGCTATACTTGCACAATTAGTGTTCCGTGCCATCAGCCCCCACTTAACCTGAGCAAACCTCGGCCGCATCTCCGCCCATCTGCTGCGCTACCCGCCGCAGACAGCATCAACGCCGTATCACATCGCGTATGCGCGGATCTGAGTGTGCCAAATTAAAAATTTTGAGAAACGTGTAAGCACAAAAGTTGTTCGTTACATCGTGAGAAATATTTTGTTTGAAAATTTTTTTCTAAAACCAATGATTCGGCAGTTATAAGGAAAATAAACAATTAAATTATTTATAACAATTGATCGCGATAGAATTTTTCAATCCTGATAATTTTGGTTTAATCTAGGTACAGGGTGATCCCCTATAATGTCGCCCCCCTTTAACTTTTTTATTTTAAGTGTCCAAAAAAATTTAAAGGTATGGTTATGTAGGTACTGAAAGATACTATTTTTTTACGTATAAAGATAATTTGAAGAATGATCAGTATACAAGGAAACACGAAAAGTGTATTTTTTTTAAATGGATCACCCTATATATGAATTTATTTTTCGACTCCTTGTAAAGTTCTAAACATAATTCATATATCATACAAGATACCTAAATTCAACCGTTTCTGAAATATTCGCATTTTGAACAATATCATCAAATATTTTTTTAAACAACTGTTACAAATCAAAAAGCCCTAGGATAACAAAATGTTTATTGAAAATAAATACCCATAGTGACATTATGTCAATATTGTTGTAGTTGTCTTGTTAAGTAAGTAAAAATGCCGTACTCAGACAGAGAAAAACAAATTATTTTAACTTATTATATTAAAAATAATTTACATTGTCGCGCTGCCATTAGAAATATGATAGAAGATAATCCCGGTATGCATGTCCCAAGTCGAAGAACGTTCACATCTATATATAGTAAGTTTCAAGAAACTTCAAATTTAAAAAGAAAAAAAAGAACTGTGAACGGAGATGAAAATGCAGAATTAAATATTTTGCTAGCCATAGAAGATAATCCTAATAATTCCATAAGAAACATTTCAAAATCATTACAAGAAATAGAAGAAAATGTTCAGAATACCTCATACGGGAAAGTCCAAAGAACGCTTAAAAGATGGAATTTAAAGCCATATAAGATTAAACCCACTACAAAGCTTACCCAAATGCAAAAAGATAGTCGGGTCACATTTTGTCAACTGATTCTAGATAGAATTAATATAAACAACAGTTTTTTGAAAAAAGTTTTATGGACTGACGAGTCTACCTTCTCTACGAGTGGCTTGTTTAATCGAAAAAATACCAGACAATGGGCAAGAGAAAATCCACATTCTTATAGGGAATTTAAGTTCCAAGGGCGGCAATCCGTAAATGTGTGGTGTGGCATTCTGGGCGATCGAGTTATTGGTCCGTATTTTTTTGATACTGTTTTAAATGGACGCCGCTATTTAGATTTCTTGGAAAACGAGTTAGAAGAATATTTAGACGATTTGCCTTTGAATATGTTGCAAAATATCATTTTTCAACAGGATGGGGCACCCCCTCACAATATTCGTGATGTGCTTAATCACCTAAATGAGAGGTTTCCTGAATGGATTGGAAGAAATGCGCCAATTAAATGGCCAGCGAACAGCCCCGATTTGACACCGATGGATGCGTTTCTTTGGGGTTATATAAAAAACCGTGTATATAGCCACGAAATTGAAAACCTCAATAATCTTAAAGATATATTAACGAATGAAATAAATAATTTAAATGAAAATAACCCAGCATTCATAACAGATGCATTAGAGAAACTTCGAAGAACACTTATACGGTGTGTTGAAGAAAATGGAGGCCCGGTAGAGCATCTTTATGTTTAATAACCCATTGAAATTGTGTTTGTTACTGTTATTGTTACATTTCTTAATCTGGCAGTTGTTTAATAAAATTCTTTATTATCATGATTTTTTATTAGTACCTAATGTTTAAAATGCGAATATTTCAGAAACGGTTGAATTTAGGTATCTTGTATGATATATGAATTATGTTTAGAACTTTACAAGGAGTCGAAAAATAAATTCATATATAGGGTGATCCATTTAAAAAAAATACACTTTTCGTGATTCCTTGTATACTGATCATTTTTCAAATTATCTTTATACGTAAAAAAATAGTATCTTTCAGTACCTACATAACCATACCTTTAAATTTTTTTGGACACTTAAAATAAAAAAGTTAAAGGGGGGCGACATTATAGGGGATCACCCTGTACATCTAATTCTCAATGTTCATGATTTTTTCAGATTTTTTCTGAGCGCTCCTTCTGGTGATAAGTGTGGCGAGGGACAGCAATTTTTAAGCGTTTTTTCCGAAAAATATTTAAAAAGTTCATAGAAAATACATTATATATATTATTGAATTCGTGATTCAATAACCTTTCACTTGACTCCCCACACGATGCCCTTGAAAAAAAAATTCCATTTCCCAATTTTCCACCCGAAATTAACCCCCAGAATCAAAATTTAACTTCCTATACTTCACGTCTATAATTGGGCCACCACACTCTATCTCTCTGCTAAATTTCAAATTATTACGTTGAATAGTTTCATCCTCTCTGACAGACGCACGGACGGGGACCGAACGGACGGACGGATACCGAAGTGATTCCATTTCACGGAACACTAAAAAAGGATAATAGACAAGAATAAGTAAGATTTATGTTGTAAAATTGAATAAAATACTCTGATGAAACAATAAATAAAAAGTGCATATAGTTTTGTCAGCGACAGAGCTATATGTGAAAAATATTAATATATTATAAATATTCAGTTAAATTTTCTAGAGTTGTCCGCCCTATACAGGAGCGTATTATCCAACAAGCCTAGAAAGCTCGGGCTTGATAAAAAAAAAATTAAGGGTGGCGCGTCAGCGATGCAATTTTTAAAAATAAATATTAAATTACAAAAAAAATTAAATAAATCAGTTTTAATAATTCAAAATTACTGTCAAGATAAGAATAAATTCCTACTTGGTCCTTAGTTTATATATCACATCAATCAAATCAATAAAGCTTTATTGTCCAAAAAAGAAAATCTTATTGACAAAACATGTTTATAATTATTATAAGAATAAATAAAAAGTAACTAAATGAAATCCAGTATTTGAATATATAGAGGTACTTAACTCTTTTTGGATTTTTTTAAAATAATTTTCGGGGATTTTTTTTATATAAAATTGTATTAAAAAATAAGTATATGTAAAAAATATAAGAAAAGTAAGTTATAACAAACAAATACAATAAAAAGTCAAAAATTTATCACAGTTTGGGTTGTGGTCTAAAAAACAGAAAATCTAAAATAAATAACCCAAAAAACACAATAGCAAGGTCACTGCAGTGGATAACCAAAAAACTCCTCCAGTGTATAATATGCCTTGCCGACCAAAAACTTTCTTATACCCCTCCTAAGCTTCTTCTCACATTGCTGCCTTCTTAGTCTAAGAGGAAGATGATTAAAAACCCTCTTGGCTCCATAAATTATAGATTTTTTTATTTGCCCCGAGTGAGGAATAGGCAAGCCAAGAAAATATGACTGACGCGTATTGTGTTGGGAAGTTGCGAGAATTTCGCCAATATGCTTCCTGTATACAATACAGACAGATTCCAAAATAAATATGCAGCAGAGTATCAAAATTTTATACCTTAAAAAAAGGCGCCTACAAGAATCACGAAATCTGGCCCAACACGTGTATCTCACCGCCCTTTTCTGTAGTAGAAACACTGAATGGAACAAATAATGAGAACAAGAACCCCAAAAATAAATGCCATAACGAAGATGGGACTCTATAAGGGCATAGTAAGAATTTTTTTTATGCAAAAATCTAAATTATTCGAAATAACCCTGAGCGCATAACAGACGAAATTCTGCTATAGAGATTACTGACATGGTTTTGAAATTTAAGTGAGCAAATTAGACGATGCAATTCTTTCGTTTTCCAACGAGATACTGCCTATTTCACATTTAAAGCTTAACACATTAGATTTGGAAACATTGAAAGACAGCATATTTGCATCACACCATTTTTTTTATCTTATCCATGTCAGAACCAATATCAATTCTCAGCCCACCAATGTCTGCACCGTGCCAGAGAATGGTGGTGTCGTCAGCAAAGACAGTAAACTCCCCCTCGATGAGCAGATGAGGCAGGTCAGTTACATAGACTAAAAAAAGAAGAGGACCCAGAACAGACCCCTGGGAACCCCATACTTAACAATCATCTCAGAGCTGTCATTATTCAATACAACTGTCTGCACACGCCCCGCCTAATACGAGCGAAGCCACCCTGGGGCCGCTCCCCTGATCCCATTCATCGCCAACTTCCACGGCAGTATTCGGTGATTCACGCTGTCAAATGCCTTTGACAAATCACAGAACACTGCTGCAGCCGCCACCCCTGAGTTTAAAGAAACATACAGGCGCTCCAGACACCCGAAGATAGCATCGCTCGTACATTTTGATGCTTGAAATCCGTACTGTTGGAGAGACAGAAGGCTGTGCCTATACTCTCTTATAACTTCAGTACATTAGTTCAGTACGGAAAATATATAAATATCTTTGCATGGATTATCTATCATGAAATAATAATATTTCAAAATGCAAACTATTTTGTCTTTAATGGTCAACAGTAGCACGTAACTTACATTAACTAGTAAGGTATAATAACAACTCAAACTGTAGCACATGCAAGTTTATAAATAATAACTTACTAATGCAGAATGTAACTACTGAATAAGTATTGTCTTAGGTAAATATACAGTCACAGATTTACCCATCTGTGATACAGTGCCTTAATTAGAGCAAAAACCAACAAAATTAATTTTTTAAGTTGCCCACCCTGTATCTACGGCATCAAAAGTGCCTTAAATTATATCAACGATAAAAGCCTTAGCTATTGAGGAAACACAAATTTGTAAAATTAATCGTATTTAAGGTGTCCGCCCTGTATAAAGTTTATTGGTCGGTTTTGAGCCAGGACAAAGCCTAATTAAATGCAAAATTTTTTATTTTGTTCGAGTGATTAGCAAGTTTTCGCGCCCACGGATAGACCGATGGAAATGAGAAAATATTTTTTTGTGATTCAGAAACCCCAAAATATAAAGATCTGAAAAAATTTCGGGAGGCGATTATTAAACGAATAAAATAATAACTCCTCTAGCGAGAGAAGAAAAAGATAATATTTGTTCGTTCTGTATACAAGGTAAAATGCGCACCTGGCTTTGCAAATGAAAAAGTCACGAACCTACACTTAATCCCAGTGGGGGCCAAAGACATTTGAAAGAGTTTTTTTTAAAGTACCCAACCTGTATAAAAACTTTATCAAGTTAATTCTTTTCGTAAAATCGTCATTTGCGTGTTTATTTCTTTTAAGCTAATGTTTTAAAGTTATTATAAAACTAAACAAACATTTTTCTACTCTTTCACATTCTGTTGTATGAAACATCGAAATTGTAACTAAAAGCTTTGCGTTCATCACAATACTTATGTTTTCGAATTAAAGAAACAATAAAAAATACTATTATATCAACGGTAAAAGCCTTAGCTACATACAAAGTATAATTTGTGTAAAATGTATCATTCTTAACAAAAAATAGATACTATTTATTAAAAGGTGCTCGCTCACACTGTTTTTAAGTTTCCGCGCCAGCATACAGACGGAAATCGGAAACCATGTTTTTCCTGATCCGGACACCCACAAACGTGATCTAAAAAAATCTCGAAAGATTTTTTTTTCGCCAATAAAATACTTTCTCTAGCGATAGAAGTCAAAAGATCAATAATCTGAATGTGGCGCAAAATTTTGGGGGGACTTAGGGCGCCTATGATGGCTTAATACGCCTCTGGCTCTATATCAAGTGTTCTTCTTCATATCTACAGTAAAACCCTTCGTCATTTACAAAATATTCTCTTTTAACAAACAGTTAAGTTAAAGACAAATTAGAAATAAATGAAACTGTTTGTGGCATAACGGACAAAAAGACAGTGTGTTCTGCTCTTTCATAAAGTAGGGAGCATCCAAGAACTAATGGAAAGCCCCGGGCCGGGTAGACAGTAAGCTTTCACCCTTGTTAGGGATCATCAGACTGACGTAACTATCAATAGCAATCCCGCATAGTCAACATTACTTCTAAAACAGAACTATGCCTGTTGCCTGAGGGTTACGTCAGTCTGATGATCCCCAACAAGGTGAAAGCTTCCTGTCCTCCTGGCCCGGGATTTTCCATTAGTTTTTGGATGTCACATACTTTAATGCAAGCGCAGAACACACTGTCTTTCTTGTCTGTTATGCACCAAACATTTTTATTTTACTACATTATTTATTATGTACACTAAAATCTTATTTTTAGATATTAATGTTTTAAAGTGTTCATGCCGTACATAGTTAATCGGAAATGTATTGGGTTTTAAGCTAGGTCTCACGCTAATCTATTTCTAAAATATTTTAGTTTTCCGTCAATTAGTTTTCAAGGTTTAGCGCTAACAGGTAGAGAGACCGACTTAATGGGAGACTTTTTATTGCTGTTCACTATATTTTACAATACTATTATAAGCTAATATGTGTAAAAAACCAATTTACCACGTGCCACCTTGTTAAAGGCGTTACTTAAATTTGGCAACTTTGTCGGAGGCGTATGCGATCGCTGTGCGCATAAAAACTTATACAGAGGAGGCTTACTAGACGTAAAATGTATGGAGACGTGTTACATTTAAAAGTATAGTAAAAATTTGTATCTTTTTTGGATGCTTATTTCTTACCCCTCTCACGTTGCTCACGTAGACATTTACTATTTAATGCAATTTGAATACAATATACACGCAAAGTTTTGTTCTTTACAGTGGAGGCCTGGGTGCCTGTGTAACGTATGGAGCCCAGTTAGATAGCCATGCACGTATATATATATATATATATATATATATATATATATATATATATATATATATATACAGGGTGTCCGGTAACTTATGGGCCATAGAGCAACTGGAGATAGTAGATATAAAAATATGTCTTTTGAGCCAAATTTGCCCAAGTAAAATGTTAGAGGTTAAAGAGATACAGGGTGTTGAAAGTGAAAATTAATTTTCGAAAAATGATGATAATTTTGAAACGGTTTAAGATATCGAATTCAAAATCGGTATAACTAGGTTTTCGAGAGTGAGAAATTCGAATTTGGTGTTAATTTCAAGATACTCCCTAGAGGGCGCTTGCTACGTGCTTCATGTTGAACTAATTCATCCATATTTTTTTAACCGTGCAGTTACTAGTATTTATACTTTAAACTATAAAAGAACCTACCTTTTTACGTAAAAAAGGTAGGTTCGATCTCGATATCTCAAGCCGTTACCCAGATTCTAGGACTTGATGATAAAAAGGCAGAAAAAAAAACAAAATGAAAATATTGGAAACTATTAAAAATTTGTTTTAATTCACTTTAGTAAATGTTGAAAGTGTCCACCGTTTACTTCAATACATTTTCTTAAGCTTTTTAACAAATGACGTCTCACATTCAGGAAGATATTTTGATTATCTCCTATAACAATGGCGGCTTCTTGAATTTTTTGTTCAAGTTCTTCCCGTGTATTGGATTCATCACCATATACCAAATCCTTCATGTGACCCCACAGATAAAAATCTAACGGGTTAATATCTGGGCTACGCGGTGGCCAAGGAAATTCGCTACCGCGACCAATCCACCGATGTGGAAAACGCTGATTTAAATGATTTCGAACAGGAACTGCAAAGTGTGCTGGGGCACCATCTTGCATGTACCACATATTGTGTCTTATGTTCAGAGGTATATCATCCAGAAGGTAAGGTAAATCGTTTTCTAAAAACTGCACATATTGTTCTCCATTAAGCCTCTGCGGAAGCTGATATGGGCCGATCAAGAAATTGTCGATAATGCCGCACCAAATATTTATCGAAAACTCGTGTTGAAAATGTCTTTCTTTGGGTAGTCGTGGATTTTCCAAAGCATAGTGATGATTATTTTTCCAGTTAAAAATTCCGCGTCTTGTAAAAGTTGCCTCGGCAGTAAATAATATTTTTCTCAGGAACATGGGATCTTCGTTATTCTTATTTAGTAGATTTTGACAGAATTCTGATCTGACTGGCAAATCTCCTGGCAGTAAATTTTGAACGGGCGTGAAATGGTAAGGAAATAAATTTTCTGCATTGATGACTTCTGAGACGGTCGATTTACCTATTCCTGTAGAAGCTTCCAAACGCCTAGTGCTTAATTCAGGATTTTCCGCGATACGAACCATGATCTCTTCTTCTTGTTCGACCGTTATAGTTTTCGGTCGTCCAGCAGGATTTTTGACATAAAACGAACCTATTTCACCTAACTGATTGAATATTCTTTGAAATATTTTTCGGTCTGGAATGATTCTGGTTGGGTAGAGTTCTACATACCTTCTAAGTGCAGCACGACTATTATAATTCGCTTGTGCATAAACGCAGACCATATCACGTAATTCACGGTTAGAAAACTTATTAAGCCTGGGCATTTTTATTTGAAAAGATTACAGTACTTGGATATTGCAAAAACTTTTTATTTACGTACCTTTGACGGGAAAAAGTAGAAAATAATGACAGTTTTCACCGCAACAAATTTTGTCAAAATGCAAGGCACACTTTGTGAATTAAATATTTCTCAGCAATCAACAGAATGTGCAATGGAACATTCAGACGCTAGAATCTGGGTAACGGCCTGAGATATCGAGATCGACCAAGAGTACCTTTTTTACGTAAAAAGGTAGGTTCTTTTATAGTTTAAAGTATAAATACTAGTAACTGCACGGTTAAAAAAATATGGATGAATTAGTTCAACATGAAGCACGTAGCAAGCGCCCTCTAGGGAGTATCTTGAAATTAACACCAAATTCGAATTTCTCACTCTCGAAAACCTAATTATACCGATTTTGAATTCGATATCTTAAACCGTTTCAAAATTATCATCATTTTTCGAAAATTAATTTTCACTTTCAACACCCTGTATCTCTTTAACCTCTAACATTTTACTGGGGCAAATTTGGCTCAAAAGACATATTTTTATATCTACTATCTCCAGTTGCTCTATGGCCCATAAGTTACCGGACACCCTGTATATATATATATATATATATATATATATATATATATATATATATATATATATATATATATATATATATATTATTCCTTCCTCTCGAAGCTCTTCCATAGTTGACATAATCTCATTGTCATGTCCGGTATGTCCAGCTACTTTTGACCCCCACAATAATCGTAATCTATCCACTAACTCCTTAGGTTTATTCCAATAAACATATTCAGATGATTTCGAAGATAGATGCCTTTTTATTGGTAGTTAGATTTTGTTGTTGACTTTTTTTCTTCCTACAACACCACCACCCAGTTTAGTTCCCATAATTAGCGGTTTTATGATTCGTAAATATTTTCTCCATCGGGATTCCTTTAAACCACGTTTCTTGTCATAACCGTCGTATGCCGCATCTGTCAATTTCAAAATGGTTTTGTATTTTTGAAGTACATCTAGACTAATTTCATCTTCTTTATCTAGGACTGGTGGCCAATAAAACAAAAAGTTTTATATTTATCGTTTTAATTCTTTTTTCTCGTGTTTCTACATAAATGGAAATTTAAAATTACACGGTTTTAAAAATAATATCCGGCACGTGACGCCCCTCAGTGTCAATACAGTCATTTAATAGATTTCTGAATTTTCGGTCGACTGTGTCGAGCATAGCGATGGATATGCGGGCTATTGCTTAGCGAATATTCTCCTTCAAATGGGCTAGGGTCCTTGGACGATCATTGTAAACAATGGATTGCAGATATCCCCATAAAAAGAAGTCACAAGGGGCTAAATCGGGCGAGCGCGGTGGCCACGGAAGATCGCCTCTCAAGGAGATCAGGCGCCAGGGGAAGTTTTCCCGCAAAACACGCATTGCCATTCGCGCTGTGTGTGCCGTGGCTCCATCTTGTTGAAACCAAACTTCCCCAACATCAATTTCTTCAAGATTGGGCACAAAAAAGTTTTCAATCATGTTGACATATCGCTCGGAATTCACAGTTACTGCACGCTCGATTTCTTCAAAGAAGTAAGGACCAATGATCCTTACTCTCGACATTGCACACCAAACAGTTACACGTTTTGAATGAAGGGGCCTCTCATGAAGTTCTCTGGAATTGTTAGCACTCCAGTAGCGCATGTTTTGTTTATTTACACACCCAGACAGGTGAAAGTGTGCCTCATCACTAAAGAACACAAGCGCGTCGTTAGGCACATCTTCAAGCAACGCTTCACATGCATTTTCCGAGCAACAAAATCGCGTTCGGTGAGTTGTCGCACCACAGACAACTTGTATGGGTGGAAATGGAGGTCATCATGAAGAATTCGCCTCACAGAACGATCAGAAAGTTGAAGGGCAGCTGCATGCTTGCGTGCCGAGCGGCGATGCGATCGCAAAACTGACTGTCTTACTGCCTCGATCGTTTGTGGTGTTCTGACGGGCCGTGGTAACCCTATTTTCCTTTTTTGCATATTTCCAGTTCCTCTAAAGGTGTCCACCCAGGAAACAATTGATTGCCGGCCAGGAACAGGACCTCGGGCGGGAATATTGAAGTGTGCGCGAAATGCACGCTGAGCGGCGACAATCGACCGACCGTTAGAAAAGTAGGCCTCTACGGCAAACGCGTGTTGCTCCTTCGGCCAGTGCATTTTCGCTACTGAGGCGGATGATAAACAAATTTCCCGACCCACCTCTTCGAATGATACCGCCCCCACCCTCGGCCTACTACGCATCCTATCACGGCGCCTCATTCAAATCAGCAAGTTTCGTTGCCGCACCCCAAGTCAAAGAATTAATTTTTTTATCATATAAAGTT
Organism: Philopedon plagiatum; assembly: GCA_963971165.1. NCBI lineage: Eukaryota > Metazoa > Arthropoda > Insecta > Coleoptera > Curculionidae > Philopedon > Philopedon plagiatum. The sequence continues at coordinate 4,836,377 of OZ020196.1, read as the reverse complement.
TGCCCATCGTTAATGTAGAGAATTTTCTACGTTCCATAAATTGAACATCTTGGTTAATCATATTGTTAATTTCGGCTATGGTCTGCTTTGAAATGCTCATTATTTAAAATGCAATAAAAACAATAACTGTCAAGTACCTTGAATAAACTCTTGTAGAACACAACACAAACACAATATTTTTATATCTCAAGGCAGCAGTTAACGCATACAATGTATGTGTGACAATGAAAGCTATTCCCGAACTGAGTCAAATTTATCGGAAAATAATCCAAGGTCAAATATTTTAGGGTGGGGAAAATATATCCGGCGACCTTGAAAACATGCATCACAAATGTGACCTTGAAACAAGCTTCGTACACCTGGTCATCAGCAAACAAAGAAACAGCTGCTCGCGTTCAAGACCAAGTTCTTGCTCAAGAGCAACTTTTTTCAAGGCCATAATATTGCTCAAGGTCAAACTCTCGTTCAAGGTCAAGGTCAAATAACCATCACACACGTGCACGCTCAAGATCATTGTCCTAATAGAACACCTGTGCGACCAAGGTCATGTGACGTCACAAAAGAACAGCTGCACTCTTTTGCTGTCAAGGTCAAGGTCATGTGACGTCACAGTGGTGGTGGGGGGAGACACATAGTTCCCATAGTTACACTACTAACTGAATTCCTTTTTCCAGAGATATATTCGAATGTATCCAAGGACAACATATTGTTAGTATAATAATTTACCTGTGAAATGTAATTCCCGATTCCTTTTTGTCGCTACGACTTCGGCAACCGTAAGCAGGACAAATAACCATTATCACAACGTAATAATAGCGATGCCTTTCACTCACAAATCACTCACAAACACAGAAAATCAACCTGGTGACACTTTGGCTGTTTGGCATCAAAAAATGGCGGATAATCGGTTTTCGGTCACACTTTCTGCGACGGTCAGTAAATGAGCATTACTCGTCTCCTCTCTTTCCTCATCTAAATTAATATGTAATAATATAGTCGATGGGGTATAATAGACCGCACGTTAGCAGTTAAAGGTTCTGCCACTGGCTATCCAGTGGACTAGGATGAGTTATTTGGGGCTTCTATAATTTAAGCAACATTTTTAACAAAACAAATTACTTGTGTTAAAGTTGAAAGAGGTTTAAAGTAAAGCTAAACGTTCATTTTGATTTCGTCACTTCAAACCACGGCTGATATAACATTCTTTATTTATGCTAGGTATCGTATCAGCGTTAAAGTGCTATCAGTGCAAGTTAGACGCCCCATGTGCCGATCCCTTTAATAAAGATAAGGCAGATACAATAAATTGCTCCCCTGACCAAGATGGGACGACAAACGACACACATACTGGGAACGAGTCCGATGCGCCTGTGACGCCGGCTGCGCCTGATACAGCTAGGAGACTCGTGGAGCGAGAGGAAGACTTTCCTTTACCTATAGACATCGCACGAGCAGCACAAGAGAAGATGTTTTGCCTCAAAGCAATTGTCGAGTTTAACGCGTCAAAAAGTAAGTACATTTACGGGATCCAAAGGAAATAAAATGTTTTGTGGATAAGTAATATTAATTAGAAACATTGCATTTTATTGAATTTCTTTCCGCATAAAAAAAAAATTCAGGCCATCCACATAGAATATATTATTTTTCTATCGATGACAACAGGAATTAAAAAACTTTATTAAGCTTTTTAGTCATTCTAGTCTAAATATTTTCTCAGAGAGATCACCTTTCAAGTGTTTGTACAGGGATATCCAAATGAAAGTGAACAGGCCTTATAACTTTTTTATTTTTAAAGATGGGGAAAAATGTCACATATTAAAGTTTTGGGGATCATTATATATCTTATTAGCAAAACAATTGAGCATTGAATAAAAAATAATGTAAAAAACATCGATTTTCTCGCTTATCTTAAATTGGATGGTATGATTTTTATCATTGTTTTGGATGCTAGGAGAAGTTCTAGACATGTTTTTTATAACATACCCTATGCGGTTTTTCAATCGTTTTTGAAATATTTCAAATTAAAAATTATTTCGCATAAATGTAGGATTGTATTTCGAAGTCTAGGGTTTCTATTTAGTATGAAGTAAAGAGGCCTCCGGATAAGTTGAACAGTATTTATTAATACATGGGTGTATATCTGAGAATGAAGAGATTTCATAGCGATATTTGGCGATGAAAAAAAAACTAATTGCTATAGACACATAGGTGGAAAAGGAAAGTTTTGAGCTACATGAGTCAAATTTGTCAGGTAACCCACAAAAAAAATATTTTTTTTGACTTATAGGCATTCTCTGAAAATTATAAAAACACGGAACAGACGTGCTGGCACGGAATAGACAAAAATCATTTTATTTAGTAAAAAGACATTTAATTTTTCAAATAAAATTCAAACGCTTAATACAAAAACGAGCCTAAATGCATTTACTAATTAAAATACATAAAAAACATTATTATTGATATTATAAAAAAGTTAATATAAAAGTTAGTAAAAAATTTTCAATTTTCTTTCTGATATCATTAATTGTTCGAAAATGCATGGTTTTAGGTCTTCTGTGGAGTGTATCTTCATTGCTGTTTTTGATTACTGACTTTATTCGGTATTTAAATATCTTCTCACATTTTGATTCTAACCTATACTTCATTACTCTTCCATGAATAATTTTTTGAAATACGTACTTCTCTTTCCTTTGCAATTCTTGGTAATTTTCCGATAGCTGTTCCTTTATTGCTTGGCCAAAAAGTAGCTGCTCTTTAACTGTATTCTGATCAGTCACTGCCTCATTTAAGAATTGTTCCACCCGTGTGTTTGAAGTTTCTGGTGTGGATGAATGAGCAGCTGTATTTTCATTTGATTTTTCTAGTTTGCTTTGTACGCGCTAATATTTTTTTCCACAATTCCCCCCTTTTCATAAGACTACCTATTTCTTCTTCTGTTTTTTCCTTTTGTCTATAGCGTTCTAGTATAATTTTGTTGGGATCTTTTTTCTCAATAAAGTTTCCTGCCATCTTGTATTTTTGTATTATTCTGCTCCACTAGCTGCTATTCTGACTGTCAGCTGCCTCCTTTTCTTTTAATCGCATTCTACGAGTATGTTTCTGCTCCCTCCAACTTTTGCAATTTTGACCAAGCTCCCTTGCTGACATTTCTGCTACAATTTTCCTTTTTTTAATTTCCCTATAGCGAAGATACTTCTGTCTTTCTTGTTCCCTTTATTCCTCCCTTCTTTCAGGATCTTCCTTAATTCTTCGCCTACGCTCCCGTTCACTCTCTCTTTTAATGCGCTTTCTTTCTTCTTCCGAATTTTTAATTTTCGACATATTGTCTCCTACAAAAAAATAAAGTTTAACCATAATCCCTATTTTTAAGGATTAAAATGATACTTTTATTCTGGCAAATAACTTTTAATCCCGGAAATTTTAAAATATTTTTTTTATTTTCGCAGTAATTCAATACAAATTTGAATTGAGTATTTTTATTTTTGATACTACCGCTAGTCATTTTTACATTTTTTATCTGTTCGTTTTAAAAGAATTCGTGTCGAAAGTGCATAAAAAGCGTATAAACCACGTAACTAAGATGTATTTTTGTTATATTTGAAAAATTCAGTCACACTTCCTGCTTAACAGTACATTCCGTGTCAAATTGTCTATCCCGTGATTCTTGAATTTCACGGGACGGACAGCCACGAGACAGACAAATTAGGACATTTTGACAAATTATAAAGAACCAACTAAATTAATTAAATTTGTATTTTAGACTATGTCTACTGTTTTTCCTAGCTAACAAAAAAATCATACTGCAAAAAAAATATCTAATATAAAATCTTATTTTGACTTACCACGGTACGGACAAAGTGTGGGTTTCAAAAATGAATAACCATAAAATTGTCTTCAAATGCCGACCTAACGGTACTTGACTCAACCTCGGACGCGGAAAGATCAAGACTGTTGATTCGGTCATCTAATGGAACTTTTCACCAACACCCTTCTGTTACCCCCACCGACTGAACTCGCTTTGTCGCGCCACTTTTAAGGCAGCACGTGACGGACTGATATTCTGGGGACACGTATTAAATACATGATTTTAAAAAATATAAAAAACAATTAATTTATTTTTTGATAATATGTTACTGTGGCACAACACAAAAGAGAATTATAAATTTATGATAAAAAAGGGTTGATTTTAGATAATATCTTAACGTACTTTTTAAGGGGACAGGCCACGGAACGGAAAAAAGCCATATTTTTTGGTGATTTTTACCAATTTAAAAAAAAATTGCTAGAGTTCGAGTAAAAACTACAAACAGGACTAAATGAGGCACGTAATAAGATATGTAAATTTTCCATTTATTTTATATTTAAGAAAAAACACTTAGGGACACCCCTTCTCTCAATTTTGGGATATTCACTCACATAGGACCATGGAAACAAATAAGCACTAATCGATAAAACAGTTTCACAGCACAGCGGACAGTCATTAAACAACACAAGCATATTTTAGGTTGAAATTCCGACAGACTGAACAACTGAAGAATATTAACTATTTATCGTCTTTCTGGCAATTAATCATCGCGTCTCGACCAATAATCACTACAATCTAAAAGTAGAAAACGTCTTTGATTCTCTGCACTGCCTTTATTCGTCTTTTGTAATCTCTTTTTTGTCGTGAATTCGTTCGCCGTCAAAATCAGTCGCGGCCGTCTGTCATCGTCAAGGCTGACGCTACTACTCTCGATTCTTGTCTGTCTCGCCACTACAGAACAGGTTAGAAAGGTTAAGAGCGTGCTAATTGGTCGCAACATTTGTGATGTCGATTTCAACGGTGGCGCCCTCCGTTGTAAGTCCGAAAGTACTCATGGCGGAAGCGGGACGCGGCGGAATCCACCATATGATCATTGACCAGTTAAAGGTCAATTAATGTTCTGACATTTTGTAACCTTGTTATATTTACATGATGTTAAAAAATATTTTATTGGACTTTATAAAAGAATTTTCAGAGAAAATATGAAAAATGTCAATAGCGACTATTTGCTAAAACAAATATTTAAATACAACAAAGCATAAAATACCAAAACCAATTAACCTTTAAAAGCAATACAAAACTGTATTGTATTTAAAAGTAAAACAACGATGTCCCATTTTTACTAGTTGTTTACTAATTTCTTAATTTAGTCAATATAAATATAATGAAATTTTTATCAAGTCGACTCATAACATGACGCACATGAGAATGTTAAAGCAAGGTAAAAGTCACAATCGGGTGAAGGTTCTAATCAGATTTCTTCAGTTCCGTTAACATCACGCTGAGCTTGTGTGGAGGTCCATTCCATCGAGCACTGAACATGAAACAAAACGAAAATTTCGGCAGAATCATCTTATACACTAAGTACCAAATAGTTATTTATATCACACAAATCAGGTGCAATATTTAACTTTACTCATTAATTGAATGGTACATAAAAAAACTCTAGTTAAGTTTCACCTTTTTATTACTGCTATTTATTTTGCTGTCAGTAAAAATGATGTGCTTTCTATAGTGTCTAGTAGGGCAATCCAGAGTTAAAGTGTACTCGTCAAGACGTATACGTTTATTTCCGAATCTTATCGTAGGGATGCTACACACAAGCGTATGTATACGAATTGACAACTTGCGTTATTTATTTTTTTATTCAATCACGGCCTTGCCCATTTATTTACAACATAACTTTAATTATAGCCACTATATCTCCACTCAGCTTAGCCTAACATCATACAATATAATATCACACATAACAATTAAATAATCAAATAATCAACTTATCTTATAGTCCAGGAAGTGAACATTTTCTCGTGAAATGCACCAACTGATATACGTAACTGTTATTATTTGTAACATTGTATGCCTAAGAGCGGTAAAATGCCAGTCTGTAAAACTTAAAAGCAAAAGGCCGCCATCTTGCTTCAACCAATCACATGAGGGATGTATAGAATATCCAAAAAGCCTTCTGAATATGCCCGGTCTTTACTTCGGAAATAACTAACTCTGGATTGGCTTCCAGAAGTTATAGGTTTATCATTATTTTTTTCTCTTAAATGTTTGTAACAATATGTATTGTGCTCGTCACAAAAAACACGTTTTTGAAATTCATTGCTGTAAATTTTAAAAACTTGTCCTCCAGACCAACAGAGTGTGCATATTTGTCAAGATAGCAGTTGCTCAGAAAGGTTTTTAATTCCAGAGGACGTTTCTTCAGAAAATAACGCTTTTGGCTATAGTCTGTTTGAATAATTTTGCTCATTTTGTACTTGACATCGGCATTTTATTAAAATCTGATGTTGAAAAATGTTCTCTGCATACACAGAAATTGGCACAGTTTTTAGGACTTATTTAGTAAGCTGTTTTTCAAGCTTCTTTTTTTTTATCTAAGACATCCCACGTAGACTACTAATGTGGCAAGAGTTTTGGGAAAATAAAAAAAAATGTTTTTATAATTCTTTGGAACATTAATGTAATAGGAATTCTTACATGATGGATATTTACATGAGTACTAAACTCTGCCCAAGGAAGAAGCTGTTATGACTGCAGCCATGTTAGAGAAAATACAGAGACGGTAAGATGGAGGTATGGGTGGCAAACTACAAAATGAATTTTTCCGACAAGGAAAAAAAATTTGATAAAAACATAAATCACATTGAATGTTCTGGAATTAAAATCATCTAAATAGTTACACCTAGCACGAAATATGTTTTAAATATAATTAAGAAAATGATACTTACCAAACTACAATATCTGATTTGCCTATTTACATCTAAAATAATAAAAAGTTTAATTAAAATCATTCTTTATAACACAATACCACAAAACAGAAATGGTCAAATTCACTATTGCCAACTTTCTTCATTTATTTATTATTACGAAATGATGTTCACTTAAATAAACCATACCTATAATAGACAAATAAATTATTAATATTAGTCTAGTCTTCGGAACATCTTGGTATTGTAAATACATTCGAGTGTGTATTATTTTTGAATGCTCACAGTATATTTTGCTGACAGGCTTGCTGATAACTGCACTTTAAAATAACAAAAAACGAAAAAACTGTATAATTTAAACAAACTACACGTACAATTTAAAATTAAAAATACCTGGAAAAATGTTTGTTTACTAAACTATGTAACAGAATACCGTGTTTCAAGACATGTATTGATAATAGGCCTTATTTTTCTTTAATACAAAAGAACACTTACCTGGAAAAATAATAAAGCCCTAATTTGCTTTTCTAAGCTGATGAATTGTGATTAAAATCGCACATAAAATAATTTTCATCTTTTCACGAAGTTATAAAATGGCTGACCGACAAGACAAAGGTGAGATAATCGAGAATAAAATAACCTGATTGGTCTAATTTTGACGTATCTGTTGTTTGTCGAATAGAAGCAATGGCCTCTATGGCAAGTTCGCTAACTAAATGTGACAAGTGGCAGCTGCGATAATCCGTATTTAAAGTTTCAGGGCCCTGCTCGCCACCCCGTCCCGTTTGCCGTACATCGCATTGTGCATACCTTTCCATCGCTTGCCATCGACAGGTATGCCTTGTTGCCTATCTTACCGCCACTTATATTTAATTAGTTAAAGACAATATAAATAATTTATTCACATTAACAAGATAAATAAAGGAAAACTATGATTCCTATATAAATATACTTTAAACGTAACAATCCAGGTCACGAACGAAATACCTGCTACCTTTTTAAATTTTGCTCGTAGGTAAGTCAAAGCTAATGTCAAGGTTGACAATAATACTTTAGTCAAAGTGAATTTATAATTTTATTTTTATGCAAAATGAGTCATTCTGTTAAACAATAAATATGGATTTTTATTAGTTATTAATATTTGAAAGCAATAACCAGTGATTATAAACAATAACAAATGAATTATAACATAAACAGATAAATGTTAACATTGGCGAATAAATATCAAAAGAAATTTTCAGCATGTCCGCCATTTAATTCTTCGCAATTTTCATACATCCTTCTCTGCCTCTTAAGTGTGTTTATAATACTTTTAGCGTCATTTTCATTCAGATTTCTTGCTTCATTTCTCACCTTCCTTTAAATTTCTTCAATATTTGCATTATGATTGCTGTATACGACATTTTTCTACTGACCCCAAAGAAATGTATCTAAAGGTGTAAGGTCTGGGCTATTTGCATGCCAATATAACATTCCATATCTTCCTATCCATTCTTATACTGATGATTTAGGAAATTGCGAACCTCAATAATTATATTATGGGGAGACGCTCCGTCCTGTTGCCATATAATACGTCGACGTTCTTCAAGTGGTAATTCGTTAAGAATATCTTCGATTTCATTTTCTAAAATATCAAGAGAGCGCTAGCCAGTTAATGCTCGCCGAAGAAACAATGGTCCTAGAATTTTATTTCGTTATCCCACACCAAACGTTGACTGAATTACGCCCCTGAAAAGCAATATCTTCGACGGTAAAGGGATTTTGCGACCAAACATGAACATTTCGTCTATTAAACATTCGTGCAGCTGAGAAAGTTGCTTTGTCTGTCCAAACGATAGTACGAAATAAACTAGGACCTTGCCGCATTCTTTCGATAATATTTATTTTTGATTTGTTTCTTTTTGATCGGCACTAAGCTTTTGAACTGGCATAATTTTATATGGTCTATACTTAAAATACTTCAGCGTTTTTTGAACTGTTTCATAAGTCAACATTTTATCTCTTCTTCCATATCTGAGATAGCGCAGGCAATCGGTAATTGATTTTTTTGGATTCTCTTGAAAATATAATAAAATCGCTAGGTCCCTTTCTTCATTTCTTTCTCTTCTTCTTTTTCCATTGCGCAGAATTCCTCTTTATTCTAGTCTTCTATTTGTTTTTATTATGGTGTTTAATGATGGAGTTGCTTGTCCCTCTTCAATACTTTAGTAGGTATTGGGATACTTTGCGTAATGGCGGCCACTTCCGGTCTAAGTAACGACGTACGTCATACACCAAAATGGTGACGTATGTCGACATCATCTGTCAACTGTCAAAAGTCACACTCACGGGCTATAGGTATTTTGACCTTATCTACTGGGCTTTAACTACTCGAGGGATTAACCACTTGGGCATTAGCTACTTAGGCATTAACAACTCGGGCAGTAACTACTTGGGGATGAGGTACTTATGTTTAACTACTTGGGGTAATAACTACATCGGACATTAGCCACTTATGCGCTAGCATCTGTTTAATGTTTAGTAGTCTTCTTCTTATTCTTCTTCTTTTCGCAGTTTGTATTCACGATGACGTCACAAACATTTTCATTACGCCTAGCGGGAACCTCATCAAACCACCAAGCTTCTCGACCTCTAAGTCCAACGCTGCATCATAAAAATATTATTACAATTATTTCATTAGGATGACGTCAAAAACTTTTTTATTTATTTTGCCCATGCTAGGATTAGAACCGGGGACCCATATGTTGGAATATCAGCGCTCTAGCCAATCTCGCTATCGAGTACCAATAAAGTATTGAGTTCGGGAGATATAGGCTTGCAGCTATAAGAGCCCTCATTTTCAATTCGAAATTTAATATACGTAATGTGTTGAGAATTATGTTGTAAGTCATGTATAAAAATATGTCAGCTGTCACCTGTCATTTAAGACATGTCAACTGTTACCAGTCGCTTGGGAAACGCTAAAAGAGAAATTTAACATAGGTAACGTGCTAAAGATGGCGTTATAAGACATATGAAAAAATTTTGCCAGCTGTCACTTGTCATCTTCGATCTGTCAACTGTCACCTGTCACTTGTCAAACGCCAAAATTAAAATTTATTGTAGGTCACTTGTTCAAAATGGCGTTAGAAGACACGCGTAAAAGCATGGCAGCTGTCACCTGTCATTTAAGATATGTCAACTGTCACTTGTCACCTGTCTAATACCAAAATTAAAATTTATTGTAGGTCACGTATTCAAAATGGCGTCAGAAGACATGCGTAAAAGTATGGCAGCTGTCACCTGTCATTTAAGATATGTCAACTGTCACCTGTCACTTATGAAACGCCAAAATAAAAATTTAACGTGGTCATGTGTTCAAAATGGCGTCATAAGACATGTGTAAAAGTATGTCAGCTGTCACCTGTCATTTAAGGTATGTCAACTGTCACCAGTCACGTGTTAAACGTCAGAATAAAAATTTAGCATACACCAGGTGTTCAGGGCGGTGTCCGAAAGCGTTTAAAAAAAGAATGGCGTCGATCGCCCCTATGATTCCAGAGATATAGTTTTTTGCGATTAGCGACCTAACGTTTGGAGGTGGAAAGAAGAAATTCGCAAGGGGGATAGTGGCGGAGCAGATCTTTCGAGGTATCAAATTATTTTTCAAAAATCTCGACTTTGAGGAAAAAATTAGATTTCAAAATTTTTACATCACCCTGTATAGCAAATTTTTGATTAGTTACAGAAATTATGAATATTATTGGCTTGAATAACAGAAAAATATGCATTAGTTCTTCTAGTTCTTCTGAACTTACTAGGATGTAATTAGCAAAAATAAGATGTTAAAATTTCCACATCACTCTGCATAAGAACTTTTTCACGTCACGTCACGTGTTCAAAATGACGTTATAAGACATGCGTAAAAGTATGGCAGCTGTCACCTGTCATTTAAGATATGTCAACTGTCACCTGTCACTTATGAAACGCCAAAATAAAAATTTAACATACGTCACGTGTTCAAAATGGCGTCAGAAGACATGCATAAAAGTATGGCAGCTGTCACCTGTCATCTTCAATCTGTCAGCTGTCATCTGTCACTTATCAAACGTCAAAATAAAAATTTAACATACGCCACGGGTTCAAAATGGTGTTATAATACAGGCGTAAAAGCATGTCAGCTGTCACCTGTCATTTAAGGTATGTCAACTGTCACCTGTCACATGTCAAACGTCAAAATAAAAATTTTCACTTTCGGCAGCCGTTCAGTCCACCATCGTGTTAGATGAGTTGGGGGTAGAATATTAAAGATATTTTTTGAGAAAGATTATTATCAGATAAGAAATTACTAAGAAATAATTAGCTGATCCAAAAAATGATAAGAGGTGTGCACGGAATAATAGTATTAGACAATCAAAACAGTATATGAGAAGATAGAAAAATTTAAATATACGAGGGTATTAGATTATTAACGAGCTATATATTTTTCAGAACGGATTAATATTAAGGGTGGTTCACTACAGGGGGTTTCGAAATGTTTCATAATAGTTTTTATTAGTTGTTTTCAGAAACAGGAGTGGTTTTAGCTATTAAGTGGTTGGGCAGTTAGACCTTTAAGTTGTGTTCCAGAAAACAGGGTGGTCTGTTTTTAGCGATTTTTAGCTGTTTTTCCGAAATAACATCTGTTTTTTAGCTGTTGAGCGGTTAAGCGGTTAAGTGGTTCAGTTGAGTGGTTGAGCGGTTGAGTGGTTGAATGGTTGATCGGTTGAGCGGTTGAGTGGTTGAGCGGTTCAGCAGTTGGGCAGTTAGATATTTAAGTTGTTTTTAATTGTTGTACCTAAGAGACCCAGATGGCGAGGAAATTTTTCGAAAACTAAAATTTAATTCTATTTATCATCATAAGTACTTCACAATGTATCATTTTTGATTTTAAATAAAACCTAAAAAAATAGCGCGTTTTAGTACCTTAAACAATCAAACCTAACCTCAACAAATATTCTAGTGCAGGTGGTACAAAATTCTTCGAAACTTAAACGATTTTCAGCCTCAGGCTATAAATAGAAAAGTTTCTGTTTCCAAAGGATTCGAGCTTTTCTCATAGCGTTTGTCTTTGCATTGTGTGTGACGCCCCGTTAAGGCCCTGTGAACCCCCTATTGTTGTCCGATTACTGTCCTGTTGTTGTCCTATTAACGTCCGGTTGCTGTCCGGATAACGTCAGGACGTTGTCCTGTATGTGTTATAACGAGGTTTTGAAAGGATAAAAGGACATGTCCAGATTAAAGGTTTTAGTTGAGAACTGAATGTCATAGTAATAAGATGTATGCCAACCGGCTAAAGTATCAGCTTCTTGAAACACCAACTGTTAAATATGGCATAAGGGCAGAGGGGTCTAAGTTCTTTCTTGGAAATATCCCTGTTGTAATAAAAGATAACGTTCTCATAATAGGAAAAGGAGAAATTTTTGCTGACGGATGGACTGTGTAATTTATTAGCTACAAATCGACCTGTAAAATTTAATTCAAATGATTTGAATAATTATAAGAAGCTTTTATTGATTACACATGCACACCGAAAGGGTTTCAATGGAGACGAGAACATTTTAGCCTCCAAAGGGTGGAAATATACCCATATCATTTCCAAACTGTTTCCTCCGAAAAGAAGTTATATCTCAAGAATGGAGGGTAAGACAGAAAAGAAACAACCTGAAATGGAGAACCAAAAAGCCCTAAGGAAAAAATTATGTAAACTTAAAAGTCAAAAGACACTCACCGCTGAAGAATGCGACTATCGAAGTAAGGAAGAATACGAGAAAGAAAATGACAAAAATGTAGAAATGGATGCAGTAGAAGAATACGATGATGTTAATGAGCTGGTAGAGCGTCTGAAGTATTTAGAAGAAAGCAATACTTCGGGGGTTAACACCCCAAAAGTAATGGCGATTCTGAAGGAGCTTGAAAGACTCGGCGTTATAGAATTTTATTAGTGTTGATAATAAATAGAACAATTGTAAGGTTTTTGGTGCACCCTGTATAGTATATGTTTTAATACAAAACTAGAATAAAAGTATGAAAAATATCGTTGATATTTATTTAAACACCCTGTAATATCTGAGATATAGTAAAAAAATAAATTATGCCGCAAAATTATGCATCCGGTTAAGGGCCTTATATCTAAATATAAATGCTGTTAATACAAAAGGTTCTAGACTAAAACTTTGAAAACCAAAAAAAAATGTCTCATTCAAAATTCCTGAAACAATAATAACGTGGATTTTTCTTATGCTAAGTCTTATATTTTCGAAAAACTGGGCAGTCAAAGGAGATTATTTTTAGCACTACCATTTTTGTGGGTAGTTGTAAAACGCGTTTTTCAAAATACAGCAAAGAAAAGTGCAAAAAGGAATCAACCCTTCCCTTATTTTAATAGGTACATATTTTGAAAAAATTTACGACTATTTTTTATTTAAGACGACATTATGTGATTAGGCCGCATAAAAAGAATAAAAAGAGGCCCCAAAAGACGCTGGAAGATAGGTTTCACAGCTCGAATTGCCCCTTTTGTAGGGAGGTCTTACAAATCAAGCTCCACTATCTTGGTCCTCAGTGAGGATGTCTAAAGGGCCATAATATATTCTTAGTATACAGATATAACAATAAATCGCTAAATGGTTCACAGAAAAAGTTCTCGCACCATTTTATGATGTTATTGCATAAAAAGACATATTTTAAACAGTCATGCCTCCAGAACTGTAATCAGTCAAAATTAGCTCCTTTATATAGTCAAAACAAGAGAACATATAACAGAGAAAACCCAAAGCGTTATTTTAAGTTGAAACATGGCCGATGGATGGTTCTTTAATAGCCAACAGGCGACAATTAACCCTGGTCATGTCCATAAGACATATGGAAAACACTGTATATACCAAACTCCTTTAAGGTGCCAACCCCCTTTGTACAGACGAATTACCGAACACCGGAGTCAGTACGTCTCCCCTCGGAAGGGTACCTGGCGTGTTTCCATGCGGAAAAAAGTCGACCATCCCTTTATACCACGAAGGAGCCAGGCCAGCTCACTAACACGACATACCGAAATTACTTTTATAGTTTTCAAACTAATCCCCATAGTTTGATAGTTATATGAATCTAAATCTAGACAGCACTATGGTTTTGTGGGCATTTGTTTTAGATATCCCATCCCATAATTCCTATCAAATAAAAATTTAGTCGGATCCCTACGATCGTCGATATCACGCACGATCCTGCTACTGTTCGGTGAACACACCCTAACTATTAATTTTTAAACCCCAAAAACAATAGTAAAAGCCAAAATTTATTAAGGCTCTTACGGCCGTCACTATCAAAAATGTTTTGGAGGTTAAATTTCCCTCTGTTATCGACCTAATACGTCTAAAGATCTTTCTCAAATCTCGGCTCTAAAATCCCATACATATTCTTGAACGCGCTCGCTATTTAAAAAAAAACATTTTAAAGTCTAATAAGGGCCTATTATTTTGATGTGACAAACCGTAAGTGTTTCCGGTCTCTTATCAGCACATGTACACTTATATTACCAGAAATATGCATAAATATGTATAGAACGTAATTGGATTTCTTTATAAAATTATTTAAAATTAAATTTTCTTTAATTGCTAATGCCTTTCTATCTCCGAATTAAGAAACGAGAATAGCACCATTAATTTCTTTAAATTTTCCCCTTTTATTTGATACCCATCGTGCATTTTATCATCTTCGGGGCCCCTTTTTTAATCGGCGTATCTTCGGGGGTCATTTAGCAATCTTATATACACGGTTTCGTTTAGAAACACGATTTTTAGCAAAAATGAGTTAGTGGTGTTAGGTCATATGAGAAGTAATTAAAATGATATTAGTAAAACAAAATACATGCTTTTGATTCATTTTTCTTTCCTCCGAAATTTACAGTTTTTAGCGTAATTTTAGGCCAAACTACAGCTTCTGAATACCGAATAGAGAATTTTTTTATCTAAGACATCCCTCATAGACTTCAAGCCTAAGTACTAACGAGCCGTGGGCGACTGAAGAGAAGGGAAATGTAAGCTATTGACGTGAGATTGAAAGGATTGAACGTGGAGACAGAACGGGAAAACCTCTGCAGGCAATTTGTTTCATAATTCGGGTACTAATATTAATGCAAATAGTGAAATATTTCTATGTTGTTACTTAAACGCCCATTGAAAATACTATCCCTAAATTTCGGCTTTCCTGATTTTTATCTAAGTCATCTCACATGGACTTCAAGTCTAAGTACTAACGAACCGTGGGCGTCTGAAGAGAAGGGAAATGTAATTTCTTAACACAAGATTTAAATGATTGAACGTGGGGGGCAGAACGAGAAAACATCTGCAGACAATTTGTTTCATAATTCAGGCACGAATATTAATGCAAATAACTATAGATTTATATATTGTTACTGAAACACAAATTTAAAATACAGCTCCTAAATTTGGGCTTTTCGAGATTTTTTTTATCTAAGGCATCCTGCGTAGACTTCAAGCCTAAGTACTATCGAACCCTGAGCGTCTGAAGAGAAGGGAAATGTAATATATTGACATGGGATTTAAAGGAGTGAACGTTGGGAGCAGACAGGGAAAACATCTGCAGTCAAGTTTTTCTAGTGTAAATAACTAAATGATTTCTATGTTGTTACTTAAACGAAAATAAAACACCGAAATTTCGACTTTTCAGTTTTTATCTAAGACACTCCACGTAGACTTCAAGCCTAAGTACTAACGAACCGTGGGCGTCTGAAGAGAAGGGAAATGTAAGCTATTGTATTATAAAATACTACCCATAAATTAAGATTTTTTTATCTCAGACATCCCAGTCTAAGTCACCAAGCCTAAGTACTAACGACCCGTGGGCGACTGAAGAGAAGGGAAATGTAATCTAGTGACACCGGATTTCAAGGAGTGGGCGTTGGGGCAGACCGGGAAAACATCTGCAGGCAATTTTTTCATAATTCCGGTACTGATATTAGTGCAAATAGCGAAATATTTCTATGTTGTTACTTAAAAGCAAATTGAAAATAACAGCCCTCTAAATTTCGGCTTTTCAGATTTTTTTTTATCTAAGTCATCTCACCATCGAGTCTAGGTGCTAACAACCCGTGGGTGTCTGAAGAGATCTGAAATGTAATCTAGTGACAGGGGGCTTAAAGGATTGGACGTTTAGACAGAACGGGAAAACATCTGCAGGCAATTTTTTTCATAATTCCGGTATTAATGAGTGAGAGAAGTTTGAGGATTTTTATCTCGAGATCTAGGTACGGATATTAGTGCAAATAACTAAATATTCCCATGTTGTTACTTAAACAGAAATTTAAAATAATAACCCCGAAATTTCGACTTTGTAGTTTCACACATACTGTTGAACACGCTATTAATTTTTAAGCCTCAAATAACAATAGTAATAATATTAACACTGTTAAAAATAACACACTAGAGTACTTACGTTTTTATAATAATTCGGGCACAACACACAAACTAATTCACAGTAAAAAATCTAAATGACTACCAGTTCAGCCTGCTAACAAAAAACTCGAACCCGTATTTTGTCCTGATTGAACCAACCAATCACGCGTAAAGATTTGTTACTACCTAAACTCGTACTGACGAATCTTTTGTATGTAGTTACTAATTAATATTCTAAGATATCCAGACCGGATGTGTCAAAACCGCAAATCTCCCTGTTACCAATAAATATACACTTATATTATCAGAAAAAGGCTCGCAAATATGTTTAGAACTGTATTGGATTTCTTTATAAAATTATTTAAAATAAAACATCAAATTTCTATAATTGCTAATGCCTTTCCATCTCTAAATTAAGAAACTATACTAGTACCTTTAATTTATTTAAATTTTTCTCTTTTATTTGATACCCAACACGCCGTTTATCGTATTAGAGCCCTTTTAGTCACCCTATCTTCGGAGGGTGGTTTAAATTTCTACAACATGGTGAAGTTTAGAAATATGATTTTTAGCAAAAATGCGTAGGAGTGCTGCATCATCTATATGAGAAGTAGTTAAAATGATATTTGTAAAACAAAATCCAACCTATGTTACATACGCGTGATAGCAACTTGTGAACGTTTAACTAATCTGTTTTTGGGAGCAATTTTTCATCCCGCACCAAACACCCAAATCCCCACCCTCTGTTTTAGACCGCTAGGGCACTAACTGTAAAAAACTCCAACCCTGAATCCAAAAGGGGGGCAGCTGGACGGCTTTCTTTTTCAACATCTTCTGACATCATCCTCAACATGTGACCTACGTTAAATTTCTATTTTATCGTTTGGCAAGTGACTGGTAACACATCGAAGATGATAAGTGGCAGCTGATATACTTTTGCCTATTTCTCATGATATCATCCATAACACGTGACACATGTAAAATTTTTATTTTTGAAGTTTGACAAGTGACAGGTAACAGTTGACACATCGAAGACAACAAGAGCCATCCTTAGCACGTGACCTAAGTTAAATTTTTATTTCGACGTTTGACAAGTGATTGTTTGGTTGGGTTTGCTCAGGTTCGTCTCGTTGGGTTTGCTTAGGTTTGTTCAGGTCTGCTCAGGTTTGCTTCAGTGGGTTTGCTCAGGTTTCTTCAGGTTTATTTGGGTTTGCGCGTTTTAAGGTTAGCTCAGGTCGCTCGCGCGCGACCTGAGCTAACCTTAAAACGCGCAAACCCAAGCATAATTTGGGAACTTGCTAAAAAACAAAACACACCTTTACTTTTCCAACGCTCCAGATAAACTTAAAACTCTTAGAAAAATTATCCATACAAATGTATCTAGATGTATTAAATAAAAAGTTTGTATTCCTTGTATTTATGTGTTATTTTATTAACCTCTTTGTGAAGAACCAGATAACCAATAAGCAAAGCTGCTAGATCACGAGTGTTACTTTTTATTAGTCATAGAACAACCACGTGGTAAACACATACATGTGAACGCCCATTATAAGCGTGCCATGGATTGTTGTAAAGATGAAATTAAATGTAAAGTGTGTGAGCAAGGTCTACATATTATTATTTTCTCAGACGTCTGTGTAATGTGTAACAAACCGGATGTGCAGAAAATCACAAACCATAAAATTGAAAAAACAACTTTAGAACAATTCTTATAATTGTATAATAGTTTTACATTGCTGGAGCACACACTTCGATGCTGCGATATAAAAGGAGGGAATAAAGCTTGTGATTTTAGAGAAACACTATGAAGAAGGTTACATTTAACGAAAATATGAATAAAATCCATGTATTGTTTGCATGGAAGTTTGCTTACAAAGCAGCACGCCAGAATGATTATGAGCAATATGTGTTGGATAGATACCGCTTTCAAAATAGACTTCAATATGCTGAGAATCTTTTGAAGGATGTTTTGGATGAAAATTACAGAAATAAAATATACAATGAACGTTTTAAATAATTTTTGTTTTATTACAACCAATTCAAGCTCATATCCTCCCACCTCGACCATGTGGCCTTGACTTGAGTGGGGGAATATCTATACATTTATACGCACACGGTTTCTGAAACATTATTTGCTAGAAATATGATTCAAAAACGAAAGCTGGTTGGTTGCAGAAAATCGGTGAAAAAACTTAAACAAGAAGACAGAAGCAGATGCCCTGTTTGTTTGTATTCCATGAGAAGAGAAGAAATTTGCACACCCAATTCGTGCACACACAAATTTTGTATAAAGTGTTTAACAGAGTGGACGAAAACAAACGCACATTGTCCTCTTTGCAGAAGATTCTATTTCTCAATTGTTTTAAAAGAGACTAAGGAAAAGATTCTTGTGAAGAAAAATGACAGTGCTGATCAAGCTCTAGTGATATTGTTGTACATAAGTGACATGAATTTAATATAGATATATAAGAAGTAAATAAAACCATGTTGTTAAATATAAAGTTTTTTTATTTTATTATATTACATTTTTTTTTAATATCCAAGAATTGTGTGATTTATCCATTCCCAACCATTTAACATAAACTTTGTTTCCTTTTCTTCTTAGCACCTTTTCCACGAGATACACGTTTGAATGTTTGACTTTCTGCAACTCCGGTTCATAAAAACTACCTAAAATTATTTCATTTTTGTCATCTGCCAGCAAATATGTTCTTGGGTTGGTTAATTTAATTTCTTTAATTTGAAAAATTTCATTTGACCAGTTTGGTGTATATCCCTTTTGAAAAGCCTCCCTGTATTTACTAACCCTAACATAATCCCCTTGTTTAAATTTTGATTTTCTGGGGTCAATTGTTTTTATATTATTATAAGTTGATTTTAGAACATCTTTTTCATTTTCTTCATTTATGTCAATAGGTTTTAATCCTGTTGTTCTATGTTTAGTTGTATTATACTTAAAAACAATATTATTTAGCATATCCATCCATTTATAATTGCATTGCAAGCTAAATTGTTTCCACATGAGAGTTTTTAAAGTTCTGTTGACCTTTTCAACAATACTTGCTTTGACTGTGGAAAATGTACTGTAGTGATTAATGTTATATTTTTCCATTAATTTATTAAAGTTTTTGTTGAAAAATTCTCTTCCTTGATCTGTATGTATGTTAGTTGGAGTAGTTTTCGCAAGCTTTAAAATTTTTTCCATAGCTAAAGTTACTTCCTCAGCAGTTTTTCTTTTAACAGGTTGAACCCAAACATATTTGGAAAATGTGTTTATAACAACTAAAATATATCTATATCCTTTATTTAGTTTTGCATAAGGTATCATTTCCACCAAATCAGCTTGCCATAAATCGTTTAAATTTGTAATAATAACCCGTCGTCGTCTAAAATTTTTTCTAGCAGGTTTATGTAACTCGTTGACTAGATCTTCCTTGATGTTAGGTTGTGCAGACATGATAATTAAATGTTTAGTTTGTTACTTCTACAGGACATTTTATTAACAATTCACCATAAAAATTTTCTAAATGACTACCTTCAGGACGATGAAAAGAAAGAACATCCCCTTTCTTTAACCGAATACCTACAGGGTCGGTGATCTTTTTTCCATTAATTTTTAAGAAAACATATTTTTTCGGGTATTCTCCAGAAATTATAGTAGCAGATTTCATAGGAAAAACATATGTAATTCGTTTGTCTTGTAATAAATGGTAAACTCTATCGGATAGAGAGTAAATTCCCATGAAGGGTAACACCAAATTATACCAAAGTTTAACTGCACTAAGGTCAACAACTTTTATAATGTTATGTTCTTCAGATGAAAATTTATTATCCTTGCCAAAGATGTGGGAACCAAACTTGTCAATAGACATGGTTGTTGCCAGCGGTAGAATAAGGAATAAACATGTGAGAATTAGTATTTATTTAATTATTTTTGCTTCTCTTAGTTCTTCTAAAATCGATATTATTTCATTTTGATGACCAGTATGTCCAGCCATTTGCGATGACATCGACAATTTCAATCTATCTATGATTTCGTTTGGATCGTCATAATAAACGTAATCTAATTTCTTTTTTGATAAATTTAACATAGCTCCCCCCTTTCCACTTTTTGTAGACAGATTTCTTGTAGAACGCGGTCTTTGTGGAGGTAACAAACGTGAAGTGCTTGGCAGTATTGCACGATATCCTGTCTCTGTTGTGCTTCCACGTTTTAATATACCTTTTTGTAATAAGTAAGGTTTAACTATTGTCAAGTATTTAATGTCGGTCGAACCTTGAATTTGACTATTAGGATCAAAATTTCGTCTATATGCATTTGTCCTATTCAAAATATCCATATAATTTTCCATATCATTTGATGTATAACCAACAGGTTCTTTTTTAAAAAGAAGCTCATACAATCCAGGTGTTCCCTCATACCTAACTCCTTCAACTTTAAAATCTTTTCCTATGAAATCCACCATAGAATTAGCAATCTTATATTTATCTGCATCAACATCATGGCTAAACCCATATTTGTTATCAAATTTGCCTTCCGTGTCTTTTATTAGCCCATCCAAGAAAGGTCTTAGAAGTGAATGATATGCTTCCAAATATTCTTCATAAGCAGGTGTTCTTGTTAATTCTAAAACATCTTGTCGCAACTCACCTATAGTTGGTTCAATTGTTGTTTCAGCGCTTGATTCTCCTAACTGTTGCGAATCTTCAAAAAATACTTCTTCATCTCCTAAAAGTGAGGGCATGTGTGTTGAAAGATATTTACTATATGCATTTGATTTCCTTTGATTGACCTCTGGCGTAGGAAATTGAAATTTTGGCGTCGAAACTAATTGTGGTGAATATACTTCTTTTTTAATGAACGGTTCTGTTTTAATTGTCTGAATTAACTCATGCAAAGGTTGAGTTATTGGTTTAAATTCTTTTTCCATACGAATTTCTTTATCAGATAAATCTGATTTTAAAGCTTTATACTTTTGTCTAACGGCTTGTCTAGTTTTTACCAACCCTTTCGCTGTTTTTTCGTCCATCTTTACAAAAGGTAGGTTGTATACTAGAAAATTATCGTTTTGTCAGAGAGTTATATAGTGGAAATAAAATTATCAAATCCTTTTCTATAGCGACCATCATTAAATTGGCAGTCTTTGTCAATAACGACAAAGTCATATTTATGTTTCCAACACATTGAACACAAGTTTTTAAACTCCTGAAAGCTCATGTCACCATTTACATGATCATCATATATATGTTTCAAGTTTGTAGCATCCTGTTGAAAAATTACCAAGAGGTTGGCATTATCACGTATAAGTTGTTTAGGGATTGATGAATGTGTTTGACACAAATAAAAACAATCTGTATTTTTATGACGTCCGAAACAAAAATAATCCCTCATAAGACTTTGATCAGTGCATACTATATCATCAAATACAATCAATGAATTTGGTTTTATGTCAGTGGGTGAAACAATATCCTCAGCGTTCGATGATTCAAAATAACCAATAAACTTTAGTGGAGCAAAAAGCCTTTTTAGATATTCATATTTTGATTGATATAAGGATTTTGAGTACACATACAGGGTGATTCAAAAGTACTTTGACAAACTTCAGGAGGTGATTGCTGGCATTATTTTAAGGTGAAAAGTTCATATAAACAATGGTCCTTGGCGGCTTCGTTACGGAGATACAGGGTGTTGAAAAATTAGATGCCTCCATCTTGGCTGAGGGTGGACTTTTCCAACAATCTATTTAAGGCAATTTTATAACTGTTACTTATTTATTTAAATAAATTAGTTGTTATTTTAATAATGTCTGAATGTTTAGATCAATTTAAAATACACTTTTTTGATCAATTTAAAATATTTTTTTAATACATTTGTTTAGCCGAATAAAATAATGATTTACCTTTAAACCGTTCCCCGTATGAAAAAAACGCAAGAGACTTTTTTTGTTGCAAATAAAGCAAGGATTCACAAAATGGTAGTTAAAATAAAATAAGTCAGTGGCGTAGCATAGTTTTCACAAAAAATGTTATATGAAAGTTTCGTACCGACGCCACTGGTTAAATTTAAGAACGCGATATACTTTTAAAATGAGTGTTCTTACGTGTTTATGTCATTCACCGAATTTCATAACACAAGCTCAAAACGTTTAGAAGCTACTTAAAAAATTTTATTTTTTTTTTAATTTTTCAACACCCTGTATCTCCGTAACGAAGCCGCCAAGGACCATTGTTTATATAAACTTTTCGCCTTAAAATAATGCCAGCAATCACCTCCTGAAGTTTGTCAAAGTACTTTTGACTCACCCTGTATATGTTTTCAAATCTTAATCCATTAGGGTGTGTTATAAGAGAAATCATAACATTTGTCTTCCCACAACCCGATGGTCCTACTATTAAACATCTTTTACAGTTTCCACCAAATAATTGTCCATGTTTTCGATAATTATCATGACAAATCAAAATTTTTTATCGGTAAAGAAAAATCTTGTTTTTTGATCTTCATTGTTTGAACATCGCTATTTAAGTAAGGTTATTTGCGTTTTTAAATCATTTATATCTAATGATTAGACATAATAATGTCATTCACTGCGTGGAAGGACAGAGAACAGGTAGTGGTTTATTAAATACTCTTATTAATAAATTACCAGTAGAGCTCCATATTCCTTCTTATAACTTTTGTTGGCCTGGTACAAAGTTAAATAAAAGGCTCGCCCGAGGTGATAAGGGAATTAATTTATTAGACGAAGCTTGCAAGGAGCACGATATAGCATATTCGGTATATTCCGATTTAAAAAACAGAAACGAGGCAGATAAAGTATTAGCTAAAAAGGCATTTAATAGATTTAAAGCTTCAGATTCAAATCTAGCCGAAAAACTGTCATCCTTGGCTGTGGCCGGAATCATGAAAGCAAAAACGAAACTCGGTATGGGAATAAGAAAAAGAAGTCATAAACGCAAGAAAGGAGGTCAAATATCCTTTAACCAAGGTGTAAGAAAAGCACGTGAAGAGCTGGTTGGAAAAAAGTTTGCTAATATAAGAAATGCTGCCAGCACAGCTTTATCATCCATTAAAAAATTAAAAATAAAAGAACCTAAACAAAGAATTATTCCAATTCCAAAAACTGGTGGAATTTTACCTTTAATACCTATTTTTGCTGGTTTATCTGCTCTAGGAGCCCTAAGCGGAGGCGCTGCTGGCATTGCGCAAGCAGTAAATTCTGCCAAAAATGCACAGAAGAAGTTAGAAGAACAAACAAGACACAACAAAGAAATGGAAAAAATATCGATAGGGAAAGGGCTTTATTTAAAACCTTATAAGCAAGGGTGTGGTCTATATCTTAAACCATATTCAAAAAACTGTTAAATTTGCTACCTCGTCGACCTTTGACAAATATAGATTTATTAAAGTATGCAAAAATATTAAAGTTGCAACATTTTAGAGGTGTCTCTATGAGAAACAAGTTACCCAAAAAAATAAAAAAACATGAAACCGGTATTATAAATTTAGATGACGATATGGGGGAAGGCACTCACTGGACAGCGTATGTTAAAAATAATAATAACATAATTTACTTTGATAGTTTTGGGAATTTACGACCACCAAATGAAGTTGTAACTTATTTCTATAGCGATGGTAGCAACAACAATATTAAATATAACTATGATAAATATCAATCTTTTAATACCTCAACTTGTGGACAGTTATCATTACAGTTTATTTATAATAATACGTAACTGTGTTTCCATTTTATTCTTATTTCGACCATCATGTCGTTTACTATAGCTCTTTCCGCAAATTCAGCTATACTTCAAGCAGATTTCCATCCACCTATTTACTTCGATCCTAACACTTCCTACGTTGTCGGACTTACCAACTTTGAAACTTTTAATGCAATACCAAATATTGATAAAAGTAATAATAAAGTATATTTTGGAAAAAATAATGAATTTTTAACAATTCCTACGGGAAGTTATGAAATGGACGATGTTAATAAATATTTACAGACTGAATTCCAAAAAAGAAATATTTCATTTCACCTCTATGCAAATAACAACACATTAAAATCAACAATAAAGTCTACTACAGATATTATTTTTAAAGATGGAACAATAGGAAAACGTTTGGGTTTTAATAATGGGATAATATCTGGTGATGGAGTTCCAAGAACATCGCAAAATCCAGCAGAGATTATAAAAGTTAATTCTTTATGCATAGACTGCAGTATCGCAGAAGGTTCCTATCTGAACGGAAAGCCAGTACACATTATTCATCAGTTTTTCCCTAATGTTAGCCCTGGATTTAAAATAATAGAAAGTCCCCAAAATATTATTTATTTTCCTGTTACAGTAAAAGTAATAGATAAAATAACAATAAAGGTAATAGACCAAGATTTAAATATTGTTGATTTTCGAAACGAAACTGTAACAATAAGGTTGCATATAAAAGAAGTATAATGGTTATCCTTTATAATAGAAAAACCTTCAATTTACCCACAAAAATTAATAAAAACTATAAGAAGACTAAACACCGTAAACCAAATATTAGTAGAAAGAGAAACACACAAGGGATAACACCTGAAAATATAAGCTTTTTGAAATCTCTAGGTTTAAAGGTTTTAGTATAATGGATATCCTTAACGTAGCAGAAGGTCTTTTCATAGATAATTCAATTGTGCATTCCGAAGTTCATGGTTATGAACCATACCTACCTACAAAATTGGGAAATAATGATGAAATTATAATACCTGTTCATGAAGTAGACAAGTATACTCTTCCTTCCGAAAGCTTTCTTTACATAGAGGGTAAACTAACAAAAGATAATAATACTATCTCAAATACTTCAAAATTGATAAACAATGGGATTGCATTCCTTTTTAAAGAAATGCGTTATCAACTAAACGGTGTTACAATAGATTCAGTTAGAGATGTTGGGTTAACTTCGACAATAAAGGGATACATGTCGTATAATAAAAATGAATGCAATAAACTTAAAAACGTAGGTTGGTTTCCTATGGAATCTTCACAAGTTGTTGATGCAACGACAGGATTATTTAATGTTTGCATTCCGCTTAAATTCTTAATGGGGTTTTTTGAAGACTACAAAAAAATTATTTTAAATGCCAAACAAGAACTTATTTTAGTACGAGATAATTCAGACAAAAATGCCACATTAATACTGCAGATGAAAATCCAAAAATTGAGCTTACAAAGCTAACTTGGAATATACCTCACATTTCAGTAGCTATTCCTCAAGAATTAGCATTATCTAAAATAATTAATAAGAATACTGATATAATAATTGCTTTCCGGAGTTGGGAACTGATTGAATACCCAGAATTATTAAAAACTAATCGTCATAACTGGCCTGTCAAAACATCTACGAAAGTTAATACCCCACGTCATGTAGCAATTGCTTTTCAAAAAGACTTAAGGGATAAATCAACAACTGATATGTCTCTATTTTCCAACGTTAAATTACGAAACATCAAAGTATTTTTAAACTTTGAGAGATATCCCTACAACGATCTATTTTTAGACTTTGATAAAAATAAATTTGCATCATTATATGAAATGTTTTCACAATTTCAAATATCTTACTATGGAATAACACGTGAACCCATTTTTTCTCCAAAGGAATTTAATACTTATGCTCCTATCGTATATATCGATTGTTCACATCAGAAAGAAACAATTGAATCCGGACCTATTGTTATGAGAGTTGAGTTTGAATTACATGATGATCTTAAAGACAAAATATCTGCCTATTGTCTTATTATGCATGACAAAGTATTTAGCTACAATCCATTAACCAAAAATGTTAGACAACTTTAAAGCACATGTCTAACTATATAAAATCAATGCTCTACTATTCTTTCCTACCATTATGGGTGAAGATCTAGAACTTCGAGTATCCTACTTTTTAGAAGAGCTGAAAAAATTAAAACAACAACTACAAGAATATTCTGACAAGAAATCTATGATTAAACAATTCTCACTTTTGTTATGAGGTTATTAATTGTCGATGTACAAGGATTTAACATAGAAAATACGAAGTTTATTCCCAAAGAGTTGGCTGCCTATGATGGACACAAAATATGTCACTATATCTTTAAATCACCATTTGATATAAAATAGCTACCACCTGACTTACATAAACAAGCTGTATGGTTCATGAAAAATCATCACTGTATTCCTTGGAATGAAGGATATACACCAATTCACAAATTTTCTGAAATAATCAAGAATCTAACAGAAAAGGCGGATCAAGTTTATGTGAAAGGGAGAGAGAAATCCGAATACATTCGAAAATATTCATTAAAACCAGTCATGGAACTTGATGAAAATCCATCGTTACAAGAAGGAGAAGCTCATTGTTTTTATCATTCTAAATCACCATGTATATGCGCACTTACTAATGTATACAATTTATATAATAATTATTTAATGATTGAATAAAACAAATAAATATATTAAAGTTTTTTATTTCTTATAAATTAGGTTTCAAACACTTCTTGAATAATTTCAGGTGACAAAAACTTCTTTACTTCATCCAAATGCTCCTCAAATCCCATTTCTTTCATCGTGTACAGAAAAGACTTTAAATCAGAAGTATGTAAATATATGTTACAGGATTCTGCTGCTTCTTCATATTTTCTAGTCATTTCTATACATTCTTCATACGTATAAATTCTTTCGAATCCATACTCGGCTTCATGGGCAGCATCAAATTCTAAATTACTGAAGTGTTGTGATAGATTCTCTATAGCACTTGTTAGGTTATATGCTACTCGTTGAGATGTATATGCTAACCACATCTTGTTGGAGAATGTACAGACTTAAAGTAAGTTCAGAGCTTTAAATATTAATTTAGGAGGTGGGAGGAATAAAAAGAAATATATATTTTAAAATTTTATTTTTCAATACAACTCTTTACAAATTCATTACATGCGAATGATTCTACATCCTCCACAACACAATCTGAGTAAAAGTTTAATAATTCTAAAACACAACAAACATTTAAACTATTTTCCATAGGTGTAATAACATCATATACATTTTTTAACAAATCGCCATTTTTCATAGAGATTCCACTAAGCAAAATATTGTAATATTTGGAAAATTCCTGGTTTTTTAAGATATCAAAACGATATTTGATTAAATTTGCCAAGTTCACTAATTCATTTATGGTATCACCAGCTAGGAATACTTCATTATCACCATCTTGTGTAATCTTGATAATTCTTGCATCCCCAATAAACACAAAGTGATTCTCATAACCATTTCCCTTCATGGGTTGCCACCCGGTGTTGTTGGAATAAATAAAGCTCATCATAATTCCTTGATTATTTAGGAAGGAGATCCATTGATCTTCATTAAAAGTCACATTTTGATTATATTTGTATCCACAGAGTGTAACAACAGGAATATATTTTCTCTCTAAGGAAAATCCAATGCTGACCCATTTGGATTTGGATTTGTTAATGTAGTAAATTGTTTCATTGACGAGAGCTGCATTGCACTTCTTACTAAACTCTTGTTGGTTTCCTGCTGGTTGATACATTTTCAGATGCTTGCTTGAAATAATGGTTGTAGAACTGTGGGTGAGTGCTTAAATAAGCAAGCGTGGTAGTGGTGATAGCAAGAGTGGTGGGGATAGTAAGAGTGGTGGGGGGATTTAAACACTAATCTTATAGATTTAAACATCATTTAGCGACTAACCATGAATGAGTGTAAGACAGAACTTTTTATCGACATTCAAGGATATAACAGTTCCTTTGGATACATTCCAAAAGAATTAGCGATTTATGATGGGATTCGTTGCTCAAATTATCTGTTTAACTCTTCGCCGGTCGCGCAGCGGTACTCCATGCCGCAATCTCAATTTGATTAATTTTTCTCTCAGAATATTTGCCCTACGCCCCTGGCCGTCTAGGTATGTAAGCATGTATTTTTTTAGAATTGTCTATCATGGACGGTTTTTATTGTTTTATTTCTGTTAGTATACTTTTAAGAGTCAAAGTAACCAGTGCTGATCTGCGGTATTCCGTGCCGCAACGCGACCTGTCATGTGAGTAAAATTTTTGATAATACTTTTTCTATTTTTTGTATGTATTTTTAACAAAATATGTATTCTGTGAAAATATTCTATTGCAAATTATATTTAAAAACTCTGGCCGTGGTTTCTCGCATTTTTGTAAATATTTTGGAACAAAAAATATAAGCTTGGTATTTTAGGGCTAGAAGAGCCTCCAAAAAACACTTACTGAGAAAGAGTTACACGACATTGTGGAGAACTTGTCTGATGTAGACGATGATATTGCCGATTTTGAGAGTGAAGGAGAAGAAGTCGTTGAAGCAGATTACCATAATAGTGAATCGGAGCAGTCCGCTGGTGAATTTTCCGAAGATATCGAATAATTTTTAGCGCCCAATGAAGATGAATATTTTTATATCGGAAATGACGAAGGGACGATTTGGAAAAGCACCCCTGTAAGTCATGGTAACAAAATTGGAACTAAAAATATTGTCAAGGTATTACCGGGCCCAAAAAGTGCGGCCAAAAATGTGTCAAATCCGTTAGACTCGTTTCTTCTTTTTTGACCAGAGCGATATGGTGGACCATATAGTATTTTGCACTAACATGTATAGAAAATAAACGTGCAAATTTTGCGTACCAAAGAGACCGAGACTGCAAATTAACTTCTTCCGAGGAAATGTTGGCATTATTTGGAGCACTTTTCATTATTTCCATAAAAAAAGGAAACCACGTGAATGTTGAAAAACTTTGGGCTAAAGATGGGACTGGAATGATTCTGTTAAGAGCTGTATTCAGTTATAAAAGATTTTTGTTTCTTCTTCGTGCCCTTCGTTTCGATAATATTGGAACAAGAAAAGAACGCGAGAAGTCTGATAAATTAGCAGCGATAAGAACGATATTTGACGATCTTGTGAAAAATGGCATGAATAAAATTAGAGATAGTTTGGGGGGGAGGGGGTCATCACAATAGACGAAATGTTACATCCATTCCGAGGGCGATGCGGATGTGTTCAGTACATGCCACAAAAACCTGCCAAATGTGGTATAAAATTATATGCCCTTTGTGACAGTAAATCCTAATGTTTACTTGTATTTTTTTATCCATTATTTCAGAACTTCAGGATTTTTTTAAATTTAATTTAACTTAGAATATTTGTTTCATCAATAATATTGATAATTAAAATCATAACTGTTTAGTTTTGTATGCATTTCCTAATTAAAATTCATTTTTATTATACTTCTTTGAAAACACCTTATTTTCATCTGTTTTAGTAATAATGTAAGATGGGCTTTTTCGGGCTAGCGCACGGAAAGAGCGCACGGAAAAAATTTTCCTGGTCTCCAGTTCTTTCAGTGTGCTGAATGAAGATACCGACTATTTTTTGGCTTTAAAATAGAAATATAGGTATAGGAAAATAAACTAAACTCAAGAAAGTCTATATGCTATCTGATATTTAATATGTACCTATTTTGTATTTTATTTCGTAAATATTTGAATATTTAGATGAATTTCTGAAATATTTTTTGACGTTTTGTCAATCTTATCTGACATAGACAAATTTAAATCACCTTTTAAATGATTTGAAAGTTACCATGAAAACGCATCATACCTGCCAAAGACCATATTGTCAGCGTTGTTAATTTTCTGTCAATTAAATTCATTCTAATAAAATGTTCTCTCAACCTGAAAAGTGGCATCTTTCATTATTAATAGTTAATTTTTAATTACTCTAGTAGTTTTTTTTTTAAATTCCGATAACAGTTGTGAAAATAAAAATATTCCAAGTTTATTTTGTATGTATGTATTTTTTTATGTTATATTTTGTTTTATGTTATCGTTTTCAAAGAAGTATAATAAAAAATATCGTTCATTACACGTCCAGAAATGGATTTTCCGTGCTTGCTTGACTTCCCGTGTTCGGCTGCGCCTCACACGAGAATTTGTCAAGCGCGCACAGAAAAATCCTTTTTTCCGGACTGGTAATGAAATATACTATTTCCTATAACACTATAGGAAAATATATATTTATTTTGCTGGCGGCATAGAGTACCGCGGCGCGACCGCTCATGGGATTATCAAAGGCGCGCCCGCCGCAGGGTTAAATCACCATTTCAAAAAAAAAATATGTTATCTGCTCTCGATCTCAAAATGGTTAAATGGGCCGAAGAGTATCATGGATTGGAATGGAATTTTGGAAATATAGAACTTAATGAAATTGGTGATATTTTAAAGCATGTGTTAGAAGTTTACCAATCGCCCAAAATTTACGTGAAAGGGAATGAAAAAATAAACTTCTTAAAAAAGTTTTTGGATGAAGATTTCATATACGCTATTCCCATTGGACAAGAACCAAAATTAAGTAAATTTAAGAAAATTCCAGAATGTCATTTTCACAAAAATGTGAATCCATGGCATTGTGCATTAGCAAACGTAAAATTGTTATATAATTATAGGCATTGTTATGAATAAAAACCTTTATTATATATAATATGTTTTGTTATTGAATTTTATTTATAATACAAATATACTTTGAATAATATATATCCTATTGAACATATAAACACTACTACTATCCATTTCTAAAGTTCTGACCCCTCAGTTTGGAAGCTTGTAAAGTAAAAAGCACAATTTTAAAAAATATAATTTTCACATATTTCGGTAAAGTAACTTGTCTCTATTACACATGTAAAACTTTGTAACCGTAGATGCCTTGGTGCTTTTCTAATGAGAAGGTAATTGTAAAATTGTCACCATTTTTTCCCTATTTCATCAATGACTCAATTGTAAAAATTTATGGTGCCTTACTGGTACTCCCAGGCCTAACTAATTTTTTACAGGCGATAAAGTGAACCTTACTTTAGTCCCAAAAAATATTAGTTTTATTTTTTTTTCTTAGGTTTGGTAGTAATATTCAAAAAATGATTGTGGTTATGTAATTACTACCAGTAATCTTACAGCCAAAATTTTTGTTTTTTTGTATTACATATAACGAGATGTAACTTTACGTTTAACGAAAATTTTGTTTTGGCAGTTGTCATAAACGTAAATACAAACAATTAAATTGTGTAAAGGATAGCAGCATTGAGCTTACGGGATGGAGCGGGGCGTCGAAGGTGCAATAGTATGGGTGTTAAGGTAATAATCATTAAAGTAATGCAATATAGTGAAGGTTTTTTTGTGCTCTATATGATAAATTAGGTAACTGGTACAATTAAGAAAAAATAAGTATATACATTGATAAATATTTACATTTATTTGTATTTAACGATTTTCGATTGTTTCATTAAGATCTATAAAATAGGCAGAACGTGTGTAGTAGAACAATATTAATTTAAAAATATTACTTCAAAGTGAGTAACGTAAATAGGCCAATTAGCTTTATTTATTTATAATTCACCTAAAAGAAAAACAATATTTTTGATGTTCCCTTATTTTTATGATTCGCATATTTGGAAAATTGTAACAAATGCTGTGTTTAGTTTGTCTGCATTTGCCTTTGCTTAATAATAAAAGAAATATGTGAAAGTGGCCTGTTTACGTAGAATCACATCTGATTTAACTTTTAAGGTACAAAGCCCTGACAAAATTTAGTTAAACCTAAAACTAAAGATAACCTGATTGGATTACACCACTCTTTTTTACCGAAGAATACCTACACTTATGGATCGTTTTCGCCTTCTTCATTACTAAAGTCTACATTTGAATCATCATCTTCATCATCTTCATCTAAATTTATAATTAATGGTTCTACAACAACATCAACTAAGTGGTCTTTTTCTCTGCAGGATTCCTCAATTTTATTAGCGTGTCCAACGCAATTTTCTCAAACAGAATTTGGCACGTTCTGCATCGTTTCAAGACACACATTTAGTACATTTGTGATTTTAAACGTAGTATTCAATTTCGCCACTTTATTTTTCACATATGCCCAAATTAATTCAATTGCGTTAAATTCACAGTGTGCAACTGGCAACCATAGAAGCTTTACATTATCATTACGTAACTCCTTTGCAATTGGATCTAAAAGATACGTTTTTGGACAGTGATAGTTCTTGCATAGGTCTAAAAGCATTGGTTTGGTTAATTCATTAAACGTTGTAAATCCATCGGGCAATGTTGCTTTTCGCTGGGACATCCATTCTATTATTTTTTGTTTTGTCCAGGCAGTTGTAGGATTTCGAAAATTAAGATCCAACATTGTATGCTACGGTGCTTGGTCAATTACGATTACTGATTTGTCAGGTATTACGGAAAGCACTGTTCTAAACCATTCTTCGTAATGTTGTTTATTCATCTCGTTATGGTAATCCACTGACGCCGCACTTTTTTCCCAACAAAACACTTCAGGCAGCCATCCAAAAACCCATTTTTACTACCAATATGTAAGATAATAACCCGTTGTCCTGATCCTGATGGCCGTTTTATTCCACCTCTAAAGCCATTAATTTCCTGAATACCACCTCTGTATTCATCAAAATTATCCCGTTTTGTGGGATTAACTCTTTCAACCCAGCCAAACTTCCTTGAATGATTTGCACCGCACCATGTTTCATTTGTATAAAATATTTGCCAAGAATCTTCACGATATCTCTTTATGGCGTATAAGAATTCCGCTCTTCTGGCAGCAATTGTGTTTTGTTCCATTCAAATTGGTTTATTAATTAGTTTTTTCTAGGAAAACCCAAGTTCTTTAATCCATCGGTACAAAGTCATTTCTGAAAATTCTGGTAAATAATCGACATCTTCTTTCAATTTCTGGTAAACTTCTTTTATAGAAGGAAACCGACGCTCCAGGTAAAAATTTAATATTGTTCTCCTTATGACGCCCTGCAAAATCTCATCACATTCCAGTCGGGGCCTTCCACTTCTCCCTTTTGATGGTATAATAATACCGGAACTTTTTTCTTCCGCAGTAACACGTTTAACGGTGCTTTCACTAATACCCAGGCAATCTGCTGTTCTTTTAACCACTTGCTCAATCAAAATATTTTCCAAACCGTTGTCTTTCTCTGATTGAAAGTACGCTCTGACTTTTAATATAATATTTTTCATTTGTTCGTTGCACTGACGAGACATTTTAACTTATTAGACTGTAGTTTGATACCGTATTTTTGGTTCAGATTACATCAGGTATTTATATAAATTCGAACAAGATAATCTTAAAAATCGTGTGAAAACAATAATTTCAAATTACTATCTACCACTAAAACCAAAAATTTAAATCAACAATAAGTAGATATAAACAACCACAATCAACTAAATAATATTATTTTACAAATCTTTTCAATACATAACAAATAGATTAAATTCTAAACAAATAAAAATACATGGACCTACGGACTACAGACGACCTTTACGACGACGCCACCGTACTGTGATTATGTCGGTAAAGGCGTTTGACACTTTGCATCTCTTTCTTATGTGGCTTTTAATATTTATTGAAATTTTTACAAGAACTAAAGGTGCTTTTTTTAATTTTGTATAATAAAATACATTTGTATAATAATAACTACGTCTACGAGTGTAAAGATTTTTTTAAGGTTTTAAATTGTCCACAGTACAGCTGATACACAAACATCATTAAAAAATAAAAAAATACAATTTTAGACACATACTACCAATCTCTTGCGAAAGTATAGATATTTTTCTATCTACCTTCAAAATTCCATTTAAATAGGGAAAAAATTAACCAATATATAGACATGAGAAAATCGTTTATCAGTATTAACGCAGTAAAATCGTTGTTTTTTTCTACTTGATTATGAATAAGTTCAATATCGTTTACACTACAATAATACATTTTTTGGCAGAAACTCTTGGATAACGTCCTAACAAGCTGTAATTTTTTCAGTTTATTCTGCCCCGTGGTTTTTTTGTTATTGACCCTCAGACTGAGGGGTCAAAACTTTAGAAATGGATAGTAACAATATACTTAATAATACTACACACACATTTGAACTACATTCTTCTATACAAGATTTTCTATACAACTGATTCCATTCCTGTGTCACTATTGAAGTTTTATTGACATAATATAATCTTAACTTATACTGTACAACGGTAGATTCATTTATAATATTATCATCTATTTTGTGGGTAAATAAACCATTATTTATATTCATCCTTTTCCATGTTGAAGGCCAACTATCATTATTTACATTATTAACAGATAGACAAATAAATGCTTCTCGAACATTAGGATCAACTTGTATGAACAAAGTATTGTTAACGAATGCTGATAGAAATAGAACTCCTACTGGTAGCAGAGCCATTTTCAAAATAAAATATTTTCCCAGGGATCTTATGTTTTATATTCGTCACGAACTAAATCTTTTAGAATGTCAATTACATTATTAACTTGGTCATCATCAGTCTTGGA
The DNA here is from genome assembly GCA_963971165.1 of Philopedon plagiatum. Lineage (NCBI taxonomy): Eukaryota > Metazoa > Arthropoda > Insecta > Coleoptera > Curculionidae > Philopedon > Philopedon plagiatum. The sequence continues at coordinate 4,801,794 of OZ020196.1, read as the reverse complement.
TTTCTCTTCCAAAATACTTATATGTTTGTGCCCCCAAGCTAAAGTTCTAAAAGAATCTGGAATTATATAGCGTTTGTCATCTTTTGGAGACAAAGCAACCTTATTTTTTAATTGTGTAAACATGTCATGTAAAATGGAATGAAAAATATTCATTTTTCTAAATTTGATCTCAGAATTTTCAACTACGTCTTTATAATCTTGTTTAGTAATGGAATTTTCTATTGTAGCATTTGAAATGCTACATTGTTTATCAAATTACTTTTTAGTGCATTTGGTTTTCTTGACAAGATGGTGAAGATGATTTTGTAGAAAATTTTGACATTACTTTAAGGCAAACACTAAATATCTCATAAAATCTTATTTTATTAAATTATTAATTTCTTACACAAATAACAAGCATTTATGTTTTACAAGGATGTAGGTTATGCAATTTGGCATCCTATTTTATTCTATTTAGTTCCACCTCACAATGTTGTGCGGGTCCAGAATGTCTTAATTTTATTTCTGCACTTGAGTTGATTCACCCTAAAAGATCAATTTACAGTATTGTATTCATTGTTTAATTTAGCATTTCCTAAGAATATTACCTATATCATTGGGTGTACTTTAAGAACTACGTAACAACTGCTCTAAAAAAAAATCCTTTTCTTGTAGCACGTTTCTCCCATTTTAATTGTATATAGTATATTTTGATTAATTGTAAGCTAAAATAAAATACTAATTAATAACTAATTACTAATTCTAACTAACGAAGTGAATACTTTGATTTCTAAGGCTACAGTGTCTGCAAGTCCAGAGAATCTTCCGTTTCTTTTCTTCTTATTTCCTAATATGATTGCCATTTCAAAACATCGTGTTTACTTTTGGGAACAACCAAAATATAATTATGTAGAGGCCGAGTTTTGAACGGCGCACATTCGGGCTGACGTCGAATGCTTTGATTGGTCCAATGTGACACATGGAGTTCCAATTGTGAAGGGCAAGAAATTGATGTCGTGGGAGGTTTTTGGGGTGAATTTAAGGAAGGACAAGGTGGTCGTGAGGGACAATCTTGGCCAAACAGTCTTGGCAAGAGAGGGCCGTGAGTTATAACCCTCGTTTTATAAGTTGAACCTACTAGTTTGTGATTGTGGCAAAAGTCACAATGTGGCCGATGGTCGTTTTTTCGTTTTGGTAACCCTCCAATAGGAATGGGGTAAGCAAAGCTTTTATTCTCCCCGAATTTCTTGGAGTGATTTGTACTGTTGTATTACAGGGTTTTTTCCGGGTAAAGGAATAATTTTCGACAGTTGAAAGGATGTTTCATGGTGGATGCAACCCTATGTATGTGGCTTCTCATGAGTTTCTATCGTCAACACCATCGAGTCTGAAGGGGTACCTACTCCAGGTGGTCCAGCCGCATCACCTCGATACAACCTTTGGTACCATGCCGATCCACATCTAGAAAGGTAGCTTTTCAGAGCTTTCCTCCTCCGTCAGGATAGTCACCCTAAGCACTCAGTTCCGCGTGCTACGGTGGATTGTACTCCATTTTGTCTCTGGGTAAGGCCTGTACGCCGATTTTTGGTTATAACTGCATATATAAAATGTTAATTTATGAATTTATTATTATTACATAATCCCTTTTATTTAAAGCATCGCAGTATAAAGTCTCCTGTGGACTAATGTAAATTTTGTAAAAATAAGTATTTAGAGGTAATATTATTACGTAATTACCCCTATTTTAAATCTGCCGTATTATGTTTTTGATTACTGATGAATATAAAATTGTATATACAGGGTGTTCCGGTGATCATGTTACAAACTTCTAGGGTAGATAAAACACACGAAAATAAGAAAAAAAGTTCATGTGAACATGGATCTGGAAACGCTTTTTCAGGGAGCTAGGGCCCTTCGAAGATGACCTTCAAAAACTACTCTTCGTTTTATAGCTTCGGTACTACTGCAGCTATCGCCACCAATTTTGGGACATGAAATCTACTTGGTAGGTTCATCAATTTGAGCCTTCCGGATTTTGTCACCTTTAACCAGGGGCGTACAAACCAGGGGGGTATTTGGGTAAATTTGACCCTACTCCTCTTAGGCTTTAATTTCTTACCATTTTTATATCTGATTATGATTTTCCAATGCCTTTTACATAAAAAAGGTACTCTTAGTAAAAGTCGCTATCTGTCACCGTTTCCTCGGAAAATGGTTAAATCCAATCAATAATAAACTATTGGTCTTAAACCAATTATTACCTTGAAATATGAAAATGAGGTTCAGTACAGATAGTGAGCATTAAAAGTTAGTCAAATCTTCTTTTTTAATGAAAATAAATTAGATTAGAGATATTTATTGCCTTTTCGAAATTGAGGGTATAAAAAGTAAAAGGGTATACAAAATATTCCAAAAAAAAAAAATTAAACCTACACAAGCAAAACTAATAATAAATTTGCAATAAATCATTCACGAGCACCAATGAAAAACTTAAAGTTTAGAAATTTCAAAAATACAAAATAAACAAGTTACACAAACAGGTTTAACGAGTGAGTCAAGGAGAAGGCAGAGTAAATTTTTGTCTTGAAGATGAATTTACTAACGCTGTCGTTGACTGACCCTGTACGTACCAAAATAAATTCAAAATAACAATTGCTGAAAATGCCTGCAACCACGTTCAATACATTTATTGCACCTACGTAGCATATTTAAATTGACGTCAGTGAAAACATCAGGCATGGTTTGGATCATTTCAGCCGCAACAGAAATCCTAGCCACCAAATCTTCCTCCGACTAAACTGGAGTTTCATATACAAGGCTTTTCATATGTCCCCAAAGAAAGAAATCCATAGGAGTTAAATCTGGGGACCGGGCTGGCCAGTTGACATCGCTTCCACGTCCAATCCAACGTATTCTAAAACGATCATCGAGGTGCTCACGTACGACATGTGAAAAATGAGCGGGTGCTCCATCATGCTGGAACCACAGATTCCGACGTGTGTCGAGGGGCAGCTCATCCAATAACTCAGGTAAGGTGTATCTTAAAAAATTGAGGTACACCGTCCCAGTTAGTCGAGGAGGCAACATGATTGGTCCAATTAGACGTTCTCCAACAATTCCAGCCCACATGTTCACCGAGAATCGATGTTGGTACCCTCTTATTTGAAGAGCATGAGGGTTTTCCTCCGCCCACACATGGCTATTCCGTGAATTAAAAATACCTTCTCTCGTAAAAGCAGCCTCATCAGAGAAAAGCACAAATTTCGGAAATTGGGGTTCTTGCGTACACTGTTGAAGAAACCACTCGCAAAACTCTACGCGGGGTGCATAATCATTTGGTCTCAATTCCTGTACTTTTTGGCGATGGTAAGGATGAAGAAGTTGTTCGTTAACAATCTCCCATACACGTACATGACTTACATTCATGGATTCTGCAACAGCTCGGGTACTAACACCAGGATTTTCCTCGAATTGTCGGAGTACCTCTTCCTCAAATTCTGGAGTTCGTACAGTTCTTTGAGCGCCATTATCTGGCCTCGTTATTTTTACGGAGCCAGTTTCCCTTATGCGCTGATTTACCCTCTCGAACAGCGTGTGAGCAGGTACACGCCTCTCAGGAAACCGCTCCTGATACAATCTTGAAGCGGCTCTTCCATTGCAATGAACTTCGCCATAAATTAATAGCATATCGGCATATTCGGCGAAAGTATAATCCATGATTCACTGGGGACACAATATTTTATTGACAGATTTTTGACAACTATCTGTACTGAACCTCATTTTCATATTTCAAGGTAATAATTGGTTTAAGACCAATAATTTATTATTGATTGGATTTAACCATTTTCCGAGGAAACGGTGACAGATAGCGACTTTTACTAAGAGTACCTTTTTTATGTAAAAGGCATTGGAAAATCATAATCAGATATAAAAATGGTAAGAAATTAAAGCCTAAGAGGAGTAGGGTCAAATTTACCCAAATACCCCCCTGGTTTGTACGCCCCTGGTTAAAGGTGACAAAATCCGGAAGGCTCAAATTGATGAACCTACCAAGTAGATTTCATGTCCCAAAATTGGTGGCGATAGCTGCAGTAGTACCGAAGCTATAAAACGAAGAGTAGTTTTTGAAGGTCATCTTCGAAGGGCCCTAGCTCCCTGAAGAAGCGTTTCCGGACCCATGTTCACATGAACTTTTTTTCTTATTTTCGTGTGTTTTATCTACCCTAGAAGTTTGGAACATGATCACCGGAACACCCTGTATATTTTTTTGGTACCATACGGCTTATCAAGTGAATATTGACTTATAGAGTGTATAAAACTGTTTTGGTAAGTTTTGTATCATTTTCTTTAGGGCGTAGCGAAAAGAATCATGATTCTTTATGGTATCTACCCTCGTTGCGTTACCTGATGATTTACCTTATCTATTTTTATTAGACTGTTTGTAGCAGGGTGTATATTTAATATTTACTAAACTGTACTTGCCAAAATGGTACTGAAAATATTTGATAACCTTTCATACTGTAATTTAATTTAAGTATCTACTACCCATATGTTCAAGTAGGTATTATTTTATTAATGACCAAATCCCTTTTAGCTGTCGACAAGCTTTTCTAAAATAAGAATAAATATATTTTATTTTGGGGAATGGTTTGTTTTATTGCCTGCTAAAATACATGCAAAGAATTTTATAACATTTTTTTTTAAATTCAAATATCAGCTTAAGTTCTGAGTTTATTAAGCTGTAAGGGTATTTTTCTTTAACAAAACCTCAGTGGCGCCCTAGTGTCTTGGAAAACCTAAACAAAGAAGAGGAAAAAGGAAAATTAAAAAACCTACGGCCCATAAAGGCTCCAGGCGAAAAGCTGCCGCGCACTTGTAGCACTTCTGGGTAGTTAAATTTATCAATTTAACCCCAGAACGCTGCACTATAACATATTTTTTAACTCCTTTCGCCTTTTTTCAGATTTCCCTTCTAAATTTACACAGTAAGCTTTAGCCCCCGTCCCATAAAAACTTGAAATTGGTTTGCCCGCAAACTCATCTTTCATTCGCCCTAATACTGATTTGTTTGTAGTTAAATTATGTATATTGTTTTCATTGTAATTAGAAGTGTCAAATTTCTCTAAATTTTCCTGCATATCTTTATAAAAGTTTTCAGTCTCTACTTGCAAGATCAAACTGTCTGTATCCGTGTATAACAAAATTGCTTCGTCTCCATACTTGCTCTTAATATAGTCATAATAAAAATCATATAAAACGGTTTTTGATAATTCCAAGACTGTGAAGCCAACATAAACAGGTTTATTTTAAGTCACTTTTACTCTTTCCATTTGTATCGCAACTAAGTTTTCATTAAAGACCAAACGATTTTTAAAATTTGGTTTAGCAATCAATGTTTGCGCTCCTTGTTTTTTACCAATATTCTCCCAGTGTGTGATTAATCTAATGTCAACTCGCTTGTCAATGTTTTCTAAAGATTTACCGTAAATGGCATTATTAACTATTTTATAAGTATCCTTTTCCAACTTATTTTTAGATTTGTTCCTCATTTCGGTATTTAAATCGATGTAAGGTTTAAGAAATGCAGCTTGTTTAAATTTAATAACTCTATGAATTTTAGTTAATTTTAATCCATTTTGAAGCACCTGTTTCAGATTTCGGTAATGAATAACATATTTTTCTTTATGGTTTAAATTACATATTAATTTCTTTTGTTTTGAACCTGGTGCACAAATATTTTCAGCCAAAAAAGGTAATTCGTTGTGTTTTACATGTAAATTTTGAGGATACTTTAAATCTACTTCCAAAACATACCCGAATTCAGCATCATCAGATATAGACATCACATCAAGGGCTTCAATTTCTTCATCGTTCAACCAAGAAAAATCACTTACGGGGAGACATTGACTCATACTATGTCCATACAAGTTAGTGGCATCCAAATACATTATAAATGAATTTGGTTTGTTTGGAACATAATTTTCCAAGAATTGATTATTAGCTTCAGCTTTTCGAACGCTGCAATGACAGACACCACCTCTTATACTATTTTTAAAAAAATGTATCATATCTATATCCGTTAATAATTCTAATTTAACACCAGTCATTTTTAACATTGAATCCCAACTTAAACCTGGTAATGTGTAATACTGTGCAGGATCTAGCTTAAAGTTATTTAAAGATATATTTCGAAAAGCTTCACAAAAATCTGTTAATATGAGAACATCTGACAATAAATAAATTTTGGTATAATCCATAAGATTTTGACAATTAAATAAATTCCAAATAGTAATTGCTCTATTGTAATCCGATGGACACATAGGTTCATCTTTAAGTTTATCATAAAAATGTTCAATAGCTGGGAGTTGATTTTCATGTAATTTTTCGAAAGAATCAACGTAAGAATAAGGATAAACACCTTTTTTTCGAATTTCATTGAACTGGTTAGGATCTTCAACATATTTTTTAATCTCAATGCACTGATTTGGTTCCAAGCTTTCACCAAGCTTTTCCAAAGAGGAACCAACGAAACGGAATGAATCTAAAAATCTCATTTTAATAAACAGATTTTTTTCTTTATTATCCCTGTCTTTTACTTTGTCAACTAATATGGATTTTGAAAATGAAATATATTTTTCTTTGGTTTGTGCAAGTACATCAATATTATCTTCTTCAAAGCACAATTGTTTAACAAATAAATGACTATCATAACCAGTTAAGTTATGGAAAAAGATAGGTATAAAATTTGGAATTTTAAAATTTAGATTGCAGATACTGTGAGCTGCATTTCGAAATTTACCAGTTAAATGATCGTGATCCCTTACTTTTTCATTTTCTTCAAGTTTTGTATTACATATATGACAAATTGTGCTATTTTTATAAGCCAGCTCTTCCTCATCTGATAAAGGAAGCATTTTCACTACAGGTTTAAGATGTTCATTATAAATTCTATGTACATGACCTTCAATTCGTTTACAAAATTCATCAGCTGCATCTAAACCAAAATATGAATCTAATACCGACAAAGAATCATCATATGAACATTTAATGAAATAACAAAAAGCGTACGGTTCGTGTTTAAATGTATTTAAAGTATAAGAATTCTGTTCGTTTCCTGGTTCTTGATGCTGTAAAGGTTTTAAGAAACATTCAAAGTCTGCATATATGACAAATGGAACTTTCAACTGTTTGTGAAAATTTTCAAACTGTAAAATATTTTCTGGTATATGTTGACCGTACTTATTAATTTTAATGTCGTTGGTAGGAACTTTTGCAAACAAATGATTACAATCATTTAATTGATGCTCTTCAAGTCTTTTCATTGATGTAAAATACACTAAACAACCATCACAAAAATATTTTTTATGTTCTGTTTTATTTACTTGTGCTGATACTAATCTTGACATGCCCTTAATCCAACAATAATGGTTGTTTTCACCTTCACTTATCAACAACAAATTTATGTGCGCTGGAAGTTTTTTACTAGTGTAATGAAGAGGACCAACCACTTCATACTTGAATTTATTATCTTCATAAACACTCTCTAAACCGTAAACATTTATAGATATTTGATTAAGCGTTTCAAATTTATGTATATCCTTTAATTTCACAGGAAACTCTATTCCTTCAAAATTTAAATACTCAAAAGGATTTGGATATGAACTTGTTCTGTCAACATGATTTTCAGTTGGAAATAATGCACTTATCACACTCCATGCAAAACAATATGAATCATTATTTTTGATATTAATAACAGCTTTTTTATTTGAAATTTGTTTTGGTAATGGTATATACGATGAAGCTCTAATTGGATTAAATTTATTTATATTAAGCTCCAAATGTAATATTTTTTCCAATGCCCAACCTGAACCATTTTCCGCAAATATTGAAACCTTCTCTTTAATTTCAGACAAAAACTTCTTGTAAATATCAAATAAATCTGTTGTTGAAGTTATCATCTTATTTTTCGTATTAAACGATTTAGTTTCGATTGTCTCTTTTGTTTGTAAAATGTATTGTCCAAATAGTTCTACATTAATCTTAACACTTCCATGCTTAACTAACTGTTCGGAAAGTAAACTTACAAACTTTTGTTGTACTTCATCAAAAAGCTCTTCAATGTCCACGTACTTTTTCGATGGTAGCAACATGTAAGACACAATCCTATTTTTAAACGCAGAAGTTAAAATTTTCACTTCATCGTCACTTTTAAGTGCACTTTTATGTAGGTTTGACCGTAAATGCGCAGCAAGTTTATTTTTCACATACCAAGTATCACAATCTTTACATCGCGATAAAGTAAGTTTAGGTATTGGGGGTCTATCTTCTATTTTGGCTTTTTTCATGGATACATCACATACCTGGGTATTAGCCTTCCTTTTTTCTCGCGAACAAGATGGTCTCATGACACACGATTGTCTTTTATGTCTATGCACGTTCGATTGATGAGTAAAACTCTTGTTGCATTCACTGCACTGATATATCTTGAGAACTGAACAAAAAAGCAAAAAAGACTGATACTTATTCAACAATTCTTCGGATATTTTATCTGGTTTCACAACACTTTGCATAATACTGTTTTTGCAAACTAAACAATTAATATAATATCAACGCTAACTAACCGCTGAGGATATATAGCTAGCAAGGAGAAAGCACAACTGTCGAGTTCAAGGTGCGACTGCAGAACGAGAAGCGAAAAGAGAATATAAAGAGAATCCGTCTGGGCGGAGCATGCCCATGCGCATCTCTATTGCGCAGATGTACAAAAGCGAAAAATATAAAAAACATTTTTTTTTGGAGCCGCCATTTTTTTTTGGAGCCGCTTATTTTTTTTTTTTTAGCCGCCATTTTTTTTTTTGGAGCCGCCATTTTTTTTTATCTGCGCAGTAGACCAAAATGCATACAACGCGCACACCGAGCGTGCTAGACATGCGCACGGAGTGTTAGGAGATGTACTTTGGTGTGTACAGGGTCTTCCAACGAGGACTGAACAGGGGCTCATTTTTGAGCTTCCTTGTATTTAAAGAAAAATCTAAAATAGCCAATCGATGTACTTTTTCCTGCAGAATTCAAAAATGAAACCAAAAATTTATTTGTACCACAAACAAAAGCTATGGATAAGGTGTTTTTGAAATGGAACATAGCTTTTTTTATACGATTTTCGGAACGAGTGATTTTTTTTATGATTAAAATATTTAATATTGTGACAGCTATTTTTCTTAAATTTTAATGTTTTATCCAGTATAATTTAACTTCAACCTGTTTGAAATATACACTAGGTAATAAAGGTAAAATCACCTTGAAATCCTTCAAAGTCAAAAAATTTGACAAATTTACTATAATATTCCCGAAATGAAATATTCATTAGATGAGAGATTGCAGATTGTTATTTTGTTCTACAAATGGCAAGAAAATGCAAGAGGAGCAAGGAGAAGATTTTGTTGCTAATTTTCACAGAAATATATCCGTCAATACTATTCTAAGGATAAAGAACCTATTCGAGGAAAATAAAAGATTACATGACAGAAAAAGAATTCCAACTGTATAGTAACTAAAAAAAAACAGTAATAATTTAAATGTTCAATGTGACCTCCGTTGTTCTCGAAACAAGAGCGATAACCAATATTATAATAAATTTGTCAAATTTTTTGACTTTGAAGGATTTCAAGGTGATTTTACCTTTTTTACCTAGTGTATGTTTCAAACAGGTTGAAGTTAAATTATACTGGATAAAACATTAAAATTTAATAAAAATAGCTGTCACAATATTAAATATTTTAATCAGAACGGACATAAAAAAAATCACTCGTTCCGAAAATCGTATAAAAAAAGCTATGTTCCATTTAAAAAACACCTTATCCATAGCGTAACTGTTTTGTTTCTGGTTCCAATGAATTTTTGGTTTCATTTTTGAATTCTGCAGGAAAAAGTACATCGATTGGCTATTTTAGGTTTTTCTTGAAATACAAGGAAGCTCAAAAATGAGCCCCTGTTCAGTCCTCGTTGGAAGACCCTGTACATTCCAACCCACCCACTTTCAAGAATATAACTCCAATAGTGAAGCTAGAAATAAAAAAATTTGTTGTTTGAGCGTGTTACGGTTTGTTTTGTCATACGAAATTAAAGTATTATTATTATAGCAGTTGCAACAATTAGTTGAGTTTTAAGACTTCGACCTACCTTTTTGAATATATTCCCTTATTCCTTGAACGTTTTATTTTGATTTGTTTTCCATTTAGTCAAAATCTTTCCTAACCTCGAATTTAATTTTTACAAATTTTCCGTCACTAGTCTGTCTTGGATCCAGCCTTGTTTTCCCTCTTTCTGTATAGTTAATCCCTAAGGAAATATGGCTGAATTTGGCCCTAAAAACTATAGTTGCCAATAAATATAAATTAGAATTTGTTTACCCTGACAAACGTGAAACGTCATTTTTGACATTTGAATCGGCCGTAATTATTTTCTGTCGAGCCTGTTGCACACATCTTAGTTTTCTGTCCTGAGCCGCCCTCTGTGACTGTTGTTGGAAAACGTCGAAGCCAGGAACGATGGGATCTGCGTTCTGAGTTCTAGGTCCCTTGATTTTAAAGGTTTCTAATGTTCATTCATGCATTACGGTTCGAGGTTGACCAAAATCGTAGGTGGGGTGCATTTGTACTGCCAATTGTACGAACTATTAATGAATGTCGGTTTATGGACACGGAAAAATGTATTTAATTGTTATAGTTTTGTTGGTATATTGCCGGTGTTCATTGGTTAAGTTAATTTTTTCTGGCAGAACATCGTGCCAATGCATTGAGGGGAATACCATGGAACCAAAGCCTTCGAAAATGTACCTAATTGAGTACCAAAGTACAAACAACCCCTTGTGACGTCGCTTTGCAAGGAAAAAAAAAATCGATATTGGGATTTTTCGTCAAGGATTGGGTGTGGAGAGGTTCTTTTCACAAACTGATCGCGTCGTCGACTGTATCGTATTCTAAAGTCTTTAGAAAGACACCCAAAATTGGGATCCGTGAATGCGGTACAACTAATTTCTTTTACGTTATTTTGTTGTTTGCCATTTTGGCGTTACGTTGTTGGTCCAGTGAGGCCGTTTTAGTTGTTTTTGTAGAAGAAATTCGACATCTCTTCGTCGGTTTTTACGACGACAGCGGACATGTGGACTTAGACCCGACCCGAGATCGACAGGTATGCCTTTTTGCCACTATTAAACCCTTAAAAATACAGAATCCCGCGATTAAACTGCTATTTTAATTAATTTTCGTTGATTTCCTTTTTGATTCTATTTTTTTTACGACGTCCACGTTTTTAATTAGTTTTTCTGTAGTTAAAACTTCTCTAAATACAAGTAGATCGCTACATTTCGTGGTAGGAAAATTATGTACAGATGGTTCTTTTTTTATTAAAAATTAAATGGGGTTTATGTGACCTTCACAGGTTTGTAGGTCAAATTCTTATCGATACATAATTTTTTTTTGTCAGCTATGCTAGCTTGATTTACTACATTCTTTGATAATGTTGGTCAGAACTCTACCGGGTGACCCAAGGTTAAATTTTATTTTGTTATTTCGTATTCATAGTCATAGTGAATCAGTCATTGGTGTATGCCCGTGATTTGGAACCTAATGATGTTTCTTTTTATCAAATAATTATGCTAATAAGCGATAGCCAGGTCATTAAAAATTCAGATCTTGTGTTCTGGAATGTCAGCTGACAGCGTTAGAGACCGGCAATTTAAAACTATAGTAATTTGAGTAAATATTTTAAATGTCTGACAGTCAGAAGTGTTGACTTTCGTATTTCACTTATTCTTTTTCTGCTGCTAATTAGCTGTTAGTTAATATTGGGTATAACATAGACAGGGCTGATTCTTAATTATTAGATTTGGTTACAAAATTTCAGGGTGGGTGTAATATAGTACCGTTAACTATTCACTATGGCCTATGGTATTTGTTCATTCTTGGGTTACGCTTACAGATACGGTATGGTTATTCTATATTCATAAATATTAAGCTACATTTACTATATTTGGATGTATATGTTTAGTAATAGTAATACTGAATTTCTCTTTTGATTATACTTAACGTGCTAAATTTTATCACATTGTATTTTGCGGCTAAACTTTTCTTTTGTGTAATTAAGCGATTACCTAACAATTTTGGGTATTTTGTCACCAGTGTATGATCTAATTGTTTAAGATTTTTGTAGCTGCATTACTTATGTAAATATAATTATTTTATAATGAATATTTGTCTGTGTACAGTAGCGCACAATGGCTACTTTTATGTAAATTTTAACTTAACTTTGATTTGTTAATTAATTGGCTTCGATATTGCCTGTTTATTTTTTTTTTGACCTGATGTCTATTTAATTCAAAATATTTCCTTCGGTTTTATTTTCTTGATACCAGTGAATAATTTGTATAAGGCCTTCAGCCACTAAAAGTTTTTTTTTTTGTGATTTAAATTTAATATTTCTTCTAAATTATATTTGCATAGTACCTGAATTTTACCTTGCCTTGACGCATACCTTTTGTTTTATCAGGGTCTTTCTGCTGGGAGACAGCACTTCTTTCTGCTGGGAGACAGCACTTCTTTCTGCTGGGAGACAGCACTTCTTTCTGCTTACTGAGAGACAGACACCCACAGTCTTTCTTTCTGCTGGGAGACAGCACTTCTTTCTTTTTACTGGGAGACTCCAAGCATCTTTTGCTGGGAGACAGCAAACCTTTCACTGGAGGACACCGATCCTTCTTTTGTGGCTGGGAGACATCTCCAGTCTTTCATCGTGCTGTGAGTCAGCTAAGCTGCCTAGGCCAGTTCAGCATTGACCTGAGACACCGTCAACCCCAGGGGACGAACCCCTTCAGGCAACTTTTTTTTTTTAATTTTATAATTGGCGTTACCTATTTTTCTTGATAACAAATTTGTTCGATATCGACTTTAACCATGGTTGACATTATTTAATTTAAGCGGATTAGTACCTTAACTTTCTTTTATTTTATTTCCCCCTCAGGGTTTGAACTTAGTTACTACAAAACCGGTCATGAGACCTACAAATTGTTATAATAATAACCATAATACGAATAATAATGGTAATAACATTAATAATTTTATTTAATAATAATAATACCTGATAATTTCACTGTATCGAATTTCACAAAAGGACAAAATACACTGATGTGTTATCAAAATTTTTGCCCTAACGAATCTGTAATATATTAGTAAATTTGTTTTTAATGGTAGTGTTTTATTTGCCTCACCAGACAGCGCAGTTTCTTGGATTTTTTTTTTTTTTTCGATAATATGGTAACTATATGTGAGTGAGTGAGCTGAAAGCGAGATCCCAATACTATCTAGGAGGGTTTCTGTTTTTCACTCGGCATTAAAAACAGTGGCGCCCTTATTAAACCCCCTCTCTCTCCGGCATTGGAGCTAGGGCATTTTTTTTTGGCACGCATGCGCAAGCCTCTCGCATTCAACTGAACTCTTTACGTGAGTTAATTTTGTAAATTCTCAATATCTTTTTTTTAATTTTTTTTACCGAACTTTGAATTTTTATTTATGAAGGGTAAGTAGAAGTAAAATTCTTCTTCTGTGCGGAAAAGAGCGTGGCAAATTTTGGCGCCCAACGTGGGGCATTCAAACAAAAAGAAACTGCGTTTGGTGAGACCAGATAGAGCACTTTGGTACTAACATTATCAAATTTTTTTTTAACTTTCATTTATCGATTTTTGCGCTTCTGATATGTTGTCTTACCTCTGATGAGATTTTTTTTGCTGATAATGCAATATTTTTTTTTGCGGCCTACCTATTGTTTTGTAGCAGCCATCAGAACTTCGCTGTTCTGACGGGTTTTCGTTATTCTTTCTGTTAGGACATCGCTGTCCTGACCGGTTTATTTTTTTTAAATCTTTTTGGTGAAGTTTAATTAGTGAAAATTATCTGAAAATTTAGTTTTGCAAATTGTTTGCAGTTTACAGTGTCAAGTGCAATCAGTGTTAATATTTTATTGATTGTTCTTTTAATTTATATTTGCTTGTGTATTATTTGACTCGTAATAAGTTACGATGGATTACAGTATGAGAGTGCATTACCTTAGAAAGGATATGCTCATTTATGAGTTGCAAGTTCGTGGCATTCCAGCTGATGAAACGAAAACTGTCGAAAGCCTTCGTGCATCTTTACGCCCATTGTTGCAGATGGAGAAAGTTAGTAAGTCTATAAGTCACCCTCCCTATAATATGGATTTTGCTGAAGAAAGAGCTTATGTGGCGACTAACTTGAGGAAGACTAAATTGTCGATTAAGTCCGTTACTGGAGAAAAAGCCAAGACCAAATTTGAACGTCTACAGACACACTTGGTCCATCTTCTCAACCGAATTGATCGTGTACCAGTTAACCAACTGTCGTCAGAGGATGCTGACGCACGAGCAATATTAATTGCAGAAACCTTATCTGCTCTTGACGAGCTAGAGCAAGTATCCAGACGAGATCCCAACTTGAGCGTATTATTGGATGCAGCGCGTTCGGGAGGTTCTGATTCTGATGATTCGTCAGAAGAGGAAGTGCCTCGACCAACTCAGCATGGTTCAACCCCGAATAGACAGCCAGTGTCAAACTTCAAGGCACTACGTATAGAAAAATGGGGCCTTAAATTTACAGGAGATCCCAAGAGTATGTCAGTCCATGGATTTTTAGAGAGAGTAACAGAGCTGAGATTGGCTCGTAATGTATCAGAAGGAGAACTGTTTGAGTCTGCCATAGATTTGTTTGAAGGCAAGGCATTGAATTGGTTTAGAGCGAACCGTTCTCGGTTTAACAGCTGGAGAGAACTTGCTGAACTGCTTTGCAGACACTTTGAACCACCAGATTATCGTGCTAGACTCTTTAAAGAAATGCTCGAGAGGACTCAAGATCCATCAGAAAGCATAGTGGACTATCTTTCAAGCATGCAGGCTCTGTTTCGGCGTTATGGTTCCCTCAGTGAGGATGCAAAGTTGGATATGATAAATAGAAATTTGGCTCCTTTTTACACCACTCAGTTACCAATAGTGAACTCATTAGAAGAATTAGAGGAGCAGTGTCTGATTTTAGAAGCCAAGAAATACCGTGCAGAACACTATGTACCGCCATCTCGTAAACGACAAGGATTTGTAGAACCTGATTTCGCCTTCGTCTCAGATATGCAAGAAGCCTTACCTCCAACTAAGGTCAATGAAGTGAGACATGTCAACACACATACTACCAATAGAGGTTCTAGAGAATTAGTCTGTTGGAATTGTCAACAAACTGGACATTTTAATCGAGATTGTCAAAGCCCAAGAAAAACACACTGTTATCGTTGTGGAACACATAATGTCACCGTAAGATCTTGCCCTAAATGTGCTAATTCGGGAAACGCTTCCCGGGGGAATCAATAGGTCGTACGATTTCTCCCAATACCAAGCGTGTAACGACCAATGATTTCGATTTTTCATCCAAAATTCTTCTAGATTTCATCATTAGTCACGCACGAGGAGATCAACGTCCATATTTGGAAGTTTCTGTCATAGGCACACCTATACGAGGTTTGCTGGATTCTGGTGCCACTCGAACACTTGTTGGCCTTCCTGGATATGAGTTGCTACGGAGTTTGGGACTACAACTTTTAGGCAAAGAAACAAGATGTACAGTCGCTAATGGAGAGAGCTGTTCTGCTATTGGTTACATGCAAGTACCGTTTAGTTTAATGGGAAAAACCCGCATGATAGATGTGTTAGTCCTGCCTGCACTGGCTCATACCTTAATTTTGGGAGTCGATTTCTGGAAGAGCATGGGGATCGTACCAGATTTGAATCAGGATGTTTGGCATTTCGCAGATGAAACGAATTCCACTCAAGTACTTAGCATACGGGATGAGAGTACCCTTACTATTGCTCAGCGAATGACTCTTGATAACTTAGTCAAGGAAAAACTTGCTTTAATGGGTACAGGCCTGGGATGTTGTAAGGTGGCTGAACATGTTATTGAAGTGGAGCCAGGTACGAAACCTGTCAAACAAAGATATTACCCGGTGTCTCCATTTAAGCAGAAAATTATCGATGAAGAACTTAAACAGATGTTGGAGGATGGAGTCATCGAACCTTCGAAGAGTGCTTGGTCCAGTCCGATATGTTTAGTGCGCAAGAAGGATGATTCCTACAGATTTTGTGTAGATTACAGAATTTTGAACAGTTTGAGCAAGAAAGACGCATATCCCTTGCCCTACATTTCTGCCATTTTGGACCGCCTGAGAGATGCAACTTACCTCAGTTCCATCGATATCAAATCCGCATTTTGGACAGTTCCCTTAAGTGAATCTTCGCGTGAATATACTGCATTTACCGTCCCTGGAAGAGGACTATTTCAGTTCCGTCGCATGCCTTTTGGTTTAACCAATTCACCAGCAACCTGGCAGCGTATAGTAGATACCGTCCTTGGAGCAGACCTTCAACCAGCGGTCATGGTATATCTGGATGATATAATTCTCATATCTCAGGACTTTGATGAACACCTACGTCTGTTGGGCTTAGTTTTCGACCGACTACATGAAGCGGGGCTCATAGTTTCACTAGAAAAATGTCAGTTTTGCCTGCCAGAATTGAAGTACTTAGGATATGTTGTGGACCGTCAGGGACTCCGACCAGATCCATTAAAAGTGGAGGCAATTGTAAACATTATACCACCAAAGAATGTCACCGAAATTCGCCGATTTATTGGTACAGCATCTTGGTACCGTCGCTTTGTTCCGAATTTTTCATCCACCATAGCTCCGCTAACTAACTTGACTAAGAAAAATGTCAGATGGTCATGGACAACCGACTGTGATAGAGCCTTTAAAGCGATCAAGGAAGCTTTGGTTACAGCACCGATACTTACCTGTCCTGATTTTAACCGTCCTTTTGTCCTGCAAACCGATGCAAGCGCATATGGCCTTGGTGCAGTTTTAACACAGACTTTTGATGATGGTGAGAAAGTAATATGCTTCCTATCACGTTCACTGACTAAACAAGAAATGAAATATACAGTCACCGAAAAAGAATGTTTGGCAGTGATTTGGAGTGTGGAGAAATTAAGACATTATTTGGAAGGGGTACACTTCACGGTAGTAACTGACCACCATTCGTTACTATGGCTGCACAGACTAAAAGACCCTCAAGGTCGTTTAGCGCGATGGGCGCTTCGTCTGCAACCCTATGATTTTACCTTAATCCATCGCCCTGGTAAAGAGCACATTGTTGCCGATTTTCTGTCCAGATCCGTTCCTGTCTCCGCAGAAGCTATTAACACCGATGATAGTGATGTTCCGATGTCTTCCACCACTGATGGATGGTATAAAAATATTTTTGTAAGGCTTGAACAACAACCAGACAAATTTCCTGCTTGGCGTGTAGAAAACAACATGTTGTATAAATATGCAAGAACCAATCATCCGGACCTTGGTACTCCATCCAGTTCTTGGAAAATTGTCGTTCCTAAGGATAAAAGGCGCAAGATACTCGCCCGTTGCCATGATATACCTGCTTCAGGTCACGTAGGCGTATTCAAGACCTACTGGAAAGTATGCCAACGCTATTACTGGCCTAAGATGAGGAGTGACGTCACTAGTTACGTGAAAGCTTGTCGAGTTTGTGCCCAGCACAAAGTAGAACAAAAACCTCCCGCAGGATTAATGGGTGACCGTCCAGTGATAAATCAACCTTGGCAGTGTATCAGCCTGGATTATATTGGACCGTTTCCTCGTTCGAGGTCAGGTAACACTTACGTTCTTGTGGTTACCGATTATTTCACCAAATTCTCCGTTTTATTTCCTTCTCGTTCAGCGACAGCTAAATCCCTCACCAAACAGGTTGAAGAAGGTATTTTCCTAATGTTTGGATCACCACAGTTCCTAATGTGTGATAATGGAGTACAAATGAAGTCCAAGGAATTTCAGAACCTTTGTCAACGGTATAAAACGAAATTATTCTACACAGCATCTTATCATCCACAAGCTGATCCGACCGAACGAGTCAACAGAGTCATAAAGACCATGATGCGATCTTACATCAAGAACAATAACCACCGTACCTGGGACGAGAACCTAGCTTCTATAGGCTGTGCTTTGCGAACATCACGACATGAGACCACTGGATTTACTCCGCACTTTCTTAATTTTGGGAGAGAACATAAATTGTACGGACAAGACTTTGCAGAAGAGACTGCTAACACCAATGCAGATCTTCAAGATTATGTCAGGAAAAGACAAGCCGCCTTTGTGAAATTGTATCGCGAAGTCCAGGACAAAATCAAGTCATCCCATGTTAAAAATCAACGAAGATACAACTTACGTAGACGACCCGTTGAGTATGCACCTGGACAAGAGGTTTGGCGTAAAAACAAAAGTCTTTCCGATGCCGCGAACTATTATAGTGCCAAACTGGCTCCGGCTTATGTGGGCCCGTTTATTATTAAGAAGAAAACAGGGTCCTGCACCTACGAACTTCAAGATCGAGCAGGACAGAGTAAAGGTGTTTGGCACGTAAAAGATCTCAAACTGTATAATCCATCGACCACAAATGAGAGTTCAGATAATGATTAGTATTACCTTTGAATATTTTTCTTTAATGTTACCTTATTCCGTTTTCCTTTAATACCTTTTTTTTAATGCCCTGCAGTATGGGCGTGATTGTGTCTGGATCCATCTGGGTGCGAAACTTGATGGATTTGGACACTGTCGCTTAGAATTGTGCTGCACTGGTGAACTAGTGGAGGTAGGAGCCCTCCGAAAGCCGTGGCAAGCTAGGCCTTCAGTCAACTTGCTGCTATTGCGCGTAGTAAGTCTGCCTTCAGCATTTTTACTACTTTTACTTGCTATCATCGCTTTACGTCTTTTCTTATGGTATCATCTATCTTTACCTTATATAAATTTCTTTAACTTTTGTGGCTTTAGTAACATTAACTTAGAGTTTTTCTTTTGGCGGTGTCTTGCAGACACCCATCTTGGCGCGAGACAGGATGGGAGTAGACGTGACACATGGTCATTAGTTTGTTTTTCTCTTAAGGCGATGATTTATTTTGTTAGCTCAACTACCTGAAATTTAACATAGTTTTATTTGAGTCATAAATTCATTAATCTTTTAGTAACTATAAATTTACCTTATCTGAACTTACCTTAAATTTACCTTATCTGAACTTACCTTAAATTACCTTATTTTAATTTACCTTAAACTTACCTACTTTGAATTTCGTAATACACTGATTGCAATTGTACTTGACAATTTGTTTTGGATAATTTAATTTACCTTAACTTGATTTGACTTATGACACTAATCCGTATCTTGCTGAATGATTTCGTTATCCTAGCTCGGTCTGATTTAGTGTCCTTATTGTGATTTTCTTATCTTACTTTGAGTTACCTTGATTATCTTACTTTACCGTGATTATCTTACCTTACCTTGATTATCTTATCTTACCTTACCTTTATTACTTTATTTTATTTTGGGTTTAATTATTCGGTTAATTTTACCTTCATATCTACCAAGTCTTATTTCAGTATTTGACTTGGTGTTTCTTACCTTACCTTGATTTACCTTATCTTTTCTTGTGTTTAATTATTAATTTAATTTTACCTTGATATTTCTTTATTATTTGACTTGCTATTTTTGTTATCCTGGATTTGACTTTGGCCTAGGTCTTGGTACCTAGACCCCTATTTTGGCGTTCTATATTCGGGCTATCGTTTAACTAGCCAAAATAGAACCTTCCCGATTATGACTTATTTGTCCCTATCTCCTTGTTTAGGCTGCGCGGTGTTGGGTGCTACCGAATGTCGCTTCGACGTTCTTTGTTGGAACTATTGATCCTTCGGAGAGCAGACCGACTGGAAGGGCTGTTCAGGGGGGGCGGAAGTCTGACCCCTGGGGTAACATTTTGCCCATCGAACTTGTTCGGTGGGCCAGGGGAGGGCCAAGCTACTTTGTTCGGCCTGAGCTCAAGTCGGCCTATTAGGTTGCGACAGGCCGGTGGCAGTGCCACCTTTCAGAGTACCCTACCTAATTTATTTTGTTTCATACAGGGACTGATGTACTACCCATTCGGTGCATCTTTTAGTTTAGTGTCTACTATAATTCACTTCCTTATGCTCGGTGGAACATATGGGCTATCCCTTTTTCTTCTTAAATTACCTTGGTTGTATATTAGTTATCTTTTCTTTTTAGTTTTTCCACCCTTTGGTTGACTCGACGCGTGACAGTTGGTTATCTGTTTTGGGACGCTCTGGAGTGAGGCTAGTACACGAGGTACCTCACGCTTTCTTCGAGTGTTACGCAATGCTAGCCCCCTTACCATCTTTGGGTTAATGTTACCAGGCTGTGCTTCCTGCACCCTGAAGTTTTATTCCACCCCGGAAACTCCTGGAGGGGTCGCTGGGTGTCTAGCGGCGAGGGGACCAAAGTTAATTTTTATTTTGAATTATTTTGGTTATTGTAATATTTTGGGTTGTCGATTACCTGAGTTAGTGGGTTTAGTAATCCACTAAGCTGCGGGTATTATTTTTAGTAGGTGTCTTTATAGGCAGTTTGAGAAATTACCTCATTATGCCTTTGGTTTGTTTTCGTCCTTGTATTGGAACCACACTGGTTCATGAATTTTCATTTTATTTCTTTTCTTGGTTAATTTTGGTTGGCTAGGGTTGTCGGCCATGGTGATGCTTGGCCTAGCGGAAATTTCGGTTTCTCGGGTGTCAAATCCGGACCGATCTACGTGGCCCTACACTATAAAAAGCACATTTGGTTTTCTTGGTGCTGAAGTGTTTGGCCGCCGTCAAGCGTGCCATGATCTACAAACCCGGTTTGGCTCTTCACTGTCTTACTTTTCTTTGAAAACTTAATCTTCAACTTTAACTTAGTATGTTTTTGCCAAACCCAGACCATACCTTTGGTATTTAATTTCTTTATTTTCTTTTATTGGGAGCTGATATGATGAGTACGGGTGTATTATGACCTTGGCGGAAATTCCGGAGCTGGGGACACGTTTTCCCAATTTTGGTCTATGTGGCCACTATAACATTGAGGCACAGTTGACTTTTCGGTGCGGAGATGGTGGCTGCCGTCAGAAACACTCGGACCAGTCATGTCATGTCAGAGTTTCTTTTTGGTTTAGTTTTTCTTATGGTTGTGTGAGTATATATTTTGTTAGTAGCGATCCACTAGTATCTTTCACTTTCGTCCGTTGCTTCCTAGGGGAATACCCCCGGAGCTTCGGTAGTTAATTTTTGCCTTACCTTGTAAATACCGTAGATTTTTGGAGTACTTATCGTCGGTTAATTTTTTTGAGAAAATTTACCTCCTTTCGTAGGAGAGGGGGAGTTGTTACGGTTTGTTTTGTCATACGAAATTAAAGTATTATTATTATAGCAGTTGCAACAATTAGTTGAGTTTTAAGACTTCGACCTACCTTTTTGAATATATTCCCTTATTCCTTGAACGTTTTATTTTGATTTGTTTTCCATTTAGTCATAATCTTTCCTAACCTCGAATTTAATTTTTACAAATTTTCCGTCACTAGTCTGTCTTGGATCCGGCCTTGTTTTCCCTCTTTCTGTATAGTTAATCCCTAAGGAAATATGGCTGAATTTGGCCCTAAAAACTATAGTTGCCAATAAATATAAATTAGAATTTGTTTACCCTGACAAACGTGAAACGTCATTTTTGACATTTGAATCGGCCGTAATTATTTTCTGTCGAGCCTGTTGCATACAACTTAGTTTTCTGTCCTGAGCCGCCCTCTGTGACTGTTGTTGGAAAACGTCGAAGCCAGGAACGATGGGATCTGCGTTCTGAGTTCTAGGTCCCTTGATTTTAAAGGTTTCTAATGTTCATTCATGCATTACGGTTCGAGGTTGACCAAAATCGTAGGTGGGGTGCATTTGTACTGCCAATTGTACGAACTATTAATGAATGTCGGTTTATGGACACGGAAAAATGTATTTAATTGTTATAGTTTTGTTGGTATATTGCCGGTGTTCATTGGTTAAGTTAGTTTTTACTGGCAGAACATCGTGCCAATGCATTGAGGGGAATACCATGGAACCAAAGCCTTCGAAAATGTACCTAATTGAGTACCAAAGTGTACTTACAAACAACCCCTTGTGACGTCGCTTTGCAAGGAAAAAAAAATCGATATTGGAATTTTTCGTCAAGGATTGGGTGTGGAGAGGTTCTTTTCACAAACTGATCGCGTCGTCGACTGTATCGTATTCTAAAGTCTTTAGAAAGACACCCAAAATTGGGATCCGTGAATGCGGTACAACTAATTTCTTTTACGTTGTTTTGTTGTTTGCCATTTTGGCGTTACGTTGTTGGTCCAGTGAGGCCGTTTTAGTTGTTTTTGTAGAAGAAATTCGACATCTCTTCGTCGGTTTTTACGACGACAGCGGACATGTGGACTTAGACCCGACCCGAGATCGACAGGTATGCCTTTTTGCCACTATTAAACCCTTAAAAATACAGAATCCCGCGATTAAACTGCTATTTTAATTAATTTTCGTTGATTTCCTTTTTGATTCTATTTTTTTTTACGACGTCCACGTTTTTAATTAGTTTTTCTGTAGTTAAAACTTCTCTAAATACAAGTAGATCGCTACATTTCGTGGTAGGAAAATTATGTACAGATGGTTCTTTTTTTATTAAAAATTAAATGGGGTTTATGTGACCTTCACAGGTTTGTAGGTCAAATTCTTATCGATACATAGTCATAGTGAATCAGTCATTGGTGTATGCCCGTGATTTGGAACCTAATGATGTTTCTTTTTATCAACTAATTATGCTAATAAGCGATAGCCAGGTCATTGAAAATTCAGATCTTGTGTTCTGGAATGTCAGCTGACAGCGTTAGAGACCGGCAATTTAAAACTATTGTAATTTGAGTAAATATTTTAAATGTCTGACAGTCAGAAGTGTTGACTTTCGTATTTCACTTATTCTTTTTCTGCTGCTAATTAGCTGTTAGTTAATATTGGGTATAACATAGACAGGGCTGATTCTTAATTATTAGATTTGGTTACAAAATTTCAGGGTGGGTGTAATATAGTACCGTTAACTATTCACTATGGCCTATGGTATTTGTTCATTCTTGGGTTACGCTTACAGATACGGTATGGTTATTCTATATTCATAAATATTAAGCTACATTTACTATATTTGGATGTATATGTTTAGTAATAGTAATACCGAATTTCTCTTTTGATTATACTTAACGTGCTAAATTTTATCACATTGTATTTTGCGGCTAAACTTTTCTTTTGTGTAATTAAGCGATTACCTAACAATTTTGGGTATTTTGTCACCAGTGTATGATCTAATTGTTTAAGATTTTTGTAGCTGCATTACTTATGTAAATATAATTATTTTATAATGAATATTTGTCTGTGTACAGTAGCGTACAATGGCTACTTTTATGTAAATTTTAACTTAACTTTGATTTGTTAATTAATTGGCTTCGATATTGCCTGTTTATTTTTTTTTTTACCTGATGTCTATTTAATTCAAAATATTTCCTTCGGTTTTATTTTCTTGATACCAGTGAATAATTGTATAAGGCCTTCAGCCACTAAAAGTTTTTTTTTTTGTGATTTAAATTTAATATTTCTTCTAAATTATATTTGCATAGTACCTGAATTTTACCTTGCCTTGACGCATACCTTTTGTTTTATCAGGGTCTTTCTGCTGGGAGACAGCACTTCTTTCTGCTGGGAGACAGCACTTCTTTCTGCTGGGAGACAGCACTTCTTTCTGCTTACTGAGAGACAGACACCCACAGTCTTTCTTTCTGCTGGGAGACAGCACTTCTTTCTTTTTACTGGGAGACTCCAAGGATCTTTTGCTGGGAGACAGCAAACCTTTCACTGGAGGACACCGATCCTTCTTTTGTGGCTGGGAGACATCTCCAGTCTTTCATCGTGCTGTGAGTCAGCTAAGCTGCCTAGGCCAGTTCAGCATTGACCTGAGACACCGTCAACCCCAGGGGACGAACCCCTTCAGGCAACTTTTTTTTTTTAATTTTATAATTGGCGTTACCTATTTTTCTTGATAACAAATTTGTTCGATATCGACTTTAACCATGGTTGACATTATTTAATTTAAGCGGATTAGTACCTTAACTTTCTTTTATTTTATTTCCCCCTCAGGGTTTGAACTTAGTTACTACAAAACCGGTCATGAGACCTACAAATTGTTATAATAATAACCATAATACGAATAATAATGGTAATAACATTAAACATTTTATTTAATAATAATAATACCTGATAATTTCACTGTATCGAATTTCACAAAAGGACAAAATACACTGATGTGTTATCAAAATTTTTGCCCTAACGAATCTGTAATATATTAGTAAATTTGTTTTTAATGGTAGTGTTTTATTTGCCTCACCAGACAGCGCAGTTTCTTGGATTTTTTTTTTCGATAATATGGTAACTATATGTGAGTGAGTGAGCTGATAGCGAGATCCCAATACTATCTAGGAGGGTTTCTGTTTTTCACTCGGCATTAAAAACAGTGGCGCCCTTATTAAACCCCCTCTCTCTCCGGCATTGGAGCTAGGGCATTTTTTTTTGGCACGCATGCGCAAGCCTCTCGCATTCAACTCAACTCTTTACGTGAGTTAATTTTGTAAATTCTCAATATCTTTTTTTTTTAATTTTTTTTACCGAACTTTGAATTTTTATTTATGAAGGGTAAGTAGAAGTAAAATTCTTCTTCTGTGCGGAAAAGAGCGTGGCAAGCGGTTCCTTTCTACCGCTCTACATATGGGGGTCTGTATTGACCTGTGTATTGTTGTCATTCAAGTACAACACTTGCGTTTTAACCGCACTTACGCTTTTAAGTAACGCGCTGTAATACGATGAAAAAAAATACATTTATTAAAATACAGGTTTATTTTTGAACAAATATGTTTCTCTACATTAGTCTACTTTATGTTTCTATAGCACACGAAACATGATTTCTGAAATACAGGAGGACCATCGAATTGTGTGCTCCAGTCAGGACGATTATAATGAAAAAAACATGGCAATTTAATTTGAAGATCAAAACTTGATTTATATGACATTGGTAATTTTCCCCATACATCCAAGAGTTCCAAAGGATCTGCATAATTAATTAGATATTCCAAAGGTAACATTTCTAGTTCATCTGTAGTAAAATCCTGCAAGGTTTTCTTTCCGCTTACATGACTAAACATTACATTTGCTGTTGGGGAAGACATAGTTTTTCTTTTTTGCTTCCAATTCTTGAACTTTCTTTATCTGTTGAGTTCGAAACTTTTTTTTAGCACTCTTAGATAGATTCGGAGGTGGATTTATTATTATTAAATTGTTTTCTATGTACTCTTGTGGATTATAGCTTTCGCAATGTTCTGCTTCCCATGAATAATCAATAGGGACTGCTGCAGACATGATCTGAATTGTGTTAAATATTGAGAATTTTATAGCAATAAAAGTGGTGTGGGGGGTAGGAGGAATGGATTTGAAATAAGAGTGGTAGGATTTGGTAGTGTGAAGAGTGGGGGGATTTTGGTGGGGTGAAGAGTGGGGGGATTTTGGTGGGGTGAAGAGTGGGGGGATTTTGGTGGGGTGAAGAGTGGGGGGATTTTGGTGGGGTGAAGAGTGGGGGGATTTTGTTGGGGTGAAGAGTGGGGGATTTGGATTTTGGATTTGGATTGGTCTAGCACCGGCGAAAGATAACTACTGTCTTAGATAAAAAATTCTCTATTCGGTATTCAGAAGCTGTAGTTTGGCCTAAAATTACGCTAAAAACTGTAAATTTCGGAGGAAAGAAAAATGAATCAAAAGCATGTATTTTGTTTTACTAATATCATTTTAATTACTTCTCATATGACCTGACACCACTAACTCATTTTTGCTAAAAATCGTGTTTCTAAACTCCACCGTGTATATAAGATTGCTAAATGACCCCCGAAGATACGCCGATTAGAAATTGGGCCCCGAAGATGATAAAATGCATGATGGGTATCAAATAAAAGGGGAAAATTTAAAGAAATTAATGGTACTATTCTCGTTTCTTAATTCGGAGATAGAAAGGCATTAGCAATTAAAGAAAATTTAATGTTTTATTTTTAAATAATTTTATAAAGAAATCCAATTACGTTCTATACATATTTATGCATATTTCTGGTAATATAAGTGTACATGTGCTGATAAGAGACCGGAAACACTTACGGTTTGTCACATCCGCCCCATATCTTTGAATAATAATTAGTACTTACAAAATAATAGGCCCTTATTCGACTTTAAAATGTTTTTTTTAAATAGCGAGCGCGTTCAAGAATATGTATGGGATTTTAGAGCCGAGATTTGAGAAAGATCTTTAGACGTATTAGGTCGATAACAGAGGGAAATTTAACCTCCAAAACATTTTTGATAGTGACGACCGTAAGAGCCTTAATAAATTTTGGCTTTTACTATTGTTTTTGGGGTTTAAAAATTAATAGTTAGGGTGTGTTCACCGAAAAGTAGCAGGATCGTGCGTGATATCGACGATCGTAGGGATTCGACTAAATTTTTATTTGATAGGAATTATGGGATGGGATATCTAAAATAAATGCCCACAAAACCATAGTGCTGTCTAGATTTAGATTCATATAACTATCAAACTATGGGGATTAGTTTGAAAACTATAAAAGTAATTTCGGTATGTCGTGTTAGTGAGCTGGCTCCTTCGTGGTATAAAGGCATGGTCGACTTTTTTCCGCATGGAAACACGCCAGGTACCCTTCCGAGGGGAGACGTACTTACTCCGGTGTTCGGTAATTCCTCTGTACAAAGGGGGTTGGCACCTTAAAGGAGTTTGTGTATATACAGTGTTTTCCATATGTCTTATGGACATGACCAGGGTTCATTGTCGCCTGTTGGCTATTAAAGAACCATCCATCGGCCATGTTTCAACTTAAAATAACGCCTTGCGTTTGCTCTGTTATATGTTCTCTTGTTTTGACTCTATAAAGGAGCTAATTTTGACTGATTACAGTTCTGGAGGCATGACTGTTTAAAATAGGTCTTTTTATGCAATAACATCATAAAATGGTGCGAGAACTTTTTCTGTGAACCGTTTAGCGATTTATTGTTATATCTGTATACTAAGCATATATTATGGCCCTTTAGACATCCTCACTGAGGACCAAGATAGTGGAGCTTGATTTGTAAGACCTCCCTACAAAAGGGGCAATTCGAGCTGTGAAACCTATCTTCCAGCGTCTTTTGGGGCTTCTTTTTATTCTTTTTATGCGGCCTAATCACATAATGTCGTCTTAAATAAAAAATAGTCGTAAATTTTTTCAAAATATGAACCTATTAAAATAAGGGAAGGGTTGATTCCTTTTTGCACTTTTCTTTGCTGTATTTTGAAAAACGCGTTTTACAACTACCCACAAAAATGGTAGTGCTAAAAATAATCTCCTTTGACTGCCCAGTTTTTCGAAAATATAAGACTTAGCATAAGAAAAATCCACGTTATTATTGATTCAAGAATTTTGAATGAGACATTTTTATTTGGTTTTCAAAGTTTTATTCTAGAACCTTTTGTATTAACAGCATTTATATTTAGATATAAGGCCCTTAACCGGATGCATAATTTTTCGGCATAATTTATTTTTTACTATATCTCAGATATTACAGGGTGTTTAAATAAATATCAACGATATTTTTCATACTTTTATTCTAGTTTTGTATTAAAACATATACTATACAGGGTACACCAAGAACCTTACAATTGTTCTATTTATTATCAACAATAATAAAATTCTATAACGCCGAGTCTTTCAAGCTCCTTCAGAATCGCCATTACTTTTGGGGTGTTAACCCCCGAAGTATTGCTTTCTTCTAAATACTTCAGACGCTCTACCAGCTCATTAACATCATCGTATTCTTCTACTGCATCCATTTCTACATTTTTGTCATTTTCTTTCTCGTATTCTTCCTTACTTCGATAGTCGCATTCTTCAGCGGTGAGTGTCTTTTGACTTTTAAGTTTACATAATTTTTTCCTTAGGGCTTTTTGGTTCTCCATTTCAGGTTGTTTCTTTTCTGTCTTACCCTCCATTCTTGAGATATAACTTCTTTTCGGAGGAAACAGTTTGGAAATGATATGGGTATATTTTCACCCTTTGGAGGCTAAAATGTTCTCGTCTCCATTGAAACCCTTTCGGTGTGCATGTGTAATCAATAAAAGCTTCTTATAATTATTGAAATCATTTGAATTAAATTTTACTGGTCGATTTGTAGCTAATAAATTACACAGTCCATCCGTCAGCAAAAATTTTTCTTTCCCTATTATGAGAACGTTATCTTTTATTACAACAGGGATATTTCCAAGAAAGAACTTAGACCCCTCTGCCCTTATGCCATATTTAACAGTTGGTGTTTCAAGAAGCTGATACTTTAGCCGGTTGGCATACATCTTATTACTATGACTTTCAGTTCTCAACTAAAACCTTTAATCTGGACATGTCCTTTTATCCTTTCAAAACCTCGTTATAACACATACAGGACAACGTCCTGACGTTATCCGGACAGCAACCGGGCGTTAATAGGACAACAACAGGACAGTAATCGGACAACAATAGGGGGTTCACAGGGCGTTAACGGGGCGTCACACACAATGCAAAGACAAACGCTATGAGAAAAGCTCGAATCCTTTGGAAACAGAAACTTTTCTATTTATAGCCTGAGGCTGAAAATCGTTTAAATTTCGAAGAATTTTGTACCACCTGCACTAGAATATTTGTTGAGGTTAGGTTTGATTGTTTAAGGTACTAAAACGCGCTATTTTTTAGGTTTTATTTAAAATCAAAAAATGATACATTGTGAAGTACTTATGATGATAAATAGAATTAAATTTTAGCTTTCGAAAAATTTCCTCGCCATCTGGGTCTCTTAGGTACAACAATTAAAAACAACTTAAATATCTAACTGCCCAACTGCTGAACCGCTCAACCACTAAACCGCTCAACCGACCAACCATTCAACCGCTCAACCGCTCAACCGCTCAACCACTCAACCACTCAACCACTGAACCACTTAACCGCTTAACCGCTCAACAGCTAAAAAACAGATGTTATTTCGGAAAAACAGGCCACCCTGTTTTCTGGAACACAACTTAAAGGTCTAACTGCCCAACCACTTAATAGCTAAAACCACTCCTGTTTCTGAAAACAACTAATAAAACCTATTATGAAACATTTCGAAACCCCCTGTAGTGAACCACCCTTAATATTAATCCGTTCTGAAAAATATATAGCTCGTTAATAATAATCTAATACCCTCGTATATTTAAATTTTTCTATCTTCTCATATACTGTTTTGATTGTCTAATACTATTATTCCGTGCACACCTCTTATCATTTTATTGATCAGCTAATTATTTCTTAGTAATTTCTTATCTGATAATAATCTTTCTCAAAAAATATCTTTAATATTCTACCCCCAACTCATCTAACACGATGGTGGACTGAACGGCTGCCGAAAGTGAAAATTTTTATTTTGACGTTTGACATGTGACAGGTGACAGTTGACATACCTTAAATGACAGGTGACAGCTGACATGCTTTTACGCCTGTATTATAACACCATTTTGAACCCGTGGCGTATGTTAAATTTTTATTTTGACGTTTGATAAGTGACAGATGACAGCTGACAGATTGAAGATGACAGGTGACAGCTGCCATACTTTTATGCATGTCTTCTGACGCCATTTTGAACACGTGACGTATGTTAAATTTTTATTTTGGCGTTTCATAAGTGACAGGTGACAGTTGACATATCTTAAATGACAGGTGACAGCTGCCATACTTTTACGCATGTCTTATAACGTCATTTTGAACACGTGACGTGACGTGAAGAAGTTCTTATGCAGAGTGATGTGGAAATTTTAACATCTTATTTTTGCTAATTACATCCTAGTAAGTTCAGAAGAACTAGAAGAACTAATGCATATTTTTCTGTTATTCAAGCCAATAATATTCATAATTTCTGTAACTAATCAAAAATTTGCTATACAGGGTGATGTAAAAATTTTGAAATCTAATTTTTTCCTCAAAGTCGAGATTTTTGAAAAATAATTTGATACCTCGAAAGATCTGCTCCGCCACTATCCCCCTTGCGAATTTCTTCTTTCCACCTCCAAACGTTAGGTCGCTAATCGCAAAAAACTATATCTCTGGAATCATAGGGGCGATCGACGCCATTCTTTTTTTAAACGCTTTCGGACACCGCCCTGAACACCTGGTGTATGCTAAATTTTTATTCTGACGTTTAACACGTGACTGGTGACAGTTGACATACCTTAAATGACAGGTGACAGCTGACATACTTTTACACATGTCTTATGACGCCATTTTGAACACGTGACAACGTTAAATTTTTATTTTGGCGTTTCATAAGTGACAGGTGACAGTTGACATATCTTAAATAACATATCTCTGGAATCATACGGGCGATCGACGCCATTCCTTTTTAAACGCTTTCGGACACCGCCCTGAACACGTGGCGTATGCTAAATTTTTATTCTGACGTTTAACACGTGACAGGTGACAGTTGACATATCTTAAATGACAGGTGACAGCTGCCATACTTTTACGCATGTCTTCTGACGCCATTTTGAATACATGACCTACAATAAATTTTAATTTTGGTATTAGACAGGTGACAAGTGACAGTAAAGTTGACATATCTTAAATGACAGGTGACAGCTGCCATGCTTTTACGCGTGTCTTCTAACGCCATTTTGAACAACTGACCTACAATAAATTTTAATTTTGGCGTTTGACAAGTGACAGGTGACAGTTGACAGATCGAATATGACAAGTGACAGCTGGCAAAATTTTTTCATATGTCTTATAACGCCATCTTTAGCACGTTACCTATGTTAAATTTCTCTTTTAGCGTTTCCCAAGCGACTGGTAACAGTTGACAGTGACAGCTGACATACTTTTATACATGACTTACAACATAATTCTCAACACGTTACGTATATTAAATTTCGAATTGAAAATGAGGGCTTTTATAGCTGCAAGCCTATATCTCCCGAACTCAATACTTTATTGGTACTCGATAGCGAGATGGGCTAGAGCGCTGATATTCCAACATATGGGTCCCCGGTTCTAATCCTAGCATGGGCAAAATAAATAAAAAAGTTTTTGACGTCATCCTAATGAAATAATTGTAATAATATTTTTACGATGCAGCGTTGGACTTAGAGGTCGAGAAGCTTGGTGGTTTGATGAGGTTCCCGCTAGGCGTAATGATAATGTTTGTGACGTCATCGTGAATACAAACTGCGAAAAGAAGAAGAATAAGAAGAAGACTACTAAACATTAAACAGATGCTAGCGCCTAAGTGGCTAATGTCCGATGTAGTTATTACTCCAAGTAGTTAAACCTAAGTACCTAATCCCCAAGTAGTTACTGCCCGAGTTGTTAATGCCTAAGTAGCTAATGCCCAAGTGGTTAATCCCTCGAGTAGTTAAAGCCCAGTAGATAAGGCCAAAATACCTATAGCCCGTGAGTGTGACTTTTGACAGTTGACAGATGATGTCGACATACGTCACCATTTTGGTGTATGACGTACGTCGTTACTTAGACCGGAAGTGGCCGCCATTACGTAAAGTATTCCAATACCTACATACTTTCTTTATATTGTCTTTGAGCCGCTCTAACATTAGTCTTATTTTTTAAATATAATTTTAACATTTCGTATCTCTCATTAATAGAATATCTAATTTTGCATAAAAATAAAATTATAAATTCAGGTAGCAGGTATTTCGTTTGCAACCTGGATAGTTACTTTTAAAGTATATTAATGCGCAATAATTTTTAATCTATATACATATATAAAATAACATGTCCTGACTGATTGATTCATCATCTCCGAGCCGAAACAGCTGAAGGTGTAAATATGAAATTTGGTCAGTAGTTATTTTATAATATAGAGACTCACTAAGAAGGGATTTTTTAAAATTCAACCCCTAAAGGGGTCATAAGTGGGTTGAAAGTTTGTATGGAGGAAAATATTAGTTGGTCCTATCTATTAACTTGAAATTACTCCAAAAAATTAACGATTACACACGTGTTTTACAGTTTTTTAATAAATCAACCCTAAGGGGTAAAATGGGGGTTCAAAGTTTGTAATGGAGTAAAATTGTTATAACACGGACGAAGTCACGGGCGCAAGCTAGTTTGAAATATTTTAAAATCGATTGTAAAACAGCATATAAAAAATGTGTCGCGCGTTATACAAAATATGTCTAAAACTTCTCCTAGAATCCAAAAATATGATAAAAATCATTCCATCCAATTTAAAATCAAGGAGAAAATCGATGTTTCATACTAATTTTTTTTTTCCATGCTCAAATGAGGAGGGTCATTCCAAAGTAATTCTTATGCACTTAGGAAAAATGTTGGGAAATGGTAAAAAAAAAATTGACTTTATGAAGACTTTTTATGGGCGTCTAGATTTTTTTATATAAAAGAAATATAGGAATAAAAGGATTTAATCTATATAAACTGCTGGCCAATTCAAGCGGGACAAACTAAATTTTTGATAAAATTTAGAGTGGAATATTTTCGAAACGAAAAAAAATTTTGATTTAACTTTTTCAGTATGTAATTGAATAGTTCTTCTAGTTTTTATACTTTAAGGCACTATTGCTAGCAGTCGCTGCAACTCTATTTTACAGGGTGTTAAGTGAAACCCTGACTTTTTTGGAAAAGTTTTCCAGTTCCGAGAATCTAGGAAGAATTTTTTTTTAATTTTCTTTTCATACTAAAATGATCCATGGTCAAATACAAAAAAACAATTTCTCCGGATTTTCTCTATTTTCATTTGTTTTCCGTATACAGGGGTTAGTCGAAATTATCGACTTCTTCTTACAAAGGAACCCCTAATTTGGCCGTTTATTCACAAAAAGCGAAAGACCAAGTAAATTTGTAGTTTGAAGTAGTCCAGCTAACAAAATTAATACAAATTTTTGTACAGGGTGTAGCAAGTTTGGATCACGGGCTAGTAAATTATTATTTTTTAATTTCTACTACTTTTTCCTAAGTTAACTATTAATTATCACGTGCTACGTTAAAGGGTTAAAATTTGTTAGGTCCGATAACAGTACTGGATAGAAAGATCCTTTTTGCCCAAACGGGTTTTTCATTTTTTGTCTAGTCCCATTTTTAGTGATTAAACGGCTCGCATTTTGAACCTAACTTTTTGCAATTGCATCCATGAACGATTGAAGTGAGAGTGCTTTTTTGGTGGTACATAATGCATGTTTTATCCAACCAAAAAACATGTAGTGGCCAAACAGCTAATGATGCTTATTCGAAGAATTTTTTAGCATTATACAGGGTTGCAAAAAATATACCACCTATACTTTGCAGGTGGATTTCTGTTAATTTAGCGGCGTTTCTATTTCTTAGTCAAAAGATCTAGTAGGCCAAAAAATAAAACATTTTCTTTGCTATTGACAGTTACCAAGGCAACAAAGTATTCTTCTTTGAATTGGTGCGTTATTATCCTTTATAATGGCTCGATTAAGTGCAAAAGAACAAGCTAATTGTTTGCGTTTACTACAAGATGGGGTAAAAATTAGTATTATTGCGGATATGTACGGGGTTGGGCGAAGTACAATATCTCGACTGCGTCAACGCTTCCACGAAACGGGAAGTGCAAACTATCGTTATGGGGGAGGTCGCCAAAAGAAAGTCGGCATTGCAGATGAAAGATGGTTGGTTAGAGAGGCTCGTCGAAGGCGAAAAATTCCATCAGAGAAAATTAACCAGGAGTTCAGAGCAAGAACACACATTCGTGTGAGCAATAGGACCATTAGAAGAACTTTAAACAATAATAACTTAAGGTGAGTTACTTCAAATGAGATCTTATTTTTTGTACCAATATTTTTAGTGTTTCATTTTAGTAAGTCGGCTATTATAATATCGACGTCAGCTGAGGCGTGAATCTTGGATTTTGCGCACCGATATTATAAATGTAAACTTGAACTAAGTTGTTCATAAATTAAAGTTTTGATAGGCGACCCTAAACACATTATTTGTGCTTGCAGCGTAATGTTCCTTAGTTCTTCCCTAGAACTAACGTTATGAAAATTGACCTAATTTTGCATTTTAGTATAATAAAAGCTACTGTTGGCTTATTTATTGGTTCATTCCCTACACCTATACTACAGATTTTTAAGCCAAAATTTTAATTTTAGAGCTCGGCGACGTGCTAAATGTGTGCGACTTCTACCACAGCATAGGCGAAGACGTCTCCAGTGGGCATATGAACATCGCAATTGGCCATTAGATAACTGGGAAAACTGCATGTTTGTAGACGAGTCAAGATTTAATTTAATTCACTCGGACGGCAGAATATTAGTTTGGCGTGAACGTGGCGAACGGTATATGGAGGAGAATATGGCTCCTCGGGAACCTTTTGGTGGTGGAGGCGTTACTGTTTGGGGTGGTGTAATGTTTAATGGCAAAACGGAACTTTTTTTAACATTGGAGCCCATTAACGGTCAGGTATATAGGGACGAAATTTTAAGCAATATCGTTCTACCATTTGCAAACAATTTTGGGAACGATTTTGTGCTAATTGACGATAACGCCAGACCTCATAGAGCACGCATTGTGCAAGAGTTTTTGGAAGCTAATAATATTACCAGGATGGTCTGGCCTGCAAAATCACCAGACATGAATATTATCGAACACGTCTGGTCTAAATTGAAATTATTGGTAAGTTCTAGGGAAGATCCTCCTCAGACTCTAGAACAACTTGCAGACGCCATTGTTCAGGAGTGGGAAAATATTCAGCAAGAATTTGTCAATAATTTGGTAATAAGCATGCCTCGAAGATGCCAAGAGATAATAAATGTAAGGGGAGGTCCTACTAGGTATTAAGATTTGTTTTGTTTTCGTTAGTTGCAAGTTTTTATAATACCTTCAAGTAAAAAAAATGTTCTATAATTTAAAGTGTTTTCTGTTTACCTATAAAAGTAACAACCAAAATTTACATTTTGGATCTCCTAAAGTAATGCCGGGAAAAATAACTACTAAATTTGAAAATTACGTATCTTTTCGAGTACTTTCAAAAGTAATTAAATCTTCTGAAATTTCTATACCTTCTAAAAACTACGCTATTCAGAATTTTATAACTTGTTCAGTTGAATTCACTATCCATCTCCAATTTTTGACGAGAAAAATGTACTCCGTGACTATTAATTTAAGACACTTCTTATTAATTAAAATTTCTCAATGCCATGTACTGACTTTTTAGAGCAGTGGTAAAATATTTTTCTTTTATAATGAATAATCGAAGTTTACGAAAATCCAAAGATATCGAGAAACACGTGGCTTCTATTATAAGTAGTAACTTCTGCACAATCCTGTATAATGTGAAAAAGTTCCGAATGAATATTATTCTTTTTATCTGTATCGTTACTAGATTTTATTAATAATAAGTAGGACATTTTCTTTAATAATTATTAATATAGCAAAAAGGAACTTTATGAATACCTAAAGGACTCTAAAATCACATGATTTTCATATAAAATGTAGGTGATATGTTTTGGGCAAACGCGGACAAAAGCAGCGAATAAGCATCTTTAGCTCTATGGCCACGACACTTTTTTATTGGTTGGTTAAACCAATAAACGATGTCCACTTCAATAGTTCATGAATGCAATCGCAAAAAGTTAAGTTTTAAACGCAAGCCATTTGTATCACTAAAAATGGGACCAGACAAAAAAATTCAAAAACAGTTTCGGCAAAAAGTTCCAAGAAAATTGGGACTATATTCAATTAATTTGAAAATCACATGACTTCCATATAAAGTATAGGTGGTATATTTTTTGCAACCCTGTATAATGCTAAAAAATTCTTCGAATAAGCATCATTAGCTGTTTGGCCACTACATGTTTTTTGGTTGGATAAAACATTCATTATGTACCACCAAAAAAGCACTCTCACTTCAATCGTTCATGGATGCAATTGCAAAAAGTTAGGTTCAAAATGCGAGCCGTTTAATCACTAAAAATGGGACTAGACAAAAAATGAAAAACCCGTTTGGGCAAAAAGGATCTTTCTAACCAGTACTGTTATCGGACCTAACAAATTTTAACCCTTTAACGTAGCACGTGATAATTAATAGTTAACTTAGGAAAAAGTAGTAGAAATTAAAAAATAATAATTTACTAGCCCGTGATCCAAACTTGCTACACCCTGTACAAAAATTTGTATTAATTTTGTTAGCTGGACTACTTCAAACTACAAATTTACTTGGTCTTTCGCTTTTTGTGAATAAACGGCCAAATTAGGGGTTCCTTTGTAAGAAGAAGTCGATAATTTCGACTAACTCCTGTATACGGAAAACAAATGAAAATAGAGAAAATCCGGAGAAATTGTTTTTTTGTATTTGACCATGGATCATTTTAGTATGAAAAGAAAATTCAAAAAAAATTCTTCCTAGATTCTCGGAACTGGAAAACTTTTCCAAAAAAGTCAGGGTTTCACTTAACACCCTGTAAAATAGAGTTGCAGCGACTGCTAGCAATAGTGCCTTGAAGTATAAAAACTAGAAGAACTATTCAATTACATACTGAAAAAGTTAAATCAAAATCTTTTTTCGTTTCGAAAATATTCCACTCTAAATTTTATCAAAAATTTAGTTTGTCCCGCTTGAATTGGCCAGCAGTTTAGATCATTCAAATCATATTTTCTTCAAAAGCCAAAAGAATTTCATTTCAGTTTGAACAAGAAGCGTTTTCGAACAACATATAGGATAAGACCCATTTTGGAATACACTAAAAAAAAAGGCAAACCTAAAGTTACCTTGAAACTTTTATTCTGATTACACTTTAAGATCTGTGGGTTCCGGGGAGGATTCAATAAAATTATCGTCCTCTTCATATAGATCAGGCTCGGTTGGATCAGTATGGTTATCAATATTAAACGCATTCATAAAATTTTTAAAGAACCTGCATTTGGGACTGCCTTTCCACTCGGAACCAAAGCCCAGAATACCTTATCTACACAGAAGCGACAGCTCTGTCGGATCCTTTGATGTTTGTTGTACCCAATTTTCGTGACCTTCAAGTAGCTTAGCTCCTCCCTTCACTCATTGGTACACTGTAGGAAAATAGCAGCACGCGTACAAAACTGTGATAAAATCTGGATTACACTGAGAAAACGACTTGTGATTTAAGAATAAATATCGTACATTTTTTATTTAAATGAAATAAGGGTATTGTGGGATTGTATATAAATGTAGAGTTATTTTAGGTAGCGACATATTTTGGGCGATTATAACAATCAATTGAAATAATTTACTGTTTAGGTAAGTACATTATCATTTTCGTTATGCACTTGGGCTGTAATTGAAAAAAAAATGTTAATAACATGATTGTTATTGAAATGACCTAAAGTCAGTACTAGCAATCTGATCTCGGAGGCCTGTATAATTATTGAACAAACCAAGGTCTATGGTAACATGTAAATATTTTTACACCTATTTACAGTGTGTGCACTTGATACTTTGGTGAAAGCGCTACTTACGGCCCCATGTCAATCTAATCCACTGATATCTTAGCGATCCTTTGGCGAAAGCGCTTTTTTCTTTCGCCAACCCTTTTAAAATACTCCCCTCTACCCTAATCCACTAGTATTTTTAGTGCCCCTTTGACGAAAGCGCAAATATGCCTTTTGAACACTCACCCTTCTAATCCACTGATATCTTAGCAATCCTTTGGCGAAAGAGCTTTTTTCTTTCGCCATCCCTTTTAAAATACTCCCCTCTACCCTAATCCACTAGTATTTTTAGTGCCCCTTTGGCGAAAGCGCAAATATGCCTTTTGGACACTCACCCTTCAGGACAAAAGTAAGTTTATGTTCACTGTTCGTATAAAGTACACAACAAAACAACATTGATGAAGTGACAAGGTTATTTGGGCGCTCTCTTTCCTTGTCTAAGGGGCGGTGACGACCCATCCGGGCGCGCCGGCGCACTCAAAATCAGACGCGGGAAAATGGCTGTGTCGCTTCTGTGTAGATAAGGTATTCTGGGACCAAAGTGTGATTGCAACAATGTTTCAATGTCTTTTATGTTAGTTGGCTGGATGGATATGATTCGCTTTGAAGCGACAGTACTAATAGATAAGGCGCATGTTTGGAACGACATAAAATTTTTAGACCCATTTTACATAAGACAAGATGTAATTTGTAAACGATATGAGACTGACGTATCGTTTCAATTTCTGTTGCAAACCTAAATTTTATAAAAAGTTGATAAGATACACTTTGAAATGACCCTCCTCAATTGTTTTGCTGATAGGATATATCCATAAAAATCTCCAAAACTTTCATATTTAACATTTTTTTCCATCTCTAAAAATAAAACAGTTGTAAGACCTGTTCATTTTTATTTGGATATTCCTGTACAGGTTAAGATAGAGAAATTTTTGTACCGCCGGAATCGGTCGACCCGCAAATGCAACAATAAATAAATTAACAATTTCATGAGCACTATGGCCTCCGTAATACCATTTAATAACTTGTAAGCGTTCGTTTGGAGTAAATATAACAGACATTTTTAAATAGACGCTATCGGTACGCTCTTACCTTCGCACAAGCTAATAATAAAATGAAAGCAGAGCAGACGCCCGCAGAACACAAAGCGGCAAATCAACGATGAATGTCAGTACGCGTTGTCACAATCATACCCCGGGATTTACATACATACCCTATGCATGGAAGAAAATCCGTTTTATCTGTATACATGCATCGAAGGACAAGCATTGAATAGGGTAAGTCCGAGATAGATGGCAAAATTATAAATTATGTGATCCATCTGATAAAATTTAGAGTGAAATCAGAAAAGCACCAATTTAAATTTTGGAACGGCTTCAAAGTTCAGAACTTTGTGACAGGTAATTTTTGCCACAGAAGCAGGAGTTGTGTTAATGGTTTCGATTTAGTTTTTGCTTAATAATTTACCTTGATTGAGGAGTTGAATCTTCATTCTTACACTGGGCGGGCTTGCATTGCCCTGTGTCCCAAGTTACTTCCTGTCCATATTAATTGCCCAAATCAGCGGTCCAATGTCCATCCTTCTTGGCCCGTAGTTCAATTTAATGTTCCTTTTGTTTGGAGCCTGAACTTCCTTTTTTTTTCGCCTTGCTTAAAGACCTCCCTGTATATAGATAAGCCGCCCTTAGTCTATCTATGCTAACAAGTTTAAATAGTGAATTTTGAGGGCTTACTTACCTCCTGCAAATCATATTGTTTACATTCTCTTGCCATCGGAGCGCCTTTAATTTGTATGGCGTTTGATCACATTGCCTTCACTGTCCGGGTCTGTATCATTCTGTATTTCTGTATTCAAACGGTATTAATTTTTACATATTTCGTTTGAAATTCTAGATTTGGGTTCGGTTAAATCCTTGCAAATTTTGTGGGGTTAGGTGGACCAACCGCTGTCAGTGTCAAGATTTTCCAGTGTTGCCAAACCGGAGGGTTTAAAATTTGTCCTGTAGCACTGGGCATTTTCGCGTGGGCGGCACCATTATTTGATGCCTTGTCGTTAGAGCCACAGGTTGTAGGCGGAGGAGTTTCAGTAGGGTCGACAGCGCAAGGACGGAAATTCATGGGCCCCATTTTGTTATGTGTCGGTAGTGGGGTAGCAATGTCATTCTTTTCATCTGGAGACGAGACGCCACTTAGATACTGACTTTCGACGAAGTTGCCTTGCAGCGTGGGACTTAAAAGCTTCAGTTTGGAGTCTCAAGTTTCTTGGATTAAAGT
This sequence comes from Philopedon plagiatum, assembly GCA_963971165.1. Taxonomy (NCBI): domain Eukaryota; kingdom Metazoa; phylum Arthropoda; class Insecta; order Coleoptera; family Curculionidae; genus Philopedon; species Philopedon plagiatum. The sequence goes on along the minus strand of OZ020196.1, from coordinate 4,761,952 downwards.
TCGATACTGCGATTTAAATTCTTTTGCTGAATTTTTACTTGCAAGAGTCAGGATTTTTGTGACGTCTTCGTTCGATAACATCATATTATATCTGGTGAGTTTTTATACGTTTTTTTGGCCTACACGTTGGGCGCCAAAAATTTGCGACGCTCTTTGTTCAAGAAAAAGTGTTTGGTGATAAATTGTCAAAATTACTATGATGAGTATCATTGACCAAATACTTACCGCTTAAAACTTGAAAATAACATTAAAATAACTCTGGAAGATACTCAAAAAGGAAACTGAAACAACAGGGTGTTCTGAGTGAAGCAGGTTGTAGTAGAGCGCGTGCAAATTAGCCCTCAGCTCAGTTAGCCGGAAAGGTTCGATTGGACGCCACCAGTTTTTTACACCGACACAAACTGGAAGTCGCCTAGGTGGTCCAGGAACCTGCTTCAACACATAACAAACCTGCTATTCATGACTGAAAATTGAAACATAGGGCGCAGTGAGCTGAATAAAAACAACGTAATTAATTTAACCCTATATACATATATTTGTACAGAAAAAGAAAATTGTTACAAGTATTTACACATTAGAAAAAAAAGATTACAAAGATTGATACCAATGTGGTTGGGCGATTGGCCCAAGCAAAATAAATAAATTAAATCCACTCAAAAAAAAAAAACTTTGTGAGGAAGTCCATCCTCACACACAAAAATTCATCGGGTGGCTCCTTAGCACCCACCGAAAAAAAAGACAGGATGCCTCTTAGCACCCGCCAATAAGAAATAGGGATGTTTCGTAGCCCCTACGGAAGAGAAGTAGGGATGCGTTGTAGCCCCTACCAAAGACCCTAGGAACAAAACAATTCCTAGTAGTTACAGTAATTTAAATCTAATTAATAAAAAAGATATATTTAAAGTTACGTTAATAATAAAAAAAAATCAGAAGTTACGTTAATAGAAAAAAGTAAAATTTGGAAAGAAACAATTGACCTGTACTGAAGCGCAAAATTTAAGCCTATTAAATAAGAGGTAAAAGAGAAAGCCAGTGGCTTGAACTGAATCGCAAAATTTAAGTAAGTAGAAAAAGATTTAAAAATAAGCAGCTACGTTAATATCAAAAAAGTTACTAAAAAGAGAAAGTAATGATTAAAACCCACTTGCAAAATTTAAGCAAGCTTAAGATAATATTAAAAAAGTTACGTTAATAAACAAAAGAAATTATTACTCAAGGACATTGATAACTAAATAAAATAGTACAGTTCCTTGATACTCTAACGATAAACGTTAATATTTACAAACTACTACATGATCACTAACTGACCAGGTTTAATGCTGCATTATGTTATCTTACATTAACAATAAAAGTACAACAAAAGAAAAATAATTGATAATTAAATCACAAGTTTACGCAAAATTACAAGTATAAACAAAGAAAAAGGCTTAAGCGTAGCCAGTAAAAATAACTAAAAATTGAAACCCCCATTAGCTTCGCTTAAGAGCTAAGCATTTAGTACTAATCGAGTAAACCGTATCAATGTAAGACAACATAAGAAAAAAAAAACATAATAATTGAGTTTAGAAAAATTTTGGGCACTGAAATTAAGAGAAAACGCCCCTCATATGGAGAAACCGTTTAAATATAAATAATTAAACAAAATACACCGCTTATCTACACAAAGCTTAAATTAAAAGCAAATATATCGCTACCATCAAAATAACTACCTAACTACTTTAAGCTCCCTCAAGCGAATTTAACTAATTATGAAGCAATTATGTAACTACCCTACGTTCCAAGCAGTACGATATAATAAAAAAGGTGTAAAATGTGCATGAGCCTAGTAAGTTCATTCCCCAAAACAATAGTCAAATGACAAATTTGAAAATAAAATAATAGGTTAATTAATCTCTGAAAACATAAAAGTATTATTTAACCCCCGTTATAAACAAATGCAAAATAAATCTAAACTTTCCAACTTCATAAACATAAAGCCCGAAACTTCAAGCTCATACACCTTTTAACTTATACAAGAAAGGGAATAAAGATTTTGTGGTACCTATCTGGAATATTATTTAAGTACATTAAAAGAACCCTTCCTGACAGGATGGCGACTGAAATAACAATAACAAATTAATAAATTAAAAAAAAACACTGACTATAACGCTTTAATTTTCCAGTCTGGGGTATATGACAGGCTTGTCAACTTGGCGTTTACGATAACAAATTATAGTGTCAGAACTAAACAGTACCACAAATTCCTTTATATCTATATAAATTACGGTTTGAAATTAGGATTATAAATAGTAGCCCCTGCATATGATTCAGTAGCATAAAGTCAATAAAAAAGAACTTGATAAAAACAATCTACATTCTAAGCGGGTGACCGACTACTTAAATTCAAATAAAACCCAGCCCCAGTCGTACAACTGGCCCGTAAGCTGGTATAAAGAGATTCTGAACATAACTTATATATTCTAAAGATTATTTAAGCTTTTAAAAGAATGCAAATTAGGTAAGGTAAAATTAATAATAGGGACTTTTTGCAAGTATAAATTCCAGACCCGCTAACCCCTAAACGCTAAAATATAAAGTGATGTTTGAACCATGTGATTTATAAAAACCTTAAAAATTGAAGAAATGTTAAAAGGCTTCCCCATTTGTGGTCAGTTTAGTAAGTCAATTAGTAAATGTAGCAAAAACTCTGATTAAAACACCATTCTAAAGTTTAGCGTTTATGGGTTAGCGTGTCTGGAATTTCTGCTTGCAAAATCTCACTACTAATGATTTGATTTTGCTCGCTAACATTTTAATTATAATGTATGGGCGTAAAATAGGCAAATAATATGTATTTGAGAAACACGAGGCCAAAAAAAATTCAAGCTTCAAGGTCACTACTTAACCCTTAACAAAGAGGGCTCGATATTCCAAGTTCTACAGACAAATCACCAGAAAGAAGCAGCTACCAACGGCTTCCCAGACGTCAGGCCGATGTTGATGGTTGATAAAAGTAAAAGAAAGAAACCCTTAGTACTTGAAAAATTTCACCATGCACGTGGCGTCTACGTGTAGGCCAAAAAAACGTATAAAAACTCACCAGATATGATGTTATCGAACGAAGTCGTCACAAAAATCCTGCGTCTTGCAAGTAAAAATTCAGCAAAAGAATAAATCGCAGTATCGAACTTTAATCCAAAAAACTTGAGCCTTGCGCTGTCGACTCTACTGAAAATCTTCCGCTACAACCTGTGGCTCTAACGACAAGGCATCAAATAATCGTGCCGCCCACGCGAAAATGCCCAGTGCTACAGGACAAATTTTAAACCCTCCGGTTTGGCAACACTGGAAAACCTTGACACTGACAGCGGTTGGTCCACCTAAACCCACAAAATTTACAAGGATTTAACCGAACCCAAATCTAGAATTTCAAACGAAATATGTAAAAATTAATGCCGTTTGAATACAGAAATACAGAATGATACAGACCCGGACAGTACAGGGAGGTCTTTAAGCAAGGCGAAAAAAAATGAAGTTCAGGCTCCAAACAAAAGGAACATTAAATTGAACTACGGGCCATGAAGGATGGACATTGGACCGCTGATTTGGGCAATCAAGATGGACAGGGTGTAACTTGGGACACCTTCGATGTACAAGTTACATAACGTTCAACAAAATTAAGTTTACCGTTAACCAAATACGTAAAAATATGATTTATACATTCTGGTACTTTTTCTTTTATGAAGTCGGTTCATTTTTCTGAAAAAAAAAAATTGTTATAATGTTTATAGGATTTTTCGTAAATCATCTGCATAAGTGTAGTATTTCAGCTGGTGATAAAGATAATTTTTATATTATTTATACATTTTTGTTACACTAATTTAAAACTCCGCTCGTAATAACTGAATTTGTGCAAGAGTTATTTTTAATTTGAGAAAGTAACAATAAATATAATAAGCCAATGAACTTCATTGCCTTTTGTTCATTTTTGCTGGCACGTAAGTTCTTGGATTTTCTTTTCGGCATAAAAATAACTTCTGCACACCCACATGAATATCATCTTTTAATTGGAGTTGGAAAAATTCAATATTTGGTTTGACATTTTTTGTGATTTGGTTTAAAAAACCGCTCGAAACGAAGACATTTCCTAGCGTTTTAATCGTCTTAACGTAAATATCTTTTAGTTACTATGAGAGGATGTGGAGGCGAAGATTGCAATCTGTTTAACAACATTCCGGGCTACACGATGATCAATAATTCCTGCCATTCTTGTCATTCGGACCTCTGTAATTTATCCGTTCGTGACAGTTCATCTGGATGTATATTCCTGCTGCTGGTCATGATATGTGGTGTTATATGTTATTAAACAAATCGTGAATTTAAGAAGCTGCAAAGTGTTTTGTCATTTTTGTTTATAATTGTCGAAATTATGCCTCTAATTAGTTATCTTAATCTACACGGTGAACTAAAATCACTAAAAACCACATCCTAATACCGCTTGTCTCCAAAACAATAAACGTCTCTCGACATTTTTTGATATTTAATTCGGTTCAGTTTTTATGGCCAATTTGCCAACCAATTTTTATCTTCGCAGTTTTGAAGCAACTATCAGTGTTTTTAATTAGTGAGCCATGAGAACAGTTTTGTTGCATACTTCAAAGATGACATTTTCATAAGGAAACATTTCTTCATTTTAGTTAATGTTATTTTCTATTTTTAGATCAATTAAAACTGAAGTAAAGTTTCATCATAAAAATATAACCTTTGAATCATTAAAAAAAGATGTTTCCATGACTCACTGTTAGTTATAACCGCAGAGCTACTGAGCTACTGAACCCTGTTAGTAACGGTATTTGCACAAAGCTGGGAAATTTTTGTATTTTGACGATTGAAGAGCAACCAAAAGTAAAAGTTATGACCTGGCAAGTCTCCCCCGGTCGCGTCATCAACCCCTATATTTTTGAAAATGTAAAAAAATTCAAAATTAAAAGTCAAGCCACAAACTTCAAATTTTAATATGTTTGAATTTAGACATAACAACATTCAAAAAAAAAATACCAGGCGATTCTAACAGTGCTTTGTGCAGGGCATAAAATAAACATTGTCTTACAAGGTTTAAATTTTTACAGGCTGTTTATTGCGTGATTTAACGTAAACATGTTCAAGGCCAGGCGATTCCGACGGTCGCAATTGTCCGCCATGCGGAGAAAGATATAACGGGAGTGCGAGAGCAAAAAGACTGGAGATGCTAGGTAGGTATAAGATGCTTGTATGGAATAAAATTTGAAATGAAGTAATTTTTTAATTTGTATCATAAAAAAGACTTTTTTTCAACTAAATATTATTTCTAATATAATACAGGGTGTCCGAAAAGTATTAATAGGCATAAGCAAATATCTTTGCTACTGGTGAAGATAGATACACCAAATTTTAGGTGTATCTTATTGGTTAATAAATCTACTTTTTTATGTAATTTAACTTTTTCAACCCCCTTGAGGGGTGACGCTTAGGAGTTGAGCTCAAAAATTTTAAATACGTACAGTCAAACTTCTATAAACGGACACCTCACGACAACGGGCACTTCTTCGCGTTTTAAGTCACCAAACATTGCTTATGTATGTTCCCATATAAAATACCTCTTAATAACGATTCCGGACAAAAGTTTTTATGATTTACCCATGTTTTACTTATAACGATTACCGTCCAACAACGAAGAACAAGTGCCCATTAAAAATATGCGGGCCTACATACTAATCATAATTTTGTTGGAAAAACCCCCGACCCAAAAGTAGGGAGACACCGAGTTTCTAAGGACTTATGATAGGTATTAGTGGTACATATTACCTGTCTTTTCTTCATAGACTAGGCATTATATATGTTGCCTTCGAAATTTCTAAGAAAAATGTAATTATTGTCCTAAGTAACCTACCTATAATTTTATAGGCATATTGTGAATTTAATTTTATTAGAGACTTCCAGTAATTTTTTATTTCCAAAGGGGATTTAGTAGCAACGCAAAAAATCTGTCATCTGTTAAATCGGAAATTGTAAAAAAATCATCAAAAGCAAAAACAACTAAAATTAACGATTTCTTCAAAAAATAATTGTAAATAATATGTAGGTACCACCATACACCCGTCATTAAAATAAAAATTTAATTTCCTTGTTTTTTCCGACCAACAAACTGCTCTACACAACGGACAATTTTTTTTCCGTTAGTGTCCGCTGTTAAAAAGCTTCACTGTACCTTTACTTCTCTTATTACTTTAAAAGTTGTTTAAAATGACCACTATGAACATAAAGGTATTTCAATTTAAGTATAATTCTTTTTCACGATTCTTAATTAGGACGTTTTCTATGTCAGAAATATCGAGTAACTTCAACATCATTTAATAGTCTTTCAATTAACTTGTCAAACAAAAAAAAATGATCTCGATATCTTCAAAATTGACGAACTTATTCAATTTCTTATTTAATAACTTCGCGCGCGGCTTTTATCGGCCGTGACGTCAACATACAGAGAGCTGTCACCCCATGGTCTCCGGGCTAGCTGCCCGCTGCTGCTTTCGCGTGTTTACTTTAATGCATTGGATCCTGTCCGGTAAGAATAACACTTAAAGATTAAACGGGCGCCTATTCCGCTGTTGACGGCTCTGTATGTTGACGTCATCGAGCCTCAGCCAACGTGAGCGTAGCATCTCGGACTTTGAAGGACGATAACTTTTTTATTTCTACAGATAATTAAAAACAAAAAATACATAATGTTTTTTACATTTTTAGGACTATTTATTAAGAGAAAATGAAAAAAATGGAAACTTCCTAATTTTTAAATGCTTGCCATTTAGAAACGAATTGAGATACGGATCTCGGGTTTGTGGTAAAATGATTCTTTTTTGAAGACCTTTAAAATGAGGTACCAGACGGCATAGGGCTGAATTTCAAATTTTTGTCCTCAACTTTTTAGCGTCGCCCCTCAATGGGGTTGAAAAAGGTAAATTACATAAAGTAGATATATTAATTAATAAGATATACCTAAAATTTAGTGTCTCTATCTTTATTAATATAGCAAAGATATTTGCCTATACTAAGACTTTTCGGACACCGTGTATTTTATTGATAATCATTTTTAGTTGAAAAAAGTATTTTTTTATGATAAAAATATTTTTTTTACATAATTTGAAATTTTATTCCATACAACCATCTTATACCTACATACCTAGCTCTCTCTAATATTTTTGCTCTTGCACTCCCGTTTTATTTTTCTTCGTATCTGGCGGGCCCTTGCGACCGTCGGAAGAGCCTGGCCTTGAACATATTTTCCTTAAATCGTTTAATAAAGAGCCAGTAGAAATTTGAAACTTGTAAGACAATGTTTATTTTATGTCCTGCGCAGAACACATTTAGAATCGTCTGGCAGGTGCGTGCGACCTTCGAAGTCGCCTGGCAATTTTTTTTTGTATTTTATTATGTCTAAATTCAAACATAATACAATTTGGAGTATGTCACTTGACTTTTATTTTGATTTTTTTTTACATTATCAAAAATATAGGGGTTGATGACGCGACCGGGAGAGACTTGCCAGGTCATGACTTTTACTTATGGTTGCTCTTCAATCGTCAATATACAAATATTCAGCTTTGTGCAAATACCGTTACTAACAGGGTGCAGTGGCCTTAGGAATATTAGTTGGAAACTGCGTAGAAGCATTGGGGCAGAAACGTCAAAGCTTAATTGAAAAAAAATCTGTTATAATAACAAACGTGATATTGCAGTCCATAGTGACGTAATACTAAAATTATTTATTCTTAAAAAAGATCAGCCGTCTAGGGGCAAAAACAACTGATGTTATTTATTGTTTTGATTGATGAAAGTATTTCTGTATTTGAAATGAGATTGAAACATGATTGTTAATTCATCCATCTGTAGTTATAACGCATGGTTACAATACATACATCAAGCATGGCGTACTTCGACTGAGTTTAACCCAAAGGGCTTCCCAGCCCAATTTTTTTCAGATTTTGTTAAAGTGGTGTGGCCTAAGTAATTTAAGCCCAGAATCACGATACACTCACAACGGTCTGCCGACGCGTCCATCGACTGGCCAGGCTCCTCCCATTTTGACGTCATTTCCAGGGATTTTGCATTATTCAAGCGGCCTAGTCACTTTCATTTTCCTCTTGAAGTAACGTCATCTGCGCGGCCCCGACGTGTTTTGATTCATGCCATAGCATACCGTTGTAAGTGCATCGTGGCCCAAAATGAAAATCCTAGATCAATGGCTTGAAAAGAAAACTTGATTTTACTATTTTTTTAGGTTAAGCGGTATTATTTTATGAAAAAGAGTAGTACTAAATTTTTTTAAAGCATAAAATTTTCTTTCAAGACCTAAATACGATAATATCTTCTTGGTGAAAATACGTAATATTTTTAAATAACTGATAATCCTGAAAAAAGATGAAAAAAGGATTTTTTCATCAGTTTTTGGTACCTCTCTCTTAAATGGTACGTTTAATTTTTTAATTTTAGAGATAATGTAATTATTTACAAATCAAAAAAAAAATGCCTCTCTATCTACATCTGTTCAAAAGATATAAATAATAAAAAGTTGAAAAATTCGAACAAAAAAAATTATGGAATTAGAATGTTGTGATATATCTCAATAATGATTAGTTATGGTTAAAGCTGTTCAAAGTCGACTTTTAATTGCGAGCAAAATAACAAAAAATCATCTTTTATCTGGAATAAAACCAAAGATAGGATCGTCGGAAAGTGTATGTCCGCGCCGACGCGAAGGTGTTGACAGTACCAGTCGCGTAGAGCGCTATGGCGAAATACATTTAATAGCTGTATTATTAAGTTTTTTTCGAGATTTAATTAGGTACTTAGTGAAAATGTAAAATTGATTTATTTTAATTCAGTTTCCTTTAAATGAATTATTTTCAATGCATCATTTTCCCCTTTCACAAACAATGATACATTGAAAATAATTCATTTAAATGGAATTAAATTAAAAGGAATCAATTTTATATCTTCACTAAGTACCTAAGTAAAACTCGAAAAACTTAATAATACAGCTATTAAATGCATTGCGTCTTAGCGCTCTACGCGGTTGGCACTTTTGCCATCGTCGCGTCGGTGTGGACTGTGGACATACCTACAGTTTCCGACGATCCTATCTTTGGTTTTATTCCAGATAAAAGAACAATTTTTATTATTTTGCTTGAAATTGACTCCACTTTTTGAACATGATGAACAGTTTTAACCATAATTTATAATTATTGAGATATATCACAACATTCTAATTCCATAATTTTTTTGCTCGAATTTTTCAGCAATCTATTATCTGTATCTTTTGAAGGGAATATGTCGATAAAGGTATTTTTCTTCGATTTATAGATGATTGCATTATCTTCAAAATTAACTAATTCAGAAACCATTTTATTTAAACGTACCATTTAAAAGATTGGTGCCAAAAACTGACGAAAAACTCATTTTTTTATCTTTTTTCAGGATTGTCAAAGCTATTTAAAAATATGAAATATTTCCACTAAGAAAATATCGTTTTTAGGACGTGAAAGAAGATTATACGCCTTAAAAAAATTTAATATTACTCTTTTACAGAAAATAAAGCGGCTTCACCTAAAAAAATAAGTTAAATCAAGTTTCCGTTTAAAACTATTGATCTATGATATTCATTTTGGGCTTGGATTACTTAGGCCACACCATTTTAACAAAATCTGGAAAAAATTGAAGTGGAAAGGGTTAAACTTAGTCGAGGCACACCGTACAAGACACAATTATTGAATGGGTAAGTAGAAATTATGTGGTTCAACTGATAACATTTAGAGTGATGTTTCAATCAGAAAAGCAACAATTTAAGCTTTGGAGCGCTTTAGACGACTAATTTACACGTCGCCGTCGTTGGCCGCCTCACCCATATGGCTATCTAACCCGGTCTTACCTAAATTAAGTTATGTATTAATTCAGTGGCAGCGCTAAGGGTGGGCAGGGTTGGGCGCGCGCCCTACTAAAATTCTGCTTGCCCAACCATTCGCACAACGCGGCCCAACCATCAATTTGAAACTAAAATACTTGCGAATACCGAACGTAAAAGTATCCAGGTACTGACCAATCTTTAGATGTTACCGCCGGCATTCGCCCAACCAAAAAATTAGGGCTAGCGCCGCGAATTGTTGTTATAAATTAATTGCAAACCGTGCTAATAAAAAGTTCTTGTAGTCTTGCGTCCGCAACACTGCATTTTTTTTTATCTTAGAACTTAAAACTAGAACAAAATAACAATTATTTGCGGCTTCTTAAATCATAAACAAATTTTTGAGACAATAAAAGCTTATTTTCATATCAATGTAATATTGCTTATTATTATTCAAATTGCTGTAACTATTGATCCATTGGAGAAAAATTAGTATATGTATATAACATATATTGAAGAAAATTTAATGGTCTATAACATTCTCTAATGGGATGTTAGTGTAAAACCAACGGCCGAGGAGTTACCAGGAGAATTACGACAAGAAACGTGTGACAAAAAAATATCTTTTAAAAATCACCGACTTTTGAGAGCAGATATCTCAAAAACGGTGCGTTGCGCGTCATAGAAAAATCTTGTAGAAAATTTTATAAGCTTTCATTTTTACGCAGGGAATTTTTCGCTACGACGCATCGTCTTAAGCTGCGATCAGAGTTGCCGTAACGTAAGCCGTAAGAAGTAACGTTAATCCGTAAGAAAAATAAACAATTGATTTGCAATAGATCCATTCATAGTACAGCCGTAACAAGTTAAGCCGTAAGGTAAGCCGTAAAGAAATGGTTCAATTTCATTTCTTACGTTACGGCTTATCGATTCGGTCGGGATCGGTCGTACTCGTGCCTAACCGCCATGTTGACATTCCCAAATTTGACACATTGCATAGCATTGCTTCCTTACTAACAAGTAGCAGCAGAATATTGCTCCAGCAATAATAATATCTTCGTGGACAGTAAAATCAAAATCCATATTACCAGCTTAATAACCAAACAAATTGTTTTGAATAGATGTCAAAAAGCAAAAATCATAACCTAGAAAGTTGTAACCAGATTCTTAACTACTTAGAACTATGAATGGGTATGTCGTTACGGCTTAACTTTTACGTCTTATCGACTATCGATTACTTCTTACGGCTTACGTTACGGCAACTCTGAGCGCAGCTTTAGAGTTATAAGCTAAAAACCAAAATAAAGGGACCTTTCTATTTCCCTCCCCCCTGAAGCGGACGGGCTAGGGGCGGGGACTTTTAGTATGTTTACGACCTAACTACCCCCAACACATTTCTGAGCAAAAAAATTTCCCCCCTTCCATGCACTCTACACCCCCTTCGTTGCCTAGACTATTAGAAATTTTCTAGCGCTTTAATCGTCTTAACGTAAACATCTTTTAGAGACTGTCAGAGGATGTGAAACCAAAGACTGCGGCGCTTATGAGTTGTTCCCGGACATGAAGATGGTCAATGATTCCTGCCATTCTTGTCATTCGGACCTCTGTAATTTATCCGTTCGTGACAGTTCATCTGGATGGATATTCCTGCTGCTGGTCATGATATGTGGTGTTATATGTTATTAAACAAATCGTGAATTTGAGAAGCTGCAAAGTGTTTTGTCATTCTTGTTTAAAATTGTCGAAATTCGGCTTTTAATGAGTTATTTTAATCTATACGGTGGACCAAAATCACTAAAAACTACATCCTAATACCGCTTATCTCCAAGACAATAAACGGCTCTTGACATTTTTTGATATTTAATTCGGTTCAGTTTTTATGGACAATTTTCCGACCCAATTTTTATCTTCGCAGTTTTGAAGTAACTTAATGTTTTTAATTAGTGAGCCATGAGAACAATTTTGTTGCATATTTCAAAGATGGCGTTTTCATAAGGAAACTTCTATTCATTTTAATTAATGTTATTTTCTAATTTTCGATCAATTAAAACTGAAATAAAGTTTCATCATAAACATGCATGTAACTTCTGAATCATTTAAAAAACTGTTTCCATGACTCACTGATAGTTACTTGGAAACTGCGTAGAACCATTGGGGCGGAAACGTCAAAGCTTCATGAAAAAATATTGTCTTCCATAGTGAGATATCACGAAAACTAATTAAATATATTCTTCAAAATGATATATCTCAGCTGTTTTGATTGACGAAAATAGAAAATTCTATTTGAAATGATATTGAAATATGATTGTTAATTCATCCATCTCTAGTTATAACGCAAGCTTACATAATATGTACAGGGTGTCCATTTTTCGATGGTTTTACCGGGTATCTACGTTATTAGTAAAGATAGAAGGATGCGGTTTTCGCGGCATCGTGCTACTTTTTTGAGAAACAAAAGATGCCGCATACAGAATATTTCTATCCTTCTTAGTTTTTAAGATACGGGGTGTTTTTGAAAATTTTGCATTTTGGGACACCCCTCGTATCTCGGTTACGCTGTAATTTAGCAAAAAGGTAAAAAATGAACTTATTGGTTTCTTTTACGTAGAATCCAGTGGCTTAATCAGCTCTTTTCTAGGTTCAATTTTTTTCGAGAAGCAAAGCGAACTGACATTTTTTTAAATGGGACGCCCTATATATTTTTAGATATTATGATTCAGTTTATCATAAGCTTTTTAAAAATATATAACACTTTATATTTATTTTTAATATTAAGCTTAAAACTTACATTTTTAAAATATTTATACTTACTTTTTTTAGTAGACCATGACGGGTACGTAAGAGAACAAAATATAAGTCTTGTCCAAAATCCAGTAGCTTCATTAGATTTTTCCTAGGTTCAATTGTTTTCGAGTAATAAAACAAACTTGCATGTTTTTAAATGGGACACCCTATAGATTTTTAGATAAAACAATTCAGTTTACTGTCACAAGCTTCTCATAAATATAAAACACTCTATTTTATTATTACTCTAAAAAAAAATTAACAATGAAATCAGTTGTGTTATGTGTTAAAAAATTAAAAACTGCTATTAATTGATGATTTAGGAAACTGCCTTATCAATTTTGTCGAATTAACGAATTGTTCTCCATTATGCCTAAGACATTTTTCACACATTGTTCTTATTCGCCTCAATGCATTTAAAATAATAAAAGGCCGTGCCTGTAACTCCCTAAAGGCTCTTTCAGTGGCTCCTCTTAAATCTGCCATTGTCTGATACTGGACAGTATAAATTTTATTTTGTAGGTATCCCACAAAAAGAAATCCAAAATCGATACGTCGGGTGACCTAGGTGGCCATCTGACAGGTCCATTTGTTCCAATCCAGTGCCCGGGAAAATTATTGTCAAGATAGGCTCTTACAATTTGCGCATTGTGAGCGGGAGCTCCGTCCTGTTGCAAATACAAGTTGTTAAGTTGCGCCAGGGGCACATTTTTTACTATTTCCGGCACAATGTTTTCCAAAATTTCTAAATATTTATTTGCAGTAAGGCTGCCTTCGAATATATTATATACGATTTTTCTTCCCAATATAAAGCATGAGACGCTAAAGCCAAACCTTCCTTGCCGTTCCCGTGGAAATATTACATGTTGATGTTCCTGGCACCAAAACCTAGTATTCTGCCGATTAAATATACCGGCACTGGTAAAATCACTCTCATATCAGACCATAATATAATTGTTCTTTCAAAATTATTTTCTGTATTCAAATTTTGTAAATGCCAATTAAAAAATTCTATTCGGCGCTGTGAGTCACCAAGATGTAAGTTTTGTACGAGATGGAATTTATATGGCTTAAACTTGTGTTTTTTTAGAATAGTTTGAACCCTTGACTTTATAACACCAACAGAACCTTCTACTGTTCTACAAGAACTACTTTGATTTGTTTCAATTGAAGCCAAAACGTTTACTTCATCAATGTCCCGTTTTCCTTATTGTAGATTTTGGGCCGGGGTTTAGAAAATGACCCGCCTTCAATTAAGTTTGATTTTATCCTTTAAAATATTCTTTTATCCGGCTGACTTCTTTCTGGGTATCTACGAATAATGAGTTTTTATAAATTTTGAAAAAGAAAGAAAAATACAAAAATGCTTATACCTGTTAAAATAAACATCCAAAGCTTCATTCGAATTTTCGTTACACTGAATATAACAAACGAGCATGTCGTGCTTTTCATAATTCTCGAATTTCGGATTGGCACCCATAATTAAGAAAAAAATGCTTTTTTACCTTTTAATCGAAACTTTTATTAAAAATTAAAGAATAGACAATAGAGAACCTGAATATTCTGAAAGAAAATCAAAAATTTCTTAACATGACAAGACTATCATATTTTGTTTTCTTAAATACCGGTCATGGCCTACTAAAAAAAAGTAAGTATAAATATTTTAAAAATGTAAATTTTAAGCTTAATATTAAAAATAAGTATAAAGTGTTATATATTTTTAAAAAGCTTATGATAAACTGAATCATAATATCTAAAAATATATAGGGCGTCCCATTTAAAAAAATTCAAGTTTGCTTTGTTTCTCGAAAACAATTGAACCTAGAAAAAATCTGATTAAGCCACTGGATTCTACGTAAGAAAACCAATAAGTTCATTGTTTACTTTTTTGCTAAGTTACAGCGTAACCGAGATACGAGAGGTGTCCCTAAATGCAAAATTTTCAAAAACACCCCGTATCTTAAAAACTAAGAGGGATAGGAAAATTCTGTGTGAGGCATCTTTTGTTTCTCAAAAAAGTAGCACAGTGCCGCGAAAACCGCATCCTTCTCTCTTTACTAATAACGTAGATACCCCGTAAAACCATCGAAAAATGGACACCCTGTACATGCATCGAAGGACAAATATTGAAAGTCCGGGTTAGATTAAAATTATAAATTTAGAGTGATGTCTGAATCAGAAAAGCAACAATTTAAACTTTGGAACGCTGCTAATTTATTGCGATAATAATCTTTTTTGACGACTAATTTACCTGTCGTTGGCCGCCTCACCCATATGGCTATCTAACCCCTATCTTACCCAAATTAAGTTATTTATTAATTATTGTTGTTATAAATTATTTCCAAACCGTACTAATAAAAAGTTCTTATGGTCTTGCGTCTGCAGCACAGCAATTTGTTTTTATCATAGAACTTAAAACTAGAATAGAATAACAATTATTTGCGGCTTCTTAAATTATAAACAAACATATAAAACAACGTATTCTCATGTAAATGTAATATTGCTCGTAATACGCCCCGGGCCCCACCAGCACCAGTTAATTTAAATTTAATATAGATTCTATTACACTTTATTTTATTTATTCCATCATTTTCCTATGCAATATAAGGGGCAAGGTATTAGAGGCCACCTCGGGCGCTTTTTTCTGTTAGCCACACGTGATCGCGAGTCGGATCATGCCGAGCGTAGGGTACAAAACGCCGGCGGCGCGGCGGCGCGGCGCCGCACAGTAGGACGAACAATACCCAATAATAACTTTTGCAAATTCAAAGCATGGAATGCAAAAGAGGGTCTGCATATCCTTAAATAAGCAACCGGTAATATGCCCAACTATGGAGAAAGGCAGTATCTTTAAACCAGGGATGCACACATCGCGGCCCGCGGGCCGCATGCGGCCCGCTGTCGATGTTTATGCGGCCCGCCAACGAATTTTAAAAGCGATATTTGTGCGGCCTGCCATCGACTTTTAAAAGTATTCGTCGCCGCGCTCCGGTCCAAGCATATTGTTACGAGACTAGAAATCTGTAGCATCAACTAGATTACAGATTCGCGAAACACGTCGGTAGATCCCCGAAGAAAGTGGATGGTTCTCGATGTTTGGTAACTCGTATAAATTCGACGCATCGCCGGCTACCGGGGCAGTTAAGTTTTGACTACGGATAAGCGAACGTGATACTGTTTGAGAACTGTAATCTGTGACGAGTAAATATTTCGTCGTTCGAACTTGGCTTTTGCCGACTGTAACAATATAATATTAATTTTGATATGGATAAACCAGGCCCCAGTAAGAAACGTAGTCGTAAGGTTGAAGATGAAAATCGACAGTTTCATGATATTTGGACCGAAGAATACTTTTTTATTTCATCGCATAACAAAATTGTCTGTTTAATATGCAAGAGTAGTGTTTCTATTCCGAAGGAATATAATGTGAAAAGGCACTATGAAACCCAGCATCCTACTTTTACCACATTAACTGGCGAAAATCGAACGCAAAGAATTTCCACTTTACAACGGGAACTAATAAGCCAGCAATCTATGTTTACAAAACCAATTCAAGATGCTGAAATAGCCACTGAAGTTAGCTTTGAAATATCTCGAATAATAGCGAAAACTTGTCGGCCTTTTAAAGATGGTGAGTTTGTTAAGCAATGTTTGGATATCGCCGCAAAAAAAATTTGTCCGGAAAATGTAAAGAAGTTTGAAAAAATTCAGTTAAATCGGATGACTGTTCAAAGAAGAATTACCGCATTAGCAGATAATATAGAAGAGCAATTAGCTACGAAATCGAGAAGTTTTGAGTATTTTTCTATAGCGCTCGACGAATCTAAAGATATAAGTTCAACTGCACAACTATTAATATTTTTACGAGGTGTAACGCAAAATTTTGAAGTGAGTGAAGAACTGATTGGTATGAGTTCTTTGACAAGTCAAACCAAGGGAAGTGACATGCTCAAAGCTCTTCTAGAAAAATGTTCTATAATGGATTTGGATTTAACGAAAATATCTGGAATTACAACTGACGGAGCACCTTCAATGGTTGGAAGTACATCTGGGATAGTAACTATGTTAAAAACATATTTACAAACTAAAAACATAAATACCAAGGAATTAATGCAGTTTCATTGTATTATACATCAAGAGGCCCTCTGTTCAAAATTATTGGGATTTGAAAATGTTATGAAAGTTGTAGTACCTACCGTAAACTTTATAAAATCACGAGGTCTCAATCACCGACAATTCAAACAATTTCTCGAGGATATTGAAAGCGAATATGGTGATCTCCTGTTTTACACTGAAGTAAGGTGGCTAAGTCGTGGGTTGACACTACAGCGGTTTCTTAACTTAATTGAAGAAATCCAACTATTTCTGGCGGAAAAGAAAAACGACGTCCCCGAACTCGACAACCCTGATTGGCTGTGTGACTTAGCGTTTCTTGTAGACATCACAAATCACTTGAATGTCTTAAATACGCGACTCCAAGGCAAAGATCAATTGATTTCGCAGCTATACTCTCATGTTTCGTCCTTTCAATGCAAATTGAGTCTTTTCAGGACACAAATCAATTCAGCCAATTACGGCCATTTTCCGAACTACAAAAAAATTATGGAGAAGTTCAATAAAACTGACGTCAATTTCGCTCATGTTGAAAAAATTGATATTTTGATACAAGCTTTGAAAATCGTTTTGTAGACTTCAAAAAAGTTAAACCGCTATTGGACATTTTCAGCAATCCTTTCACCATTTCACCCGAAAATGCGCCGGAATCAATGCAGCTGGAATTAATAGACATGCAAAATGATGATAATTTAAGAAACAAATTTAATGAAGGTAATTTACTCAACTTCTACCTTTGCGTTGATAAAAACGCTTATAAAGAGTTGCGAATAAATGCATTGAAATGCGCAAGCTTATTTGGATCGACGTATATTTGTGAACAAACGTTTTCAGTGATGAAACTTAACAAAACGAAAAACCGAAACCGCCTGGCAAATGAAAATTTGGAAGCAATTATACGTGTGGCTACAAGTAATGTGGAGCCAAATATAAAAAAACTTGTTAGTTCAATGCAATGTCATGCATCAAAATAATAAAACATGAAATATTACATTGTAATGATTACATAATTATTACAACAAACATTTTTGAAGGTTCTTTTATTTTTATCATTGTATTTCATACTATTTAAAAATAAAAATTTTTGTGTTAATAAATATTGTTTGTAGTGGCCCGTCCTTGGCTTATATTTTTCCCGAGTGGCCCCTGCTCCCTATCAGTCTGTGCATCCCTGCTTTAAACCGTAGAACTTGTGGTAAATAGGCAAAAACTTTTGGGTTTTATATTTATTATTTTTTTGTTATATACAGGGTGTTATAAAATGCATTGCATATTGAAACCCGTAAATCCTGATATGCATTCAGATTGAATAAAAATATTCATAAATGGTGCTTTACGATAAAGAAGCTGGCCATTTGGTCTTAACCAGTGCCATTAACGTACACACACACACGATAAAAAAGGAAGATATCGGCCCTCAAAAAAATTTTGTTAGTCGCTGCGCTTCACTGGGAATAACTACATGGTCATATGAAAAACATTGAACAACGTCAGTCACAGAAATTTTTTTTTTTATTTTCACGTCAGTATTGCTGTGGCGTTGCCAAGTCTCTCTAATCCATATTCATTTGTAACAAGGTTATGCAGACTACTTTAAATTTAACTTAACCTCAATTTAACTTTAATTTTGCTTTAAGAAATTTTTATAGCATTGAAGTTAAAATTAAATTAAAGTTGTGGATAAACGCTAATATGCTTTCATGTGTATTTAACTCGTACTAAATTAAATGTAAAGGGTAATTAGAGTTAAATTAAATTTAAAGTGGTCTGCATAAACCCACCTTAACTCTTTCAAAACTCTCAATTTAAGATACTACAACACGAAAAATTCAGAGAACTTCGGTTCAAACCAAAAGTACAATAATAATGTTCAACTAGGCCGACCAGAATTTTTTGGAGGAAAAAGAGTCCCTATACAGAAATTTTAGTTCAAAATTAGCTTCAACCAAAAAAAATCCTAATACTTAAGCATTATACTTTTTTTTAATTTACCTATTTTTAATCATATTTAAAAGAAAATTTGGCTCTTATTAACAGGTTTATTTATATCGTCCTTAATTTTTAAGCGAAATTCCTCACAACTCAAATTAAGAGTAAACTTTACCTTTATAACCTCTTAAAGTATCAAAAGAGTCATTCGGCTTTTTCATCTGGCCAATAATTTTTAATTCCGCTAGAGTCTTTCACAGTCTACATTAGTACTACCAGGTAACGTAAAAATACTCAAGATTTTTTTGATACAAGAAAAAGTTGTTTCAAATGCATCATTGTATTTACACTTGCCTAGCGCACTATTTACGACAAAAAATTCAAAAACTCGACAAAGTACCTAACTATAAAAACGAACGCGTTTCCAAACGACGCATTACGATGCTGTTGACTGGAATCAAAAAAAAAATCCCTCTCTGTCGGACTCGCACGCTGTTCAAACAATAATAAAGTTTATTACTATTACTACACAATACAACCCAGCTGTTTTGTTAAAACATGAAAGTCCAACAAACACCACGAAATGTTCTGGTTTCTTATAAATGGTCAACACTATAAACACATACCATAGCACCATTAAAAAACTGAAAACTTTTTCCCACTAGGAGAATGACACTGTCTGTTTTTCCACTCCCGATTCCTCCGAAATTTGCTCTCATATCACAGACATTATTCAAGCAGGTATTGAAAGTTTCATTCCATTCCCGCAAGAACCCGAAACTCCACCATCAAAAATCATGGTTCTCCAAGACCTGTGATAAAGCCAGGCTCAAAGAAGTCCAATCTCACAAAAGGTATCTTCAAAATCCTACACCTGAAAATCGTCAAATTTTCACCGAGGCAAGAAATCAATACAACCAAACTATCTTAGGGTCCAAAAATGCTTTTAACAACCGCATAAAAGATAAAGTGGTTTCCTGTCCCAACGGCAGCAAATCCTTCTGGTCACTTGACAAAAACATTCGTCAAATCTTCTGTAGAAGTACTTTTCCTCCCCTGACCTCTGACAACGAAATTATCTCCACATCCAAAGGGAAAGCTGAACTATTCGCCAAACAATTAATTCGCTTCCAATTCCACCCTGATCCCTCCCCCCAATTTCGCTCTTCCAATCGGTAAGTCTGTACCCCACAAAATGCCCGATATAATACTTAAGGTCAAACAAGTTAAAAAAATTCTTCTATCCCTTGACACTAAAAAGTCCTCCGGTCTGGATGGCATACCAGCAATTGTTCTAAAAAATGCGTTCCAGAACTTGCACCCATCTTAACTCGTCTTTTCCAGATCTCTTATGACAAGGGTATCTTCCCAGATAGCTGGAAGACTGCTCGTGTGCAGCCTGTTGTGTGCGGCAAAGTTATGGAGAAAGTGATCAACCTGCAAATTCTAAAATACTTATCTAGAAAAACACAAAATCATCCATGACAGACAGTACGGATTTCGTCACCTAAGACCCACAGCTGAACTCCTTGCCTTATCACACATAACTGGAACAATCCTCTCGAATTTCATGGCGAATCCAAGATTGTTGCTTTTGATATTTCCAAGGCCTTTGACTGTGTATGGCATGTCGCAGTCCTCAACAAACTACCTTCTTACTTTCTTCCTCCCAAACTGTGTACCTGGATCGGTAGCTTTCCCTCTAATCGGTGCATATCTGTCGTGGTGGACGCTCACTCATCTAACTTCCATCCTATCAATGCTGGCGTACCCCAGGTTTAGTCCTGGCACCAAACCTATTTCTCCTTCACATTAATGACCTGCTCTCTTCACCTACCAACCCTATCCATAGTTATGCTGACGACAGTACCCACTCTTCACTCCAACATTCATTTTTCCAGAAAAGTCTCGAATCAAGAGCTGGACAATAGACGTAAATGACGTTTTTATTTGTAACCTTTGTATTTAATAGTGTCACTTAAAATATTAGACAGCAGTACATAAATCTTTAACTTCTGTTACTACTTTCTTACATTGATATATGTATATATATATATATATATATATATATATATATATATATATATATATATATATATATATATATAAAGTATTTTTTTTCTTTCTTGGGTAGAGGTTTATTGTGTGAAAAAATGTCATCAAAAACCTGGATATACCAATGATATTTTTCAAACGATACGTGGATGACTGCCTTACAGCTATCCCCGAAAACCAAATAAATTTCCTTGATATGACAATAATTAGAGATATAAACAATGAAGACCTCAAAACTATATGGTATACAAAAGAAACTTGGTCGGGACGATATTTAAACTACAATTCCAGCCATTCCAAATCTCAAAAAAATAGCGTAATTATAGGCTTAACTGATAGAGCATTAATTTTAACCTCGCCAGAATATCGTCCAAAAGCTTTAGAAAAAGTTAGAAAAATACTAAAAGAAAATCACTACCCAGAAAGACAAATAAACAGAATTATGAAACAAAGAACTTTTAAATTATATAACAATACAACCAAAGAAAAACTGACCAATAATAACGAACCAAAAAAATATGTAGCTCTACCCTATACGAACGAATTATCAGAAAAAATTAAATACATTTTAAATAAACACAATATTACCGTTTGCCACAAAGCCCAAAACCTTTTGTCATCCTTATACTCTCCTCTTAAAAGTAAGGTTCCAGTAAAAAATAAATCTAGTGTAATTTACGCTATACCATGTTTAAATTGCCCAAAACAATATATTGGAATGACCACTCAATATCTTAACAGCAGATTAAACGGGCACAAGTATACAAAAAATGCGTCAACTGCTTTACACAAACACGAAAAAAATGAAAATCATAATTTCGATTTCACTAACACAAAAATTTTAACTCAGGACAACAATTACCAAAAACTCCTTGTTAAAGAGATGTTTCACATTAAGAAAGAACCTAATGCAGTAAACGACAAACAAGATATTGACAATCTAAGTAAAATTTATCACAACCTAATACATTGAACACTAAACACACAAATTAGAACACTCCGTATATAACATACAATTCACGAAAAAACGCATATCAACACACAAAGAAACAAAAAAAATAAACAAAAAAAAGAAAAAAATTACTGGTAGTGATAAGTAACTCAAAATAAATCTCTCAGTACATATTTAAACACCATAATGTCTCGAGGTGCGTATATATTTATATTTAGTAAATTTTAGTGAAACAATTTTTAAATTTGTATGTATTGTCTTTTATGGTCTTTGTCTGTGTCTTCATTTTGTATAAACACTATTTTTAAGGATTTTAATGACATCCCATTTTGTATGTTTTTAGAAAACACTCAATAAAGAGACAAAATTTTTTTTGAAAAAGCCCAAAAACGATGGGCGAAACGTTAAAGAAACTATTTTAATTTCACACAATAAACCTCTACCCAAGAAAGAAAAAAAATACTTTATAATAGATGGTTTAAGAAAGGAAATAATAAATATATATATATATATATATATATATATATATATATATATATATATATATATATATATATATATATATATATATATATATATATACATATATACTGGGAAGGGTAGTCTTGACCGACAGTTGAATAGAACGACTGTTGATTTTCTTGGGGTAGCGTTCTCGGGACGAAGTAAAACTCTTTTTTCACAAACGCCAAGCTTTCGGAAATTTATTTTTTCCTTTTTCAAGGCTACAATAATGGAAATTATTACATGATAGCTTATATGTATGGTTTTCTTTTTATTAAAAAAAAAACATAAAAACAAAAACGGAATATGTTACATATAAAAAGGATCAGGAAGTTATGGTCAATTTCAATTTACTTACGTGCAAATTGAGTAATACTCTGGTGATATGTTTGTTTAATAAGTAGTAAGGCATCATTAGTTACATTTTTGGTTAAATTTTTAGCTCGATTTCTTAAAAGTATTAAAAATTAAAAGAGCAAGGGAAAACATTTGTCAACCTGACAACATATTTGCATATACTGCTTGTTCTTATTAGTAGGTGAATTCTTTCTGACATTTTTTTTGCTGGTTGTTGTAATAAACTGCTAACAATTTGGGTCAATTTTCATGATCTAGCTATCTTTACTTTAGAAATTACTATGAATTCAGATTCATTTTCATCACTATAAAATTTTAGTTATATATATATTAGATTATAAAAAGTTCTCTAGCCAATAACACCAACATAACCATATAACTAAAATTTTATAGTAATGAAAATGAATCTGAATTCATAGTAATTTCTAAAGTAAAGATAGCTAGATCATGAAAATTGACCCAAATTGTTAGCAGTTTATTACAACAACCAGCAAAAAAAATGTCAGAAAGAGTTCACCTACTAATAAGAACCAGCAGTATATGCAAATATGTTGTCAGGTTGAGAAATGTTTTCCCTTGCTCTTTTAATTTTTAATACTTTTAAGAAATCAAGCTAAAAATTTAACTAAAAATGTAACTAATGATGCCTTACTTATTAAACAAACATATCACCAGAGTATTACTCAATTTGCACGTAAGTAAAATTGAAATCCTTTTTATATGTAACATATTCCGTTTTTGTCTTTATGTTTTTTTTTAATAAAAAGAAAACCATACATATAAGCTATCATGTAATAATTTCCATTATTGTAGCCTTGAAAAAGGAAAAAATAAATTTCCGAAAGCTTGGCGTTTGTGAAAAAAGAGTTTTACTTCGTCCCGAGACCGCTACCCCAAGAAAATCAACAGTCGTTATATATATATATATATATATATATATATATATATATATATATATATATATATATATATATATATATATATATATATATATATATACATACTTACTGCTATCTTGGTTTGCAGCAATACCTTTTAATTAGTTAATATCTCAAGTTAAAAACGGAGTTTCTTCAGTTTGGATTTAAATACTGCTTTAACGCATTGTAATATGAACTTCCTGCCTTTTTACAAGCTCTTATTACAGGTTTTTATTTAACGTCACCTGTTAGTATGTACACCGTCAAAACATATCTATAGTCCATGATACAATAAAAGGAAGATATGATACCAAACCGTGTCAAATTTTTCCGGGTTCGAGCATGACGTTACGCTGTGAGTTATCTGAGAAATTTATAACGCGTAATATAGAGTTTAAGTTAGTTATAGGCGATTTTATATAAATTCTATAGGCAATATACTTTGCCTCCTGCTCATAATACAAATTTTAAAGTACAAGACAAAATAATCATGTAAATAAAGGGATAACTTAATTTAAAATAATAGATATTGGTAAATTGACTGCCAATTGCGTTCTATGTATTAATTTACATGAAAAGGAAATGTAAATAATTTTATATAATAAAACTATGCCTAATAATTAAGATAATAATTTATATTTAGAGGCATGTTCTTATTAAAATATATACAGGGTGGAATTTTTAACTGGAATAAATTCAGTATTAGGAAGCCTTGTTATTTGCTGAAAAAATAAAAAGAAACCGGTTCCTTCATTTTTAGTTTGGCACACTTTTTTCGTCTCTTCATGAAAGTTATCCCTCTTTTGGGGGTAGTAACCGCCCCAACTTTTTTTGTAAATGTAAAGGTATGTATTGTGACTCATAGCTCGTTGGAAATGACATAAAAAAAGGGATATGACCGACTATTTACTTTTGCATTTTGGTAATCTAGAAAGCCAGAAAAAAATAAAAACACATTTTTCGACATAATTTGTTTTATTGTAAACATTGTTGGAAATACAATATACAATATCCGGGGTTATTTGGCGAATTTCGTTTATGAGTCGTTGCAAAGTCCCTCTAAATTTTCTGGTTTTGTTGCGACAACTTTAGTTTTTAGGTGACCCCAAAGGAAATAATCTAGAGGATTAAGGTCCGGCGATCTTGGTGGCCATTCAATACTTCTTCCTATCCCGCGGTTTGGAAAAACTTCACTTAAATATTGTCGAACATTTTGGGCGGAGCACGATCCTGCTGAAACCATATTCGATCATCATGAAAATCTGCTTCTGCATGGTGAGAAAAAAGATCAGTCAAAGCTGGAATAAGTTCTCCTTGCAAAAAATCCAGATATGTGCGGCTATTTAAGTTACCTTCAAGAAATATTGGCCCAATGACTCGGTCGCCAATTATGCCTGCACAAACATTAAGTTTTTGCGGACGCTGGGTGTGCGTTTCTCGCATCCAGTGAGGATTTTCTGTGCACCAATATCGACAGTTATGTGTTTTGTTTTATCTTCTGATAGCCCACGAAGACCGAAGTCTAAGTACTATGTACCGTGGGTGTACTGGGGAATCGACTCACACATCCACAGCTGGAAACATCCGAAGGGATTTCACCAGCCCTTTAAGAGGATGTGTGGGGTGGTACAACCTCGGTCGAGGAAGAATTCCTCTACCACCTTCCAACAACAATCACAAAATATCCATGGTCGAAGCGGGATTCGAACCCGCGCCTCTCGGTTGCAAAGCTGGCGCCGTACCAACTCGGCCACCGGAGACCCTGTTTATTGACTTCACCATTTAGTGCAAAAGTACACTCATCTGTAAACAGGATCCAGTCCAAATATACTAACTGCTGATTAAGTGCATTCATCATCACTTCACAAAACTGAAGACGGCGGTCCGGATCATCTTCCAGTAACTCTTGTACCATTAACATTTTATAAGGACGCATTTGACATGATTTCACTAACTTTAAAGCAGACGTATGGCTTATGTTATCTTCTCTTGCAAGTTGCCGAACTGGAGTAATAGGATTTTCTTGGAGAGCAAGTAAAACGTTTAATTGCGTACCTTCATCCATTACTCGAGGTTGCCTTACTCTTGCTATGTCCCTGACGTGGCCTACTTCACGATAACATCTTTCAATTTTGCTGATTGTGCCTTGGGGAAGTGGTGGTAGATCAGGGTGTATTTCGTGAAATAAAGCTGATACTTCTGCTTGAGTAAACGATCTGTCGCCAAAGCCAATCATCATTAAAATTTCGATTTTGTGTGATTCAGTTAAATAGCCCATTTTAATATAAAAATACTTCTTATTATAACTAACGCTAACGTTTAAATAGCACAAAATACTACAACAGATAAGTATTCACTTCATCCAATAGCGAAAATAAAGTGAATATTGGAATGCGGCAGCAAGTACAAAAATCCTTATCAATAACATGTTTCGTTTTTATTAGACAGTCTGAGCTGACAAAACTAAAATTGTAGTATCCATTGATGCTAAGATATCCAGCTTTATTTTTTTTCTGGTTTTCTAGGTTACCGAAATGCAAAAGTACAAAGTGGGTCATATTCCTTTTTTTATGCCCTTTCCAATGAGCTATCACAATACATACCTTTACATTTGAAAAAGAAAGTTGGGGCGGTTTCTACCCCGAAAAGAGGGGTAACTTTCATGAAGAGACGAAAAAAGTGTGCCAAACTAAAAATATATAAACTCGTATTTTTTTATTTTTTCAGCAAATAACGAGACTTTCTAATACTGAATTTATTCCAGTTAAAAATTCCACCCTGTATACTTACAGAGGCTTCCGAAAATATGCTATCAATAAGAATTTTGTTTGTTCCTATAATTTGTCGAATATTTTTTGCGGTGAATAATTTCTGTATGTTTGTGACGGAAACATGTTGTAAGGGTATTTTTTGGTTTTTTACACTTTATGTAGTAAATAATTAAAAATTATTGTATTTTTGTATTCTTTGATCTTTCAAATATAAAAAAATCTTGAAATGCCAAAAATTATTCTAAACAAGACAAAAATATCTAAATTTATGAAATTAGGTAACACAAGAAATTATTTTTTCAGAACATAGCCTCTTTCTCTTTGTCGTATTTTCTCGATTAAAGTCTGTTGATTCGTTACCATGGAGATTTTTAGCAATTTTATTGTTTGTCGCAGTAACCATTTATATTGAAGCGGGTTTGTAAAATCATTAAACACATTTGACATTCATGACATGACACAATTCATACTTAAAAATTACCTTCATAATGACTTTCGTTAAAATGTCTAGAACAGATTCTAGCATTTTTCACATTAAACTTACGTATCCTCTCCTTTGCACAGACGCTCCAAAACACTTTGTGTTTCTTTGTCTTTGGGGGAGCTAAAAACTTTAATATCGGGCATAGTGTGCATTGATTGTCCACATCACAACCCTATACAACACACTTCATTTTCACTTTTAAACTCTTAAAAGTGATATATAAAAACACCAAAAAATAACTTTCAAAAACACAACGCGATCTTAACAAAGACATGTTTCGTTTACAAAATATAGCGGAATTACTCACAGCGTGACGTTTATGGCCACGCCTACCTGCGCGGTGTCATACCTTCTTTTATTTGTATCATGTCTATAGTCTATTCACTTACTTTTCGCGCTATAAATTCCCCCTCTGTCACCGCTAGCCTCTCGCCCAAGCCCATATCGCTCGATGCCTGGTAAAACCAGGCGCGAGTTTTACAGGGTAGTTTGTGTTCGTGAAATGATGGCGCTAAAAGGAAAATACCAGAAGAGTCTAGGCGATAGGGGCAACTTTTAGTTCCGGGCTTGCGCATGCGTAATAACCTCAAAAATATAATAAATGATGCACTTGTTAATAAGTTTACCGATTTGCTAGCATCAGTCACGTAGTGCAGTGGTAAAGAATCGTAAATAAGAGTGAAAGGGACGTATGAACATAGAATGAATGAGAACTGAATGAATGTGCTAAACTGTATAAATTGTATATATTGATGTTAATTAGAAACTATTATGTGAGTCTAGTCCCCGAACAACAAGCTGGGTTTTTCGTTCGGGTTTTCCCAGTGATGTATAACTGTAAATATGTAAATAATAAATTTCCAATGAGAAACACTTTCAAGTTGGTTGTGACAAACTGAATCCCTGTATAGCCTCGAAAGTCGCTCAGAGGAGGCTGATTTCACCATTATTTAAATCCTTAAACTCTACCAAGGACTAAGACCAGTCCCGACCATGCCCTGGTAAAATAAGAACATGTTTTAAGTGCGCCGTGATTATGTAATAGTAATAATAATAAACAGTACTTTTAAAATATTTTAGTTAACCAAAGATCAAAACTTGGTACAACTAATATCTAATAATGATTCAAACACCATCTTTTAATATAAATGTTTAAAAATTAAGACGGCGGCGCACAGTGGCGCTGCCGTCGCTATATAGATAGCGACGGCAGCGACAGTGGTTCCCAGAGCCATTCTGGGAGATCGAAATGTGAAAATCCTTAAGTGATCTATTCATGGATTTATTATAATAAGGATTCGATATCCGTATACTGTGAGCGTATCGAACGTGAAGCCTTATATTTTGTTGTTTGTTTTTGTTTTTGTTATTCTCTTGGGGGAGCAGTTTATGAACTACGAACATAGACAAGACTGCGAATTACCACGTAATTGAATCAAGAATGGTAGTTGCAAGAGATAAAATAGCATTGGAGTGTTGGAGCTCAGGAGTGTTGCTGTCTGTTATGGTTGTTTAGGAAAACGGCTGAACCTCGGTCTGAACACTAGGTTACACGTACGTCTTTGTCTAATGAACTAGAAAAGAAAAAGTGCGACGTATAGATTTATATAGATTTATAAATGACTCGGGGCGACTTTAAATAAACACCTTTAGAAATAACATAACCTATAAATAATAGAACCTTTTTAACTTAAATTTATTATTATTTAGCAGAAAAATAAAATATCTTAGGGCTTTTATTACTTTTAGTAAATCTTGTGATGCTTCTAACGTATTTTTTGTACAAAAATACAAGGTAAAATAAGATGTGGCCAATGTTTACAAATTGTGTTTACAGTGTCGTTTAGAATGGCTTGTTTTGGCTTCAAAGAATGTGAAATCATCCCGTATCCAGTCCTAATAAATCCATGGATCTATTCGTCTTTAAGATACATTAAAAGCGACCTTATTAATCATGTAATACATAACAATAAAGGTTCAGTCGAAGTTCGCATAGCCGACCGACAGAGGGCAGGTAAAACTCACTTTTATTCGAATGTCCAGGTCTAAGGCGCCAGTCGTTACCTAGTAATAATTAGATGTGTTTATGCAATTAACTCTATAAGCTTTTCTTATGGATACACCTAACAGACTGAGAAAACTAACTACTAACTAGCTAAGTATTGAGGGCTATATATTTACTTAATATACATATTTATGACCTCGTTTATGACGTACTAAAATTACGAAAGTTTAAGTGAAGTTTGTTAGAACCGAAAAAACTTGATCACGCCTTATCCGTTAATATTGCTAAATGAACATGACTGTTGGCATTTTGGCTTCTCACTGATATCCATATTGCCTGCTACTTAGCGCTACTATTTGTAAAAAAAGGTTTCAGTTTTTTATGACGGCATGCTACGCCAGGACCTAGAAAGAGTGTGGAAGGTCCAAACCAGTTCCGTTAGAAAAATTGAAAATGCTTTTAAAGTTTATCACAGAAAACAGTGATTTTAAAGACTATGAAGAAGAATTTCAGTGTCCTTTTTGAATTTATTTTTTTTATAAATTTTATAACCCTCAGTTTTGTGTTTGATTAATTTTACTTGTGTTATAAGCCATAAAAGGTGGTTTAATGTGCTAAATTTACATATTTTAAGTCTACATAATGTCGATATCTCAGATTCGCTCAGAGAACCACTGTGCGGCGTGCCTTAATTTTCAATAAGTTTTTTCTATGGAGTAGTCTTGCAACATACATTAAAAAGGTCTAAATGGCACACAATGAGTTTGTTTCTGCAGCAGTTTCAAATCAACCAGAGCTAGTCAGATTATCCGGTTTCGATCAGCAATCTGTTTTTCTTGACGATAATTGGCTGTGACTACTTTCAAACTCCTGCAAAAACAAACCTAATTTTTTCCGTCCGGGCGGGGCATAAATCGATAACCGGTAATCGACCTATGGTGTCAGGCAATACCAGCCTGCGCAATCCATGTCTGTGCGGCGAAGTTCGCGCGCACAATTTTTAATTTTTTTTTTTTGGTGGAAAAATTTTTTGCAAACTTTTTCTCGTTTTCTGACATCTGCGCAGCAGACCAAAATGCATACCACGCGCAAACCGAGCGTGTTAGACATGGGCACGGAATTGTAGGGGATGTACTTTGGTGTCTACATTCAAACCCACCCACTTTTACGAAAATATCTCCAATTGTAAATACAACTACGTATTTAACTTTTTTCCCAAGTTGTTTTTGTGACTTTTTTATTTGTTTTTTTTTAATTTTTCGTTTTTCGACAGCTGCGCAGTAGAGCAAAATGAGTACCACGCGCTAGCCGAGCGTGCTAGATAAGCGCACGGAATTGCAGGGGATATACTTTGGTATCTACGTTCAAACCCACCCACTTTTACGAAAATATCTCCAATTGTAAAGATAGAACTACATATTTAACTTTTTCCCCAAATTGCTTTTTTTATATTTTCCGTTTTTCGACATCTGAGCAGTAGACCAAAATGCGTACCACGCGCAAACCGAGCGTGCTAGATATGCGCACGGAATTGCAGGAGATGTACTTTAGTGTCTACATTCAAACCCACCCACTTTTACGAAAATATCTCCAATTGTAAATACAACTACGTATTTAACTTTTTTCCCAAGTTGTTTTTGTGACTTTTTATTTGTTTTTTTTTTATTTTTCGTTTTTCGACAGCTGCGCAGTAGAGCAAAATGAGTACCACGCGCCAGCCGAGCGTGCTAGATAAGCGCACGGAATTGCAGGAGATATACTTTGGTATCTACGTTCAAACCCACCCACTTTTACGAAAATATCTCCAATTGTAAAGATAGAACTACATATTTAACTTTTTCCCCAAATTGCTTTTGAGGCTTTTATTTATTTTTTTATATTTTCCGTTTTTCGACATCTGAGCAGTAGACCAAAATGCGTACCACGCGCAAACCGAGCGTGCTAGATATGCGCACGGAATTGCAGGAGATGTACTTTAGTGTCTACATTCAAACCCACCCACTTTTAGGAAAATATCTCCAATTGTAAAGCTGCAACTACATATTTAACTTCTTCCCCAAATTGTCTTTATGGCTTTTATTTTTTTTATATATTTTTCGTTTTTCGACATCTGCGCAGTAGACCAAAATGCGTACCACGCGCAAACCGAGCGTGCTAGATATGCGCACGGAATTGCAGGAGATGTACTTTAGTGTCTACATTCAAAAACCCACCCCCTTCTACGAAAATATCTCCAATTGTAAACGTATTTAACTTTTTTCCCAAATTGTTTTTGTGACATTTTTATTTGTTGTTTTTTCATATTTTTCGTTTTTCGACATCTGCGCAGTAGAGCAAAATGCTTACCATGCGCAAACCGAGCGTGCTAGACATGCGCACAGAATTGCAGAGGCTGTACTTTAGTGTCTACATTCAAACCCACCCCCTTTTACGAAAATATCTCCAATTGTAAAACTACAACTATGTATTTAACTTTTTTTAACTTAATATTTTGGTCTACTGCGCATATATCAAATTAACGAAAAATAAAGAAGTCAAAAAAAGTGGGTAAAAAAAGTTCCCCACATAAACAAAACTAAAATGTTCACGCGCACTTTGCCGCGCGCACATATATTGCGCAGGCTGGTACTGCGTGGCACCAGAGGTCGACTACCGGTTGTCGATTTATGCCACGCCCGGACGGTAAAAGTGTGTTCCCTTTTGACCTTTTTGACCTTCTTAATGTACTTACATATGCTGCAACCTGATCCCATAAAAAAAAATCTTCAAAATTACGGCACACCGATGCGCCACGCGCCCGCCGTCTTGATTTTCAAACGATAATATTCATGTTAACAAATAGTATTTGAATCATAAGCAATTATTAGTTGTACCAAGTTTAGACCATCCATTACATTGGTTAACTAAAAATATTTTAAAAGTAATGTTTATTACATAAACGCGGTGCACTTACAACATGTTCTTACTATTTTTTTAGGGGCAATAATCTAAAAATGTAACATTAATTTCATTTGCCTTTTCTATCAGTTACCTACAGCCCGATCCCGATTTTTGCGTCATGAAATATTGAAATTCTAGTCATCACGGCGTTTTTTAAGTGTGCAATTAATCACACTCTATGCAGGTATAAATTTTTCTTACAACTACCCAGTAGTTAATTAAACAATCTCACGTTTCAGAATTCCGCAAAAGTCATTGAGAAACCTATAGAAGATAAAAAAAAGTACTATCCGTACCCGTAGAAATTACAAAATGATCACAAGATTTTGTTTTTGTATTAGCATATTAATCTAAAACTAATGAAGTTATGTTCCTTTCATTTGTTCAACTAATAATTACATACTGGTAGAGTTTAATTAAAACGTTTTCTCTGCATGTCTTTATAGTTGTGTATCCAGTACTTATTACACTAATTTGTTGTACTTTATGTTCAGTAACACATCACATTTAATGCTGTAGAATTTTTTTATTGAGCCTATTTTAAATTCTCATAAATATCTTGCCTGAACCTCGTATAAGCGCTCACAAATAAAACCATTTCTGTTGCTATCGCAGAGTCCCCGTATATCGTTGTTTTCGTCACGCTTGAATGCTTTACGACTTGCTGAGACCGCCCGTTCCCGGACGCATATTTCCGTTTCCTACTGGGCTAGCGCAACCGGGTGCGCTAATCGTACAGGTAAATTGGGTCCAAGCGAATCGGAGGGCACCCTAAGGTCGGAATGGTTAGAGGCCGTGACAAGTCTCTTTCCTCGAAGGCGAAGTGACTTGTCAGGGCCCCTAGCCAGGTGCTAACCCTGTTCCGACGGCATTTTTCCGTTGGTTAGGGGCCCTGACAAGTCTCTTCGCCTGCGAGGAAAGAGACTTGTCCGGGCCCCTAACCAGGTGCTAACCCTGTTCCGACCTTTGGGTGCCCTCCGATTCGCTTGGCCCCAATTTACCTGTACGATTAACGCACCCGGTTGCGCTAAGCCAATAGGAAACTTAAATATGCTTCCAGGACGGTCTCTATACCCCCTGCTTGGTCAGAAAAATGTGTGTATGTATGTGCGTATGTTGTCGTCCGTTTCGACATTTTCACATTTTCAATTTTTTTTTCTCCGGGACGGTTGCAAGTGAAACGTTCAAATTTTCTGGGTTAATAGAGGGATAGTGCGACTAGCTTCGGTAAAAACTTCAGTTATACAGGGTGTTCCGTTTCGGAGTTATTAAACGTCAAAGTCGAAATTTCAGCAATTTCCTATGGGATCGATTACAGGTCGCAAAACTTAATTAAATCGATTTAAATTTTCGGAGGTTGTGGAGGACCGGGAGCTTCAGAACCTTATTGAAACTGGTGGTACTCGGAAAATGGGAAGTAATTCTTCTGAATTTTTTATATCGAAAAATGCCGTTTGCAGACACCACTTTTTCACTGAATAAGTCGAAGCCGGAACGTCGTACAGAAAAACGGATTAGAACGTAAAACTAGAGAATCTCAAATACTTTCTTTTTGCATTACATTTACCTATACCTAAAATGACTGGAAATTGGCAAAATTTGGGAAAAACTGGAAATTACCATTTTTCATGCAAATTTTTGACGGTTTTTATTTTTTTTTTCGGGGTGAAAATGGATTCAAATCGAAATCCCATGTGCCTTATCGGAAAGAGCTCGCCGAAATACGTCATTTACAAATTTTTTGGTTCCTTCACTCTTAATAGGAAAGGAGCAATCGACGATTAAATTTCGATTTTTTACGATTTTTTTTCATGACATCTCTACATTTGAATCACTCTGTATCTTTTCCTATTTAATTTCTTCCAACTTTTTCAACGCTATCCCTTGAGGATGTAATCAGGCTTTAAAACAAATCCCGAACGGGTGATCCAGGACCGGATTTAGGGGGTAAAAACTCATTTTTTCAATCTTTTTCAACCAAAATTCATCTTTAAAAGGCATTATATATAATTATTTCTATTATCTAAGAGTTCTTTATAGTTTATTCTCTTCCCTCATCATCTGAGAATACTTCACACTAATTAAAATTGCATATTTTTTCGTTAAAGGTATAAATAAATAAATTTATTCTATCAGGGCACGACAATTTTCTACAAAGTGCGAATTTTAAACCATGCCATGGAAAAAAAACAATTGAACAGATGATGCATTACATCGACATTAAATATAACCTGTCAAAATATCCAGTTTTATCCTAAACGGTTCAAAAGTTGTGGTATTTTGAATGAAAAAAGATTTATTTACGTGTTATTTAAATGGGAAA
This sequence comes from Philopedon plagiatum, assembly GCA_963971165.1. Lineage (NCBI taxonomy): Eukaryota > Metazoa > Arthropoda > Insecta > Coleoptera > Curculionidae > Philopedon > Philopedon plagiatum. The sequence continues at coordinate 4,727,902 of OZ020196.1, read as the reverse complement.
CTTTGAATGCTCACCGCCACCTTTTAAAATTGAGCAAAAAATCTTGCCTTGCAGGCAAATTTTTTTTTCGGTATATAGGTTCATTTTAACCCATAACTTCGATAGGTTAGTTTTTTTGACTCACCTATTTCCGGGACGTCCTTGGCTAGAAGTGCCTGCCTGATAACCTCGCTCCCACCAGGGTAAGGCTGTCTGCTAGTGGATGTTTGATACAAAATGGTGAAGAAAGTAAATTAGTTGAAGGTGGAAATTTTACAGCGGTTCACACAGATGGTTTCTGAAATAGTGGAAGCATGATTGGCTCGGCCAATGGGGAACCACTAAAGTACCCTCAACCTTATCCTGGATAATTTTTTGAATCCTACGGAGAATTAGTGTAAATGGAGGAAATGCATAAAAATACATATTGCCCAAATATGCCGCAAACGCGTCAACTGTGAATGAGCCTAGATCCTTATACCAGGAGATATATTCATCGCATTGATTGTTAATTTGCGATGCAAAGAAGTCTATTTCCGGTTTGCCTAATTTCCTTCCGAGTTTATGGAAAGCTTCTTGTGAAAGGGACCACTCCGTTTCACAGCTTGTACGTCGCGACTCTTGATCGGCTGACATTATTTTTTGAACTGATACATGATGCGTAAAGCCATAAATTTCTTTTCTCACACCACTGCCATATCTCTTTAGATAGCGAACATAAACTTTGAAACCTAATACTACCCATTCTGTTTATGTAGGATATCGCAGTTGTGTTATCGCACCGTATTAAAATATGGCTAGTAATTATTTCGGCTGCGATTTAAATAAGTAGGTAGGTAAGCCCAACTGGCAAAAAAAATTACTCGGGTGGTATAATAATTTTCTGTCAATACTTTAAATAAACTGCCTGTGAAACAATGATGGGCAAAATATAGTTCATGTGGTGGGCATAATAAAACTTTATGTAACAAATAACTATCCCGTTGGGCAGTCCGAAATCTATTCGAGCAGTAAAATTATTAATTGGGCGGTGAAATTATTAGTCGGCTGGTGACAAAATAAATTAGGCTGTGAATAAAATGTGCTCGGTATTTAAATATCGTTCAGCAGTTTTTAAGCAGCGTTTCGTTTTCTGCATAATAAATACTTTAACACGTTGACTGCCAACTACGAGTTTTCTCGTAGTTGGTAATCGGATCCGAGACGCCAGCTACGAGATAACTCATACTCTGCGTCTTGACTTGTAAAACTAAGTACGAGAGATATCGTAGCAAATACGTGCAAATATAGGGTGCTCGGGCTATGGGACAGGAATGAAAATTTGATACTGGCATTTGGTTTTAGATTATTTATTATACAAAAAATAGAATAAGTGAAAAATTCGTAAATGTGTAAAGAATCAGTATTTTATTACAAATTAACTTTTAAGGTAACATGGACTCAAAATAAACATCATTTACATGGGCAAAACATATATTATATTATATAAACAAATATTTTTAAACCAAAAAAAAAATTTTTATGAAACATGGTAGCTTCTAAAACAGTTCTCGACACATAGGGCCGGTTTTTGTTCACAAATAGGGCAAAAGTATCGAGTTTCACGATGCTTTTTATCTTTTGTGCAATTCCGAATAATTTCGGAACCAACTACGATCTACGAGTTATCTCATACTTGGTACATGTTAATGCATTTTGTTTGCAGATACCAACTACGATATAACTCGTAGAGTATTTTTTTTGTAAAACTAGGCTTTTTTTTACAAAAATAAAAGAAGGATCGACGTTACAGAGCTTTACCCAACCCAAACCTAATGTTAGTTAATATCGGATTCTGGGACCGATCTGGCCAATAGGCCTTTGGTACTCAACGTGTTAAAAGCCAGAAAGTCAAATGACCTGTATTTAATATTTTTAGTTGGCAAGGGTTTGAAGATAGCGGCGAGATTCGTTAGTTCGATCGGTTACTTTAGTTCGTCTGTTGAACTTTTGATCATCACTAAGATTGGCCACTTTTGATCTGTTACCAGAGGCGTCAATGCCGAAAATTAAGTACGTATGTATATTCACGTGAAATAAAAAAAGACGGTCAGGTGCGAGTTCAGCTCGCTCGTAAGGGGTACCGGACGGCGTGCCGCGTGGCCGGGCGGCGTACCGTAATTTTAAAAAATTCGAAAAATTGAACTGCTGCTGTGGCCGAGTTCCCCGCGATGTAATGCTATTGGAGCGGCACTAACGGTGGGCAGCATGGGCGCCCACAGGAATTTTAACGTTGTATATCTCTGTTGCTACATCCGGGACCCATACCAAATTCAGGTGAGCCTACTAGGAAGTTTTGGTAAAGAAAAAAAATATTTTGTAATTTGAGAAAAAAAGTTAAATTTTTGCTTGGCACCCCCTGAGAAAAGAATGAACACGTTTAGGTATTTTATTTATTATTTCTTCCAAACAAATTTTACACCATTTCGTCGAAAATTTTTAAATTTTAAGAGAAAAAATGTGTTAGTTGAAAGTTAAAGTCATTTGAATTTTTGTAAACTTAAAACGTAATTTTAAAAAAATCAAATGACTATAACTTTTTACTAACACATTTTTTTCTCTTAAAATTTAAAAATTGTCGACGAAATGATGTAAAATTTGTTTAGAAAAATTAATGAATAAAATACCTAAACGTGTTCATTTTTTTCTCAGGGGAGGCCAAGCAAAAATTTAACTTTTTTTCTCAAATTACAAAATATTTTTTTTCTTTACTAAAGCATTCCTAGTAGGCTCTCCTGAATTTGGTTTGGGTCCCGTATGTAGCAACAGAGATATACAACTTTAAAATTCGTCTGGGCGCTCATGGTGGACAGCCTTACTAATATACCATGAAATGTATATGCTTTTACATCAATCAATATTTGGAGTTTTCTAATTAAATGCTTTATTTTTTACGTAATTAATTACCCCTTATTACACGCTAAGTTAATTTTAGAGCAGTCAGAACAGTATTAGATTACCCATAAATTTGTAATGTTACAATATTTTTTCAGCAGTCAACTTGATTTTGGAGCAGGCAAAAAAAAAATAAAATGTAATTTATTTCGCACAGACCAAATATTTATTTAGTTGCAACTTATTTTTTTTTACTGCTTAAAAGATTTTGAAGCTGCTTGTTCAAATCTAAAACGCAGACCAATTTTTGTTTTATTACCTGATCAAGCTTCACCGCCCAATCCATCATTCCGCCGGCCAATCGTATATTACGATGTGTCAAAATTGTAAAATTTCGCTGCCCGTTTAAATCACACCCTTAAAATATTGCAGTCATTTAAATTTTTTGCATAGCATTTAAGGCCGTAAAAAATGGCCTGTAATTATTATATGAAATATGTTTTGGGTTTCCGACCAAAACCCATGGGTTTTTTCTACTCCGCGCCGCAGCACGCCCCCCAACCTGAAAGAGAGGCGTCTGTAAAGATTTCCGCTGCAAAGGTATCATTTCGGATATCGTTGAAGGCGTCAAAAATATTTGTCTGTCACCAAGAGCTGTCAGTTTTAAGATATGCAGGTATGTATAAGCATTTTTGCGTTGAAATCCATGTTATTCTGGCGAAGAGCCAAAAATTTCGCTCGCTCCAGGGCCTTGGTGTAAAGGAATCCGTACTTTACTCCAGGGTAAGCTGACACTAAAGTTCCTATAAATCTAGCCATCTCGCGAATTTTGCCTTGTTTCTGAACCAAAAATATGACGATAATCGTAATATATTATTTTTCTTTTCCGAAGATACCTAGATATATTTTAAACTGATACTATCCAGTATAAAACCCAAATTTTTTTTTTTTATATGCCTGGTTGTAAGACAGCTTTTGTAGATGAGCTCTCCCGAATGGTCCCATTTTAAGGGAGTTTTGCTAAAGTGAGTGGAAATCTTAAAAAACTATGAAAAACTAGAAAAAAAATTTCAAATCCACAATTTTTGCGTGTGTACTTCGGAATGGCACCAATTTCAATAATTTTTTCTTCGTTATATTTAGCGGTCCGGTGGTCCTGATGATATTTGACTTTAAAAAATAATAAAGGGGAGGGGGTGAGAGGGGTAAAATCGGAGCGGCTTAAAATTTTGTCTATCTCATTTTCAGAGTTAATGAGAGCACAAAATCTAATTTTGTCTAATAGAAAATTAACGGGAGGGGGGATGTGATAAAAAGGAGTGACGGAATTTCTTCAAAAATGTTAACTAACATGTCATTTTCGGGGATATTGACGTCAATAAATTTAATTTTGTGTAAAAGATGTTAGGAAAATTGACAGCGCGAGGGGGGGGGGACTAAAGAGGAGCGACTGCCAATTTCTCCTAAAATGTTACCTAATGGGTCATTTTTGGGGTTATTGAAGTTAGAAAAGCTGAGTACATGTAAGGGATGTAAACAAAAATACCTCGAGGAAGGAGCGAAAATCCTTTAAAAATGTCAACTGTGTCATTTTCGGGGTTATTTAGGTCTGAAAAACTAATATTACGTGGACAATACAAATTTAAAGACGGGCGATAAGATGAAGGGAAAGGGAGAATAGGTGTGAACTAAGCATAAAGACAAAATTGTTCTTTTCAAAAAATGAACCGATTTCACGACAGAAAAAGCATAAAATGTATGAAATAATGTTTTTACATATTTATAACTGTTGCTAATGGTAAACTTAATTTTGTTCAAAGTTAGGTAACTTGTACACCAAAGTTCTGAACTTTGAATTCGGCGCAATTTCACAATATAAGGATCCGTAATTATAATTCAAAAACAGTTAATTTGAAGTTGCGTATACTCTAAAGTTTAAAACTTTTGTGTTACTAAAAGTCGAACGCAATTAGACTGACTAAGTATTAGGCTCAGTAATAAATAACTAAAAATATTAATCTTTGCTAACAATAATTTATTAACGTATTATCATTAAGGATTCCCATTATACTTTAAAATTGCTCCAACTTCAAAGTTCGGAACTTCGGTGTACAAGTTACCTAACCTTGAATAAAATTTAGTTTACCATCAGGCGCGGCCCGTGAGTTTTTTTACAGGTGAGTCAAAATTTTATGGGCTACTAGTGATATTAGCGCAACAATTAAAATACACCTTTTTAATCAAGAAAGGTTTTCTAATAATGTGCCTAGTTTTGCCAAAAAATTATTTACCTACAAATAAACACCTTAAAAAACATAAAATAGGAACTGTAGTTACTACAGTACCTATGAAACAATAGCATGAAACCTAGATTACCAAAACTCAAAGCATTTACTACATTCTCTACATGAATAATAATTAGGTACCAGAACCAAATGGATTTCTAGTTATTGGTGAAATTATATCCGGTTTATCTCAAACAAAAATTATTTACGATAGAACCACGAGTTATTTCATAATAGAAATGTAGGTAACTAGATGTTTTCTTTTAACGCGAGCTCTCGAGTTTGAGGGTTTACAGAAATCCAATATTCCCCACAATGGGCCATTTTAGATTCTCATCCTCAACACTTCTTGTGGATTGACGACTCTCTAACAGAATAATACTACCACACATGAAAGTAAACACATAACACCAAAGCAAATCTAAACAGTATTTTTGGTAACTTTTTACTAAAGTTTTTGAACAATTTAAAATAAAAATTCTGTTGTTATGTAGGCAATTAATTTTGACACATCGACATCGACAAGAAAAAGGTTACTTTTTCGCAAGATCCCGTTGACCAACCGTGAATAGCCGGGAACTAGAAGTCACGTGGTATCTGCATTGCTATATTAAGGGATACATGTGACACACTGTTCAAGGTAGATCAACGGATCAGGAAGGTGGTAGAGGAATTCTTCCTCGACCGAGGTGGTACCACCCCACACATCCTCTTAAAGGGCTGGTGAAATCCCAACGGATGTTTCCAGCTCTCGATGTGTGAGTCGATTCCCCAGGACACCCACGGTACATAGTACTTAGACTTCGGTCTTCGTGGGCTGTCAGAAGATAAAAATCGGGATCTCACGAAAATACACTCTAAGGAAAACACAACCTAGAGCGCATGCCCGCAGTTTTAAATCGATAGACGAGTTGCATGCTGCATCTGCTTTGCCAGCTTGTTGTCAAAGTCGTAATTAGTAGGTTTTAATGTTTGGTAGGCACAGTTACAGTTATTAATATTTTTATTATTAGTAATTACCTAAATATCTTAAAATACAATTAGGTAAGCTTAAATTAAACATATAAATGTATCGCGAATCGCGAATATTGTTTTAATAATAAATTGGTCAGATTTAAATCAGTGACCCAGATAAAACCAGACCAGATGCGAAAGCTCCAATGCCGCCTGTACTTCATGCGACGGTTGACGAGACGATCCACCGGCTGTCTTGCCTCTAGTACGGAGACCGAGGTTATAAATTTAAATCACAGCATCACAGCCACTGCCGTGTCTTCTTCAAATGTAACGTAACTGCTGTATAGTACAGACGCCTGCACTATCGCAAAGCGATGGTGCAGGCAGCCCTCAAGGTCATTGAGACTGAACATGATATTTGACAGTCTTTCGCATCTCGTCTGGTTTTATCTGGGTCAGTGACCCAGAATTTGCGACAACCCGACACCCGGCGCGGCGTCGTTAACAACCACGCGCGCCCCGAAAGCGATATTATTGGTGGGCCGTCGACAAATTGTGTCTTTTTTACTTCCTCAAGCGCGTATGTTTGTTTCGCTCTTAGCTTTAATGCGTTTTATGTAGTCCATAATATACACCTATGAGGTCAATTTCAAGTACGGCGAGTCCGGAGCAAGCTTCGCTTGATCACCATTGTATACGGTGGCATGATTCTTTCTTGGGAAGTTTTCGCATGGAACTTGCACTTTTTTGAAACAAAAAATTATTTTTCGGATTTAAAAAATAAAAAAATAAATTATTAGACATATAATTGAACATTTTAGGTGGGTCATTGACCAACTGACCTTATGGACGGACCGCTTCTGTTTCCCATTAACCACAGTTATAAATACGTAAAAATATAATTATTAATATTTTTATCGTGGCTAACACGAAAAGTTTCACCAGGAATATAGAAAAAGTGTGCATTATTATACCTTATTTCTATAGAACAGATTAAAGCATTCTGACAAGAGCTGTCAATCAATAAAACTTCCCAGCTTTAAGCTTGTATTTGAATAGTAATTTGAAACCTTTTGAAGGAATGACCACAAAGTTTAGTAACATTTCATGTTTTTGTATAATAATGTTTATTTTGTCAAGTAAGTAAGACTTTGATAAGTATTTAATTTTACACTAGATGGTTAAGGTAGGGTTCTCTATTCGATCGGTATGTACTACGTATACGAGAATGTGCGCATAAGGGGCGTCACTCAATTATCAACTTTTGATTGCTCGGTTTCATTATAGGTACTACACATATATACACAAAAAATACATAAATATCTTTGTTTCTGATTTTTCAATATTCTATCATTGCTATTTTAAAATTTAATTAGAGGCGGAAAACACATATTTATTCACAAAAATTGCTTTTAAATGGGAAAAATTGTTTTAAAACTTTCTCACAACTGTTTCTGTCATGAAAAAGCAAGCAGAAACAGACGATTTTAACGGTGTTGTAATGTTGAAAATGTTTAAATACTTCATGATTTAGGTAGTTTTATTCTTAAGTTGCTGCAATATTCCGAATTTTGTATGCTACTATTGATAAATTTGGAGTACATGAGGGTTGTATCTTGTTATTTCTTTAAGTATATGACGTTTAAGTTGAATAGTATTACAGAAAAATTAGGGTATATAAAGCCACGATGTGTTAATCTATCCAGCAGAGATACAAGAATCACAGATCTTCATAATATGGTAAATGTAGAACAAGTCACCGACAATACCATCTTTGTCAGCGATAAGTTCTACAGAAGCAAACCTCTCTGCTCCAGACTGACACAAAACATGACAAACGTACAATATGAACAAGACAATCAACAGAAACATAAACCTATATACTCGAAACTCCCTATATACTTCTAACTCAGATAAACAAACATAAATATCAAAATTACGTTATGAGTATCAAATTCAAAAGTTCAAGTTCAGTTCATATCTAAATCAAAGTGTTTTTTTTTCTAAAATTTTTCGACTAAAAGCAAATAAAATCATCAAAATAAATTTTTCTTCATTCTAAGTAACTATGTACATCTGAGCTCTTGAGCAGAAATTTTGTAGATAATATGTACCGTAAGGTTACTACTGTTGGGTGACATATAGATCACAATTTCGTTACCTTAATTCGAATAGGGAACTTGCATGAAAATTTAATCTGAAAAATAATACTCTTAAGCGTAAGCTAATATCATCAAAAGACCCATAGTTCACAAACAAAAAAGATTTTTTACTTCCCTGGATTAAATATAAACTATCAAAGTTTGCATAATTTGTGCATTGGTTATGACGTCAAACCGTTCGTCGATAGGTAAGTAAACAATTCACGTTACACTTTTAATAATATATATACAGTACCTATATATTTTTATTTATTACAATCCAAATAAAAAAATACCTAATGACTCTAGCGTGCTACTTTCAATAAGCAAAAATAATTATTGATTTTTCGGTATGTTACTTACATTAAAATGTTCTTCGTATAATATGTGAAGTGCAAGATTTTTTCAGAAATGTCTTTTACGTTTCTTCTGAATACTTTAAATCATTTTATACGGCAATTTTTATCTTCAGGTACACGAACAAATAGTTGATTTGGAGTTTTAAAAGTATTAGGACTATACAGTATTTGTAATATATATTTTTCTTAGTATCTTCCATTATTGTAGCATTTTAAAACTCACAATAAACACACAAACGTAAACAGACCCCGCCAATACAATTTTACACCTCGATGTCAGTTTGACGTTTCCTGCTCGACACACGGCATGACGTCACACGTCGTTTTGAATGTTAGGATGGGCGCGCGAACTTTAATTATTTATAAAAAATTAAGGAGTGATATTTAAGACGTAATATTTTGCATTTGTTATTTTTTGATGTGACTCAATATTTTTATGCAATAAAAAAATATGTGCAAGTTCCCCATTGTCGTAGGTCCATTAACTTACAGTGAATTGTCGTAATAAATTGTAAAAATGGCATTTTTATTTTATTTTATAATATATTTTTTAACAAGTGTATTTAGAATGTTTAAAAGAAATTTTCACAAAGAAAAAATACTTTGAATCGATAATTTTCAAGCAAGATGGCGTTTTATTAAGTCCCTATAAAATTTAGAATTTTGGACTTACGACAGTTGCGGATTAAGGTAACGATTTGAGTTTCCAAAGGTCTCCCAGGGTTAAGACCATTAACCAGCCCCCAGTTTCTACTTACCTCCAGGAAAACTGTTATTATACAGGGTGTTATGAAATTCACTGCATATTTGAATGAGTGACTCCTGGGGTAGTCTACTGACATTCCCAATACTTTTTCCTCTCAGATCGCACACTTTTTTATTTTAAAAAATACCCCAAACCACCTCCGTATCCGACGCTTCTAAAAGGCATGACGTCATAGGCTCTAAAATTATAAAGAAAAAACAAATTATCCAGCCGGGACATTGTCAAACTTAAATATCGTAATATCTCATTTTTTCGGTTTAAGTAAAACCGAAAATAATACATATTATTTTCAATTTCACAGACGCATTTTACCAAAAATATGTGTTTTAATTTAATAGGTCGCAATAATTTACTTAGTTAAATTTAGTACGGACTGAAATCGGTTGAAATTTGTACCATTATTGTACCTTTAACACAAAGAATTGGCACTTACCTATTACGTTATTTATTAATGAGATGAATATATTATATTAGCTTAAACTTTCTGCCTTTCAAAAAAGGTTAACAATCAAGCAATAAATTTTTGCTTATAGCTCAGTTCAAAACAATCTTCGTGAACGTTCTTTCACTGACTGCGTTCTTTCGCCGATCGACGCACGCTTCAAAATTTGACTGCGCCACATAGAGAGTTAAATTCCCCATTTATTACTTATTTTATCCACGACTCGTCTATAATTTGATTATTATACATGAGTTTATGAAATAATAATAATAATATTCATTATTCACTAGTGAATAATGGTTTCATTATTCACCGCTTTCACGGATATCTCGATCCAAACTCCAAACAAGAGCTGTGCTCGATCCAAACCGGCTTGGAATGCGATTGTACGCACAAAATAAAAAAGAAAGGTGGCTATGAAAACATTAGCTTCGTCACGTTGCGTTGTCGCGCTGTTGTGTTTATTTTAATTCCGAGTTTAATTCAATATTTTTTTGACATTAAAAATAAAAACATATATTAATATTATCTAAATTTTTTTGATAGTCCTGGATAAAGTATAGTATTCTACTCGCATATAATGGCTGTTATTCACTTGGATGATTTATGACACTCTCCTGCGGCTTGTGTCATAAACTTCATCCGCGTGAATAACAGCCACCATTATATGCTCATTGAATAATATACTATTTCGGTAGGTTTCTGCCTTCGGTATTATTATTCACATAAACAAACGTTTTTCCGTTATTATTAATAAAATGTAAAAAATTAAGTACCGACATCAATAGTTATTTGTTTTACTAGGCATAAAAGCACAAGATTTAATGCCGCGGCTGGTGTTTCATAGCCGAGCGTAGCGAGGCTATGAAACCAGCCAAGGCATTAAATCTGCTTTTCTGCCGTGTGAAACATATAATTTTTTCTTCAAATTTGTTCCAATTCCACGCAAAATCGACTTTTCCATATTTAAATTGCGTTTCATTATCAATATCCAAATAACTAAATTATTTTATCAAAGGTAACCGGGCCCTGCGTTACTATGTTTACCGCTGATGATGTTTGTTGAATATGTTTGTTTACTGTTTACTTTGTCATTGTCAATTTTGAAAAGTTGTCATGTTAGAAATGGATTTACTGCAAAGTGAGGATGAATTGATGCAATTAACACCACCTGAGATAAGAGACCAGGCGCGAGATGCGGAATTTAACCTTTTACCAAAAAAATCAAGAACTGTATATGAACTCACATACAGCAGATTCATGGAATATAGACAGAAGAAAAATATAGGATCTTTCTCTGAAGATGTGCTGATTGTCTATTTTTCCGAACTTTTTCTGCCTAACCCGTTATTTTTCTGTGGTTCTTAATACTGCTGATAGTAAAAAATACCGTGGATTTTTTTAAGCATTGAATGTAATTAGTTAGTTAAATGTTTTTGCATTAATGGCTGCTACACCTACGATTTTATTAGTAGGTAGGTAGGGGAAAGACGGGGAATACCGATCACCTAAAGTAAAACGTTAGAAAAAAATGCGTACTCTATAGAAAACGTATATTTATTAGTCACATTGTTTTAGCTACATGTCAATAGAAATAAATCTAAAGAAAAAACGAAATATTTTTAAGTCAGTATATTGTAAAAAAAAATAAAAACGAAAAATGTCATCGGTCGATATTAACCGACACTGTGGGGTAAAACCGACCACATAAAAAATATGTACAAAATGTCTAAAAATTATTAGTTACCGCAGAAATAGCAAATGTCATCGTTACAAATATCGCAGCATGTACATTATTGTACATTCCGCATGAGCTGCCATACCTCACTTAGTACATACAAGCCACCATTTTCCATCCCTGCCAAATTCATAGCATAAGAAGCAGGGCTCTTTTGCCACTTCCTATTTGTTTTTCTTAATGGATTTTTCTTGCGTTTCTCTTTCATCTTAGTCAACTAAACTTTGTTTTACTTGCTTATTCTTTGCAAATTACCTTTTCTTTCTTTTCAATTTTTTTTGTCTTAAGTTCTTTTCGGGTAGAGGTGAAGATTTTTGAATGTGCTTTTCTGGATTTTTCTTTTTGCGCATGATTTTTAATTTTTGGTGGAGCCAATAAATCTGTAAACGATATTTTAGCTTGGACTATTTTTTCTTCAAAGTCACTCTCATCAGAATCAGTTGTTAGTTTGATGGATTCTGAGTCATCAGTGGAAGAATCATAGGACCGTGATTGTTTCTTTCTCTTAATACTGTTAGCTGATTTTTTTCTTAGCTAATATTCCTGGAGGTCCGGGTTTAAGATCATGGTGCGCTTTTAAATGAATGACCTTAATTAATATATAGATATAATAATGATACTTTGCGGATTGCGGGTATATCGATTTCTATCGGTTAAAAGCGACCAATATGATCGATATTACCCGAAATCACATCCCCAATCGTAGGTCGGTTCCATTCCATTTAAAGTGAGGTTTATCTAAAATTCGATAGATAATTAGATGGCAGCATACCTACGTAACATCACTACCATCAGTGGACATCGATTTACGTACGCACACTTTAGATACTTACCTATTTTTTAAACCAAAACATTTCTTAACATATTCACTTTTAGACAAATCGTCAGTTTTCTGCTAAACGCGTCGCGATATCGTCGGGTCGAGCGGTAAACTGACTAACATGGTTAACCTTGAACTGTTTGCGCTAAAGATGTTAAGTATTGGCGGCTTAGGAAACATGAAAATTGGTGGTCGGTATTACCCGCGTGGTCGGTATTCCCCGTCTTTCCCCTACTGCATAAGTGTGACAAGTTTAATGTAAAATTCTTTTTATAATAAGGGAAGTGAATTTTACAGAGATTTTACTTTAAAAAGTATCAAAAACATTACTTTCCAGTTTTTAATAGTGACGTAATACCGTGAAATATTTTAAATTTTGTATTTGATGCGTTATTGTAACTTTTTTTGTATTAGTCAGACGTTGGTTTATTGTATTAAATTAATGACTGTACTGTGTTGTCAGTGTTTTTTGGTATATTGCTATTTTCACAAGAAATGTATTTTAAAGGAATTTTACTACAAAGGTAATAATTTACTAATAATAACATTATATCTCATGCTAACTTGTTAGGTACATACAAAAAATTATTGATACAATTGGCAACTTAATCCGTAGCATGTGTTTCTTGCCAGTGCCGGGTACCACTGGTTAGAGAAAATTTAAGGGGCAATTACCAGCTTATTATCGCGAAGCGCCATTTATGACTATTTTTACCCAATCTGAATTTAAATCAGGATTTACCGGTTTCAATATATGCAGTGAATTTCATAACACCCTGTATAATGCACATATGTTGTATTAGAGTTAGCGGTGTATTTATGGTATTCTGTACATATGCGCGCGTTTGTGCGCGCATAAACAACCTTTGTAAACAAATTGTAAATATTATTATATTATGTACTAAATTATTTTAAAAGTAAGTAATTATGAACAATCGTCAACCCTGCTGGAAATGTCAATTTTAAAGCCAGCACGATTTTCAAATGATCTTCCAAGATTGTCATGGTTACTTATTAGGTACTTCTAATTTATTTTGATTTGTAATCTCTCTTTAAACAGGGTGTTATACAAGATGCTAAGAAATTTTAAGGGCAGATTCTACATCTAAAAATATGAAAATAAGTTTATATAAACATGGATCCTCGGACGCGTCTTTTTCGAGATACAAGGTGTATATTTTCACACCTCAAGTATTCCGAAGAGTTAGGAGAAATATGCGAAGACAATTTACACAATGTATTGAAGCGCGGAGAAGTCATTTTCAGCATCTAGTATAGACTTAAGTCAAAAAGCACTGTTTCCTGAACAAAAAATATGTAAAACAAATTCATTAAATTTCATTATTTCTTTTTATTGAAAAAAATAAATTAATTTTTATCTCGAAAGCGGTGCATCAGAACGAAAAAACTGAAGATAAACATTTTACCCAGATTTAATTGGGCTTTCAAGGAACGATATCAATTTTGCAAAAAATCAGTGGCTTGCCATTTTTTTCGCTAAAAATAAGGGCGTACCCGCACTTACGCCACTGATGCAAGTACACTAGAAAATAAATTTTTGCACATAAAGGTACCCTTTGATTATATATTGGCGTGTACCAAAATTCATGTCAATATCTTAACGCATTTTCAAAAAATTAAAAAGAAACATTTAAAAAAGAGAATATTAAACACCCTGTATCTCGAAAAAGAAGCGTTTGAGGATCCATGTTTATGTAAACTTATTTTCATATTTTTAGATGTAGAATCTGCCCTTAAAATTTCTGAACATATTTTTGTAACACCTTGTATAAAAGAAAAACTGACTGATTGACTGACCGACTGACTGACTAGAAACTTAAAATTTTGCACAAAGGCTTCTTATATAACGTAGGCACTAAGGACGGATTTGTCAAAATTCAACTCCTATGGGGGTGAAACAGATGTTTAAATTTTGTATGGACAAAAAATATTAGATGGTCCTATTAACTTAAAACTTCATAGAAGTACTCTAAGAAATAAATGTTTAAACACGTGTTTTACAGTTTTTATTAAATCAACCCTTAGGGGATAAAATGGGGTTTCAAAGTTTGTAATGGAGTAAAATTGTTATACAGTTCTATTACCTTAAAACAAAGTAAAATAAAAATTAAATACGTGTTTTATAACTTAGACATCAACACCTAGCGGGGTGAAATGGGGGTTCGGAGTTTGTAATTTAATTATGGATATATCTAGAGACCGGATCCGAATATTTCGATCCAGGAACGGACTCCGTTGAAGAAAGACAATGTACCCAGAAAAAATTAAAAATATTTTTGAGAAGACTGAGGTCCGAAAATCCAATTTTGTCTAACAGATGGTAAAAAAATAACGGGGGGGGGGGTGTATAAAAAGGGAGCGATTGGCAATTTTTTCCAAAAATGTAAACTAATATGCCAGTTTTGGGGGTTATTAAGGTCAGAAAATCTAATTTTGTGTAATAAATGTTAAGAAAACGAATCTACTGGCAATTTCATCAGAAACGTATCCTAATGTGTTATTTTCGGGGTTATTGAGATCAGAAAATCCAATGTTGTCTAACATAATATGTTAAAAAAGTTAGTTTTTCAAAACTGTTAAATGTGTCATTTTCGGGGTTATTGAGGTCAGAGAAATTAATTAATTTGATCTAACAGATTAACAGATGGTAAATAAATTAAAGACGGGGGAAGAGCGATTGGCAATTTTTTCAAAAATGTTAACTAATATGTAATTTTTGGGGTTATTGAGGTCATACTCTAATATACCATAGTTATTACTAATTTTAAAGAGCGGGGATAAGATGAAGGGAGGGGGGAAGAATAGGTGCACTAAAAAGAAAAATCATTAAAATGACCATTAATAAATAAAATAAATACGTAACAATATTATTTCATCCTTTTCACTGTTTTTCCTTTTGTGAAGTTGGTACTCTTTTTTTTGAAAAAGAAAAGAAATATTTTTTAGAAGCTATAATTCATAAATACAACCTGAAAAAATCTAATATTAATTTCATTTTATTTACCTTTCCTATCAGTTACCTGTCTCATACCTCGATTTTTGCGTCATGTAATATTGAAATCCGGTCTCTAGATAAAAGCTTGTCTAACCTAACATAACTCATGTTTCATGTATTCATAATCATGACATCAAAATTACACTATTATCACCTATTATAATATGCGGACGAAGTCGCGGGCGGAAGCTACTAAACAATATGGCAATTACAAGCCTTAATGCTATTTCTCAGATAACTACCAAACCAGACCTTGATTTTACAATATATCTGCAGGAAAATGTAGTAATAAGAAATAATAAAAAAAAGAACCTCGACAGAAGCATGTATTACGATAATTTTAAGTTTAGGCATAAAACGTAAGCGCTGGATGAAAGATTGTTTAGAAAAGCGTGCTTCCTGCTTCCATTGTTGATAGCAGCTGACGTTATACTAACGATCGATCCAATATTGACAGCGCACCCTAGACGATCAGTAATACTGACTGTATTCCCCTACTCGCTGATATTCGGAAATTCGAATTCGCATCAGTTCAATTCATCATCCATCCTAAGTTATGTATCACAACCAAACTACCAGGATACGCCACTGGAGAATACCCTAACCAACAGATAAGACTCGAGAAGATGCTGCGTCGCCTTTTTACCGTATTTTATCTTTTCATGCTGGACTTTATCTTTTTATGATAATTATCGAATTTTACCTTACATTATATTATACCAGGTGTTATCTTTTCCTACTGAGTTATATCTACTATGATAATTTCTGATATTTGTTAATTCATGTAATTCCCGTATTTTATCTATTTATGCCAGGATTTATCTTCACTTTTAGGATCATTTTAGTATATAAAGAAAAGTACCATATTGTAAGTGTCTTAGTTTGTTACCAGCTTCTCTTGAATAAAAAACACACATAATTCAAGTCTACGAGTAATTTATTAAGTCCAACATTACAGTATTTTAACCGCAAAATACATAACTGGCGCAGTCGGTAGGATTGTCCTGTACAGATAAGTGAAACATAGTGCTGTATTGACTGTATGGATAGTGAACTTCGAAACATAGTGCCGTATTGACTTTATGGATAGTGATTTCGAAACATAGTGCCGTACTGACTATATAGATAGTGGTTTACGAACTCTGGTGATTTTCAAATCTTTAACGGGACTTTCCAAAAAAAAAAAAAAAAAAAAATCGTGTTCAAGAAGAAACCGTATATTTCTTTTCTTGACACACCGGGCCTTAATTTTTGGAACATTGCCTGCACATCCAAAAGTGGGGTACAGCAAGTCATTCGACGGAGCGGATATCCCTTGTTTGGCTTTAATTAAGTGGCACAGTGTACAACACAAAGAAGAAAGAAGAAATTTCGACGCATGGTAAGAAATAACCATTGTTTCATTTTTGATTATTGTTTGTTTGCATTTCTCTCATTTATAAAATTTCCCCTTTTTTTTTTATTTTATTTTTATCCTATAAGTATAGAATTTATTTTTCCTGCATTTTTGTTTTCTTAATGTTTAATGTTTAGCGGATTAAAAGAAACTGCTAAGAAAAATAAGGAATTTAGGAAAAAGTTTACGGATTTAGCCAACATTAGTTCAGAATCTGAAAGTGAAACTGACACCTTGTCAGAGAAATCCCCTGTTGATAACCCAATTAACGCATTTGATTTTGATCTTGAATCCAATTCTGAAGTAGAAGATATAATAAATAATCTTGCCAATATTAATTTATCACCAAACATGTCAGTAAATAATACCAATTATCAACAGTTAAGACTTTTCTTGGATATTATACCACAATTTGAAAACGACCCTTGCGAGCTGAATAATTTTATCGCAGCATGCGATGATACTTTTAATAATTTTAGAGATGAAAGTGACGCAATTAAAAAACTTATTTTTCGTGGTATTTTAGGGAAACTTAAAGGTAAAGCTTTAACTTTAATATCTAGTCGCACAGAATTAGATACTTGGGATAAAGTAAAAGATGTTTTAAGACTTTCTTTTAGTGATCAAAGATCTTTCACTTGTTTGTTAAACGAGCTTCATAACTTAAAACCAAACCCGAGAGAAACACCTTATAATTTTGGCATTCGCTGCCAATATTTTAGAAGTCTGATTTTCACCTCTATTAATAACGATAATACCCTACAGGCTAATGCAAAAATCGCACAAATTGGCAATATAGAAAAATTACTTTTGGTTTCTTTTATAAAATACCTACCCCATCAAATTCAAACAGGCGTAAGGCTTAAGAACCCTACATGCATAGAAGAAGCGATGAATTATGTAATAGAGGAAGAAAATTTTTTGTCCCTATGTAACGAAACTAAAAGGAATACCAATCAACATATTCCCTTACCAAATTTTAAAGCACCTACGAATCAAGGATACCAACAAACGTATGGAAGACACATACCGCAGACTTTCACACCTGCATTTTCAGGTTTTAAACAAAATTTTACAGGACAACAATCGGGATTTAAACAAAATTTCCCTAGTCAGCCAATAAATATTTCACCAAGGCAATTACCACAAAGAAAATATTTTACGAACCAGCAAGTATTTGGAAATCCTACTAAAACCAACGTTTTCAAACCGACTGGACAGACTTCGAAAGAAGCACCAACTCCAATGTCCATAATAACTAGACAAACTTTGGCTCCAAGAAATATCTCGCAACCCACAGCAGGAAATCAATTTAGACCAACAAATAATTTCCAATATAGATCACCAAATCCAAATGCATTCCAACCACAATCAAGACCCCCCAAATTTCAATTTGAAGAATTGTATAACCTAGAAAATTCTGATGACGACTCACACGAATATTACCAGAACTTCGAAGAGCAATATTTTGAAAACCAGAATTATATCCCAGAACAAACTAATACTGATGAATTAGAGGAACAATATACTGACGCTGCAGAATACACGTCAATGACGTCATACATACCCACAGAAACCCCAGGAGATGAAAATTTTTATCAAGAAGCCTCTGTAATGAATTCTACCTAGTAAATGACACAGAATCACGCAAACTTCCGTTTATTAAAATTTCCTTTTTTGACAAAACCCTAAAATTATTAATTGACTCAGGCAGTCATATTTCATTACTAAATCCCCATGTTGCAAAACAGTATTTTTCTGAATTTATTGTCATAAAACCCAATATAATCAAAACATCTTGTGGTCAACAAGAATCCAAATATGAAGCGCGAATTCCGGCTTTTAAGGAATTTCAAACAAATGAAGTTTTAATTTTTACCCTATTTGATTTTCACCCTTTTTTCGATGGTTTAATAAGTTTTAGAGATCTTAAAAATATGGGTTTCAATTGGAATTTGCAACAGAATTATCTTGAAAGACATAACCTTAAAATTCCGGTTTATCAGTGTTCTCCCTCAGATTATAACTGCTTTAATATCACAGTAAACGAAAATGAAGTCCTAAGGATGAGACTCCCAACAAATGCTAAAGAAGATGGTACATACTATATCCCTTACCAATCAATCAACCCACATTGTTTTATACCTGAAGGAATAAGCACTGTAGAGAATGGACATGCTATAGTTGAAATTTACAATGTTAACATTGAAGATACCTATTTTAACCTTCCAAGACCTTTAAAAGTATTCCCAATAAATGACTATGAAATATACCAAGCAGAAATAGAAACCGATTCTACAACCCCAGATCAAAATCTAATTGAGCATCTTTTAAGACTAGGTCATTTAGAAGAAGAAGAAAAATACAAGATCCTAAAGCTATGCAGACAATTTTCTTCAATATTTCAAAATCAGAATGAGCCCTTGTCATCAACAACTCAGACAACTCATAAAATAGTAACTACAGATGAAGAGCCAATTTATACAAGATCTTATAGACTACCAGAAGTCCACAAAAAGGAAGTAAAGGATCAAATTCAAAAAATGTTAGAAGATGGCATCATAAGAAATAGTACCAGCCCTTGGTCAAGTCCTATATGGATAGTTCCAAAAAAGTTAGATGCCAGTGGAATCCCTAAATGGCGCCTAGTAATCGACTTTCGAAAATTAAATTCCAAAACTATTCAGGATAGATTTCCTATACCTAATATCGACGATTTACTTGATAAACTTGGCAGATGCCAATATTTCACCACATTAGACTTGGCAAGTGGATTTCACCAGATTAAGATGCATAAGGAAAGTATCGAGAAAACAGCATTCTCTTCAGATCATGGGCATTATGAATTTTTAAGGATGCCTTTTGGCCTCAAAAATGCACCATCTACTTTTCAGAGAATGATTAACGAAGTTCTCAAAGATTTTATCAATAAAACTTGCCTAGTTTACATGGATGATGTCATAGTTTTTTCAACAACATTAGACGAACACATACTTAATTTAAAGGAGATATTTAAAAAACTTCAAGAGTACAACTTAAAAGTTCAGCCTGATAAATGTGAATTTCTAAAACACGAAACGGAATTCTTAGGCCATATTGTAACCACAGAGGGCATTAAACCTAACCCAAAGAAAATAGACGCTATACTGAAAATGCCATTACCCAAAACACATAAAGAAATCAAAAGCTTTTTGGGAATGGTTGGCTTTTACAGAAAATTTATTAATAATCTTGCAAAAATTACAAAACCGATGACATTATGTTTGAGAAAAGGTAAAAAAGTTGAACATACGGAAGACTTCAAAAATGCATTTGAAACCTGTAAACTGATTCTTTGTAATGAGCCCATTTTGATCCATCCAGATTTTTCAAAAATCTTTACACTCACTACAGACGCAAGTAAATATGCCATTGGAAGCGTTCTAAGTCAGGATGGAAAACCAGTTTGCTATGCAAGTAGAACATTGAATCCAAATGAAATAAATTACTCAGTCACAGAAAAAGAGCTATTAGCGATTGTTTGGTCAATTAAGTACTTTCGACCCTACATATTTGGAAGACACTTCAAAGTAAAGACAGACCATAAACCCTTAAAATGGTTAGAGAGCCTGAAAGAGCCCAATTCTAAATTGGTCAGGTGGAAATTATTGCTATCCGAGTATGACTTTGATACTGATTACATTAAGGGCAAAGATAATAATGTAGCTGACAGTCTATCCAGAAATATTTCACCCATAAACGAAGCAACCAATACAGTAAATCAAAAACAAACAGACAAAGTTGGTTCAATGATGAACGAATCAGGAGATATAGATACAACCATTCGAGAGTTTTTCAAAAGCAATGAGAACTATGTTACCACAATACACTCTGCAGACGAACCTCCACTACTTTCCTACCCCTATTGTGATAAACCGTTAAATCACCATAAACATCAAATGATCGTCAAAATATCTGACGCATCCCCAGTGCCCAGAGTTATAAAAGAAAAAATTTTTGACAATCAAAGGTATTTTATTAATCTCCGTAGAAGAAACATGGAAGAAGATTTAGAAGAGTACATAGCAAACTTAAATAACAAAACCACATATCATCTTCATTTTCCAAATAAAGATGACGAAAAGACTTTTCTTAAACATATTCAAGAAAAAATCGTTAGAGTCCCTTCAAAATTAATGATTTGTTCTTTAAAACTGACTGATGTTACGTCACAAAATGATCAACAAGACAAGATGAACTATCACCATGTCTATAAGACTGGACATCGTGGCATAACAACTACTTTAGATTCTCTCAAAAGAAACTATTATTGGCCTACCATGATCAAGGATGTTACGAACTACATAAATAACTGTATCATTTGCCAAAAGTCAAAATACGAGAGAAAACCTAATGAATTTAAATTCCAACCCATCCCAATAGGATTCAAACCTTTTGCTAGAATCCATATCGACACGCTGTCAATAGCAAAAGAAAAATTTGTAACCATAATTGACACATTTTCTAAATTTGCCCAAGTATATCCCATTCCTGGAGTAAATGCAGTTAATGTTCTCGATGGTTTATTGACCTTTATATCACACTACGGTCTGCCAGAAATGATAATTTGCGACAATGGAATTGAGTTCAATAACAATAGCTTTACTGATTTTTGCAAACTACATAAAATTGAGATCCATTATACCACCCCAAAGAATCCAAACTCGAATAGTTACATCGAAAGACTTCATTCCACACTATTAGAGCAGATAAGAATAAAAACTCAAACAAACCCTAAAGAATCTCTTATTAACATTATAAAGTATTCATTGTTACACTACAACAATTCCATTCACTCTTCTACAGATCATACACCATTCGAAATAGTATCCGGTCACTTTAACTCTAAAGACCCATTTGACGTCGAAGAAAAACATATTGTGTCTAAATATGTGCAAGACCACAAAGAAAAAATCAAAGAAAAATATAAAGAAATTACAGAAAAAGTTAAAGAAAAGAAACAACAACAACTAGACAAAATAAATGCTAATCGAAAAGAACCAATTACCTTGTCAGAAAACGATGCAGTTTATCACAAAGAACAACCAAGAGATAAACTAGCTCCTAGATTTACAAAAATAATCCCAGTAGCACAAACAAAAAACAAAGTTAAAACTGATGTCTCAAAATACTCCAAACATAACATAAAGAAACGCAAAAAACACTAATGTTTTCTCTTTTGTTTCAGATGAGACTTTTTCTCATCCTATTATTAACCCTTATAATTATAAGTACTAATGCCTCTATTCAAAAGCTTACTAACCCAATTTTACCTGTTAGTTTAAAATCCACACGCATAATAACAAGCAGACACACTTTTATTACTTATTTAAATATTTCAGAATTCACTAATATAAGAAATCATTTAAAGTCACAATTATCGTTTGCAATATCAAAGAAAAATCTTGGCTCTCATACGATAAACTTAATAAAACAAGCAAATACATTATTATCCTATATTGATACTTCTTTAGAAATTATTTATCCCAAAAGATCAAAACGCGGACTAATAGACCTTGGTGGTAAAGTATCCAAATGGCTTTTTGGAACCTTAGATGCCGAAGATGGCAGAAGAATAGACTTAATTCTTAAGCATCTCGATAAAAGTGATCATCTACTTCAGGAAAAGATTAACGAACAGATTACTTTAGCAAAGGAAATTATGGCAATAACGAATAATAGCATTTCGCAAATAAAATCTAATATGTTAATGATAACCCAAAATATCGATCAATTCTCTGAAGGAATAAACGAAGTAAATACTTTAAACTTGATTATAAATTCTCTTTTAATTTTACAGATTCATTTAAATGAAGTAACTAATGCCATAAGTTTTGCTAATGTCAACAAAATTCATCCTGTATTTTTGCCTTTAAAAAACCTAAATTCTATTATTACAAAAATAAAGGTTTCTTACCCTTCCACTCAATTAGTTAATTTTACAGACCATCATAGCTATTACTCTTTCTTGGGAATTCAATTACTCTTTAAGGACGACCGAATTATTTTTCTGATTCACTTTCCAATTTTAATGCCTCAAAATTTTAAAACATATTTTATTTACCCCATTCCAATTAATAATAAAATAATTCTTCCTTGTAAACCTTACCTTATCCTAAATGAGAGAAGTGTTCTCCATCAATATCAAAATGAACCATGCGAAGAAGTAGAAAACGTCCACTACTGTCTGAATCACCTGCAAACAGAAGACGATTGTGTTGTCAGCATCATAAAGAACAATAAGCCAAACAACTGCACCACTGTCCCAGTTCATTTGGACAAAGCAATAGCCAACCAAGTTACCCCACACGGCCACACAACATCCTCTTCACCACTGGAGCAGACATCGTCCTCACTGAAAGCTGTTCCGTTGAAAAGCATCATGAACTAATCCCTGGCAGTTATATAATCACTATCCCAAGTAATTGTCACTACTTCATTAACCAAGAAGTGTTCTCTGCTGGAAATGATCACATTTCACCTGCTGTAATAATTCAGCTTCCTCAGTTAAACCTTTCACTGCTGCCAGAACGCTCTACTCACATTAAACTTACCAGTTTGGACTTAGAAGAAATCAAACATTTGACCAAAAAGTTAAATACACAACATGAAGTAAATATTTTAGAAGATCCAACACTATTACAGGAAAAATCAATGCCTACATGGATTCATGTCCTCATATACCTTATGGTCGCAATGATTGTTTTCTTGGCGGTAACATGCTACTACAGAACCTGTTACCCTTATCCATACCAACGTAAAAGTAAAAGGAAAACCAAGACAGAAGATTTGGAAATGAAAGAGCAGCCTTAGACAACGTTTTCAACCCTAAGGCTTTATCTCAGACGGGAGGAGTTATGTATCACAACCAAACTACCAGGATACGCCACTGGAGAATACCCTAACCAACAGATAAGACTCGAGAAGATGCTGCGTCGCCTTTTTACCGTATTTTATCTTTTCATGCTGGACTTTATCTTTTTATGATAATTATCGAATTTTACCTTACATTATATTATACCAGGTGTTATCTTTTCCTACTGAGTTATATCTACTATGATAATTTCTGATATTTGTTAATTCATGTAATTCCCGTATTTTATCTATTTATGCCAGGATTTATCTTCACTTTTAGGATCATTTTAGTATATAAAGAAAAGTACCATATTGTAAGTGTCTTAGTTTGTTACCAGCTTCTCTTGAATAAAAAACACACATAATTCAAGTCTACGAGTAATTTATTAAGTCCAACATTACAGTATTTTAACCGCAAAATACATAACTCCTAGGCGACGTTTAACTTTGGTGGTCGAGCCTATCTCACTGACGGCTGGGGACAGCACACTTGGAAAATTGAGTCTACTAACAAGCCACTCCCCCAGGCACGTGACCGTGCACGGGAATGAGATTGGTTTTTCTCCATGAAGAAAAGTTTAAGAAATTAACCCAAAAATTTCAAGAAATTAAGCCCGACTCCACTAACAAGCCACTCCCCCCAGTAACGTGACTTGCGTTCAGGAGTGTGATTGGGTTGTATATTTGTATATATTAAAACATTTTTAGAAAGCGTGAATCAGTGTGTACAGAGGAATGGAAGATGGATGAGTGAAAGTTGTATGATTGAGAGAGAGTAAGTGGGTATATATTTTAGGTAATTAGGTTGATCGGGTAACTAACCAACCTAATTAGCATAATTAATCTGGGTTATCACCATTATGTCAATCTAGTCAATAAATTTAAACTGGTTTTTTCCCTGCTTTTTCCAGTAATACTTTATTTCTTAAATTGTATAGATTATATAAATAAATGTCTTTTAAAGAAACTAAATCCAAGCTTTCGAGCAGCATTAACTACTTGAGCGGCCTTGCAAGCAACTGCGGTAAAGGCCAGACCGAACCAACTTGAGGGCTAAAAGTTTACCAAGGGCCAACACCAGCCCCGGCCACTCGGCCGCTTGCTCGGGGTGAGCAAATGGCAGCAATGCCATTTCTGTACCTCTGAAATAAGTAATGAAATGAATTGTAAATAAATAGTCAAATATTGTAATGTTAATTAATAAATGCCTTTGAAAGTAAGTACTGCGTTCGATCACCGAAGTTAAACTACGCTCGGCACGGTTATTGCTTGGATGGGTCACCGCCTGGGAATGCCGTGTCTCGCACTAAATAAGGAAGGTGGTAGAGGAATTCTTCCTCGACCGAGGTGGTACCACCCCACACATCCTCGTAAAGGGCTGGTGAAATCCCTACGGATGATTCCAGATCTGGATGTGTGAGTCGACACCCCAGTACACCCACGGTACCTAGTACTTAGACTTCGGTCTTCGTGGGCTGTCAGAAGATAAAAAAAAAACCCTCAATATATCCACCTTACACGGTCAATATTTTTGTCAATAATATTGTCAGTATTATTGCTTAAATGCTTATATACCGAAACTATTATACCATATTGACGGGATCTTTTTTCCAAAATATGAATATTCCTGTTAGACAAATTTTTGTTTTAATGTGGCTATGGAGTTTAATATGTTCAAAAAGGTTCCGCCGAAGTATTAATTTCGATTATTAAAAAAATTGTAAAACCAGGGTCTGAAATTTGGACGAATGAATGGACCCGGCTATTGGGGTATGTACCAATACAGTGTAAAGATACTGGTCCACCCTCAAACAATTTTTAAGGCGTTTGGGGTAAATTAGATCCCCATTTCTAAAAGAGTACACAGATCAGTTCATGGAAAAGTTATATGGAAAGCGGCACAGGGACACAATGAAAAATTTAATGCTGCAAATTAGCGAACGTTCTAGGTTTGTTTTTCTTATTATTTTTATGGATGTTTTTAACAGGAAAGTGTTTCGCTATTTTCGTTTAAGTTACTGTTATTTAATTAAATTTGAATTTATAGGCTTCTAATATTTTTTTTGTTTATTTGCATACAATTTTAAAATTTTGTTTGTTCGTCTGTGTATTTGGAATGGGCAAAGCTTGAAGGATAAACAGAGTTTGATCTTTCCTGGCAATGTCAGCTTTGCTCTTTGCTCAGCAGCGGATTTAGACTTTCGTTTAGGGGGGGGGGCAACATCACCTCGAGCTACACAAAAGTACAGACCAAAAAAAAAATGGGCAAGCTCGAGTGCGACATTACTTTTTATTGTTTAGGGTTCAAATAAATGTACACTATAATGGACGAAATATTTAAACCTGTTCTTGCGAAAACAAAACGGTTTGTCATCCTAACTTACCAATATTCTAGCATTTTTTAAATTATTTATACCTTCTGTCCATTTGGACTGATATATGAAAATTTTTCGAAAATACATTTTTTGGGGGATAATACCACGGGAGCTTAAAAATTACCGATAATTTTTCACGATTACGTGTTTTCTATAATTTCACGAGTCCGCAGGACGAGTGAAAGCAAAGAAATCACGTAAGAGTGAAAAATTATCAGTAATTTTAAAGCTCGAGTGGTATTTAGGGGATTATTTCACGAATGAAAACACAAATTAATATGACAACCAAGAAAATGACAGGAAAAAATTATCACTTATAATCTCCCTAGAGCTTGAATTATTTCCGAAAATTTTTTCGAGGTGCGAGTTTTTTCAAAATTTCCCGAGGCGTCAGCCGAGGGAAATTTTCTTATAAAAATTCGCAACAGAGAAAAAATTTTCGGAGATTACCAAAAATTATTTCAAAAAAAAAAAATACAAATTTTGACAATTTGGCAAGCGTTTATTTTGCTTTGAGGTTTGGTGTTTTAATATAAGGTGGCTATTTAATTACTTTTTTGACACTTTGACGTTTCAAAGGCGTGCCTAGTAAAATTTTGTTTGTGATTGAGTTGAGTACAAAAATAAAATGTTGCGTTTCGGAAAAGACAGTCAAGAAGTGATAAGAACTGAGGTAGATAACTTAACTCCCTCCAATACGAAGAGAACAAAGTCAACAATATGGAAACAATTCTGTTATTATTCTGACATCTGCACGTGACAGCTGTCAAGCCAGGGAAATTATCACTTATTAATTTTTCAACTAGGTCACGTGACCGAAAAAATTTCCGAAAAATTCAGGTTGTTGCCATAGTAACCTGTCAAAAACAAGGCATCTGATTGGCTTAAAACAACTGGTATAAAATTGTCGGTGTAATTTTTTTTAATTGACGTAAAAAAATTATCGCTGTAATTTTAAAAAAACGTCACTCATCTTACGGGACTTTTAACACATGAGTGAAATAATCTAAAATATTCTATATAAATATATTTTCTCGAAAACAGAACTTTTTCAATTAATACAGATATTCGAAAACTAAATTCTAAATTCTGAGACCAACTCGAATTTTTTTAAACACTTTTTGAAACTAATTTTTTTCAAGAATACATATTTTTGGAAAGACCATTTTTAAAACATTGTTTCGAAAAAGACTTGAAATGTTCATATCAAAAAACAACACTTTTTTAAAAGTAATTTACTACAGAGTAACAGCAAATATACAAGGAAACGTAAACCTGACCAAACAAAAAAAAGGTTCGTTTAGGGTAGTTTAGGATCTTTTTGTCATTTTTTCAATGAGTTTTCGACAATTCATTCATTGGTCATTTAAATTTAGAAAAACTGTTTTCTAAAAAATGTATTTCCGGGAAATGTATTTTTAAAAGGTTCTTTAAAACAAAAATTCGAAGTAGCTGCTTTTTGAATAAATTTACTTAAACATCAAAAAAAAATTGTTGAAACAAGATACAGCTAAGAGTTGGTCATCTTAGCTTACACGCAACAGGACAAATTGTTTGATTAATATGGAAGTGTAAATATTGTAACATCTTTTTATTTTATGCCTTCTGTATATTTGGGGAGATATACGAGTACTTACGAAAGTACAATAATTTGTCTAAAACCAATTCTTCATTTTTTATAAAGCACTTTTCAGAAATACAAACATCTTTTTCGAAATTAAATTTTCTCGAATAGAACTAATTTTTTCAAGCAACGGCTTTTATCGGGAAAGCTGCGTACCAAACCATAGAAAACCTGGCCAAACCAAAAAAAGGTTCCTTTGTGGTTGTTCAGGATCTTTTTTCGTCTTTCTTTCTTTAACATTTTCCAAGCTACTAGAGTTCATAATTTAATTTTCTAAATATTGTATTCAAAAAAATATATTATCCAAAAATGTACCTGTTTTAAAAATTATTTGTTTGATACATTTTTGAAAAAATGTACTTTCGAAATACGAGATTTTGGAAAAAATATTTTCAAAATATTTCATTAATTCGTTTTCCAAAAGCCTCTCTGAAAAAGCGGTCAGTACATTTTTGAAAACATGTAGGTTCGAAATATGTTTTCGAGAAAATATTTTTGAAAAATTTCGTTAATCCATTTTGGAGAAAGCTGTTTTTCGAAAAACTTTACTTTCCAAAGAGATGTTTTTTGAAAAAAAAAATTATTGGTTATTTGGTTCGTTTACAAGCCAAAATTATCCGGCGCAAATTTTGATAAGATCGCAGTGAGATGCGTAAGGAATGTTTTAAGAAACAATCTAAGAGCATATAAATCAAAAATGCCAAAAAAGGCTTGCATTTTTTATATTACATATTAGTATTGATCTATTATTCATATTTTTTTGGTATAATTCATTTCAAAGATCTTACCTAGACGGCAAAATGTTTGTTTTTGTTTATAATATTTTGTAGAATATGTAGAAATGGTTAATGTTTATGTTACAATATTTATTTTTATAAAATTCGATATTGAAATCCTTTTTGTACAAAGCTCTAGGAAAGGGATCCCCTGCGACCTCACCCCCCCCCCCTAAATCCGCCACTGCGTTTGCTCTGGTTGAGGGTTACTCAGGATACTTTTCTGTTTTTTTTTTTACAGCAGAAGGTCCTTAGTAAACCTTCTATACAACGCTGACATTACCCAGGTGAAGCCTGCAGGCTGGGCAGTCTGTTCTGGCAATGTCAGCAATTCTGTGCGGGTGTGCTCAGGTTTGCTCAGGTTTGCTCAGGCTTGCTCAGGATCCTTTTCTGTATCTTTTTGACAACAAAAGATCCTTAGCGAATCTGCTGCACAACGCTTACATTGTAGTACCCCGCTAACCTTGCCTATAACATATTGATAATTTAATATTTTTATATTTCTGTTGATATTTCCTTTTTATTTAAGGAAGTTTAATAAATAATTTATATTTTTATGATATTTTTAATAGTTTTTAGTTTAGTTTGGGTTGAATCTGGTGTTAGGTATACCTATCAGATAGTAAGAAATACAAAATTGATTAAATGTTAAAAACGTTGCGTAATTAGAGAACTAATAAAATGATGTTCCTGAATTTTTTAGATAATTTTTCATTTCCGATTTATTTAAAAAAAAAACTGAATTTTCGAATTTTGAATAATTTTTTTTTCTGGCGTTAATATGAAAGGTAGAGCAAAACTAATAAAAATTCTTTATAACAACTTGTAATGAACTTAAAGATTACGCTAGCATTTTTTTATTCGACTTTGGTCTTTGAGCAGCGATCATCAACTTCATTTTTTTTTAAATACGGTCCTGATTTTTTTATGTCAAATTTTAGACGCCCCTTTTATTCTGAATTCAACACAGTGTACTATACATCATGGTTAAATTACGTTTTGAGTCTTTCTTTCACCATTATTAAGAAATTTCTGTTATGCGTACCTGTCTCTTAGAACATTTCATATATTGTTCCAGATTTTGTAATTTAATGAAGAAAATAATGGAGCATATTTAATCTTTTTAATTTCATATTTTAAGTATGGATTGTAAATAAGAAAAATAATCAATTACTATAGTTACTGTTAAAAATATTCCAAGACCAGTGTATACCACACATTATGGTTTATTGAGTTTTGAGCCGTTTTTGACCATTAATGACAAATTTTAGGTTCATAGGTACATGCAGAATGTTACGTAGAATACCATGACGTAGCTAGGTTTTTTCTAAATATTATAATTTTCGAGTAATGAAGTAAAGTTGTGGTTTTTTAAATGGGACGCCACATATATTTATACGTCGTTACATTCCTCTTATCGAGGGCTTTTCAAAAATATATAATACTTGATAATTATTTTTTCAATGAAGCCGTTAATCACAATTTTTAATAAAAATGTCAATATTTTATAGTAGGCCGTGGAGTAAAACGTAAACCTACACATTACAGATATTGTTCGAATTGGTTTCTGAACACAATATTGGCAAATTTTTTTATTCTTCTTTTAAAGCTTTTAAAAAGATCACTAGCCGTGCTTGCAAAATTTCTGAATTTTATTTCAGTAGCATTACGCAATAATTCTTCTATCGTTTGATGCCGGGGACGATATATTTTATTTTCCAAATAATCCCAAAAAAAGTCGAGAACTGACAAATCAGGTGACCTGGGAGGCCATCTTATGGGGTCATGTGTGCCGATGCTGTGACCAGGAAAATGATTTTACAGATAAGTTCTTATAACGTGAGAATTATGAGCAGGAGCTCCGTCTTGCTGAAAAAACATATTATTTCACTGGGCCAAAGGAACATCTTCGCGAATTTCTGGTAACATATTTTCCAGGAAATGTAGATATCTGTTGCTTCCTACATATTAAATTTTATATTAGACCGAATATGAAGCAGGAAACACTGAAGCCAAATCTGTCCTGTCGCTCCCTTGGAAATATTATAACGTGTTCGTTTTCCTGCTACCAGTATCCACTGTTTTGTTGATTTAAAATTCCTACGCTGGTAATATAGGCTTCATCCGACCATATAATTTTACTGTAAAAATGTCGATTTATATTAATCTTTTGTAAATACCAGTGACAAAATTCTAGACGTCGCACACACGGCAAAATATCTCAACTAGTTGGAGAAAAATATATGATTTCTAATTCATCAGTTGTTTTTTAAATTTTATGGCTATAAAAAGGTTTATTCCATAAAAAATCATGGGCTAAATAGGCCTTCAATCGCACACTAAGGGTGGTACCTAGGTAAAATGAGCATCTTCGAAGTTTTAAACCCTACTAAAACGAAATTTGTTATGTGTGGTTTCATATACAGTGAGGGCATAAAGTCTGGAAACACCTAGTTTTTGACGAAACTATACATTTTCTGAAGAAACGCCGAAACACGTCGACTTTTCTCTCATTTTCTACATATTCTAAAAATATTTGATTATATACAGGGCGTGCCATAAAAGGTGGGCATTTGTCAAATTTGATTTTTTAAATAGAACACCCTGTATATTATTCCATTTTTGAATTGTGCGTTAGAAAATTAACATCTTTTGTATAAACCACCCTTCCTCTAAAGTCAATTGTTTGCGAGATATTGCAACTTGAAAATTGGTAATTCTTACACCTTGAATTATTGCACTACCCTGGAAACCAGCATGTCCCATTATGATAGTTGTGTCAAAAATCAAACACATTTAAATAAGATAGTAATTTGTATCTTAAAATATGCTTTCCGAGACCCAAAGGATTGAAATCCTTATGATGTTTGGCTGGGGAGATCGTCGTAGGCATCTTGACGAAGTTTGCGAACTTTTTAATAAAATTTCATGAACATGGGACTGTAAAAGATCTGCCCAGGACAGGTAGGCCCAAATTAGATGATAATATTAAATTAGATGTTTTACTCAGTTACAACGAGAATCCACATTTGTCAAGCCATCAAGTGGCATTAGATTTAAACGTGTGTCAGTCATCAGTGAAAAATATTCTGCATAAAGAGAAATATCATCCATACAAAATAAGACTAATACATGAATTAAACGAAGATGACTATGACCGCCGACTCCAGTTTTGTGAAAATATGCAAGAACGGTGCAACATGGATCCCTTGTTTTGTGCAAATGTTTTATTTTCGGATGAAGCTACCTTTTTTCTCAATGGTACTGTCACCCGGCAAAACTGTAGGTATTGGTCTAACGAGAATCCCCATTGGGGTCAAGTGGCTCATACGCAACATCCCGAAAAAGTCAACGTTTGGGCAGGAATATTTCAAGACCAGATTGTTGGTCCCTATTTTTTTGACGAAAATTTGACCTGCCAAATGTATCTAGACTTTTTGCAAGTAGAGTTAATTCCTGCCTTAGATCAGCGGTATCCAGGTGATGAGCCTGATACACCAGCCTTAACAATGTTGTATCAACAAGATGGGGCCCCACCTCACTATGCGCTAGATGTTAGGCAATATCTCAACGAGATATTTCCTAACAGGTGGATAGGACGTCGTGGCCCCATAGAATAGCCTGCGAGGTCATCGGATTTGACCCCCCTTGATTATTTCCTGTGGGGTTATTTAAAAAGTAAAGTTTACTTTAACAGACCTCCTAACATAGAAGCTTTAAAAAATCGTATAAGGGATGAAATTCGGCAAATTTCGCCACCTTTCATCCGTAACGTACAAGAGGAGTTTATGGATAGGCTAGGATATTGCCGGGAAGTTAACGGTCAACAATTTCAGCATTTGCTGCGTTAAAATTGTCTCAGTTGGATTGTTGTTGTTAAAATAAAAATGTGTTAATATTTGACTTTATTTAATTTTGCGGTCTAACAATTTTCAAGTTGCAATATCTCGCAAACAATTGATTTTAGAGGAAGGGTGGTTTATACAAAAGATGTTGATTTTCTAATGCACAATTCAAAAATGGAATAATATACAGGATGTTCTATTTAAAAAATCAAATTTGACAAATGCCCAACTTTTATGGCACACCCTGTATATAATCAAATATTTTCAGAATGTGTAGAAAATGAGAACAAAATCGACGTGTTTCGGCGTCTCTTCCGAAAATGTATAGTTTCGTAAAAAACTAGGTGTTTCCAGACTTTATGCCCTCACTGTATAATATATTTAGATATTTTTGCGTGTTTCATAAAACTACACTATATTGTATTATAAGAAATGTCATTATAAATAAATACTCTAGTCTTTTTGTTGAGATAAGGAACCCTCCACCTGGTCCTTGACCTTGAGATATTGGGGAATATCTATCATCATTAAAACTTCGGGCGCCAAACTTCTCCCTATTTTTTATGGGCTTTTCGCTTGTCCGATATTAGGGGATCTGATGCGATAAGCATGTTATGTATAATATCTGTATTAGTGTTTTCCCTGGAAGTTTTCCTAGAATGAAACAATCGTGTTTTCTTATAGAATTTATGGCTTGCCTCAAGCAGGTCTTCTGATAACTGTCCATGTAAAAGAATTTTGTGCACCGTGGCACTTATTTTGTACCATCCGTAGAGCTGCACACATAAATTAGCCGTTTGCCAGCAATATTCCTTAAATTCAGCAATCTTAATATAGTGCCCACTAGAAATGGTGGATAGTAGGTATATTTGAGAATCGCTTTATCAAGCTGCTGTCAAGACCCGTAATTTTAGCGGCTTTATCGGGTTCATCAAAACATTTTCTGGCCGTATTCCCGTCATTACTGTTCCCGCCTCCTTGTTTCGGTTGATCTACTACAAGGCCCATTTCGTTGTAAAATTTATTTGTTATACTATCCTTTCTATTTTTTACTTGTTTTTTTGCTTCGTTACCTCTGACCTGCCATTGGTGAATCTCTAATTTGTAAGATATGTGAAGTAAAAACTCAAAACATCGTAAATATGCATGTAGAACAGAGAGTCCAAATATGTATGTTGGTGCGTTGCAGGGTCTATAACGAATATTTTGTAAATCATTCATATCCTTGGGCGTAAGTTTACAAACATTACACGTTTGTGATGAAAGTGATTCACTTAGGACGTTAACTGTCTTGCCATCTAACATCGTACACACCGGCTTATGGTTGTATGAAAATTCTTTACCGGCTATAAAAATGTTTGTAGGATTAAGCTTCTTAATCTGACTTTCTACTTCGTCATACATCTTTTTGACATTTTCTGGGGTTTCTTTTTGTAGTTTCAACAAAACTGGACGGTTATACCTTATGGACGATGTACTTGGATTTTTACAAAATATGTGTTTAATGTTATCTGCCATAACGGATATTTCTAACGACACAATGGTACATAATATTATATTTGAATCTTGAAATTTTTTTTGGTCGGCAAATTTTTATTTGTAAATATTGTGTCCGATACTGCCGTCTATCCCCCACTTGTAAACTACATCAAGTTGTGTAATTAGTGGGAATACGCTGAAAAACTTCAGCCCGAACAGTAGTTAACCGCTTCAAGGTGAAGTCAAGAAGATCTTGCAATGGGATTGTTATTTCAGTGTCCGTAATAAAAATATAAAAATATTTTGTGGGTAGCACTGCGTACGTGCTTCAGCAATAACATTGTGGGGGGGGGGGTAGATATTTGCACCCCTTTTTGGCCTCTTGCTGTATTTGAATATATTGTTCTTTTCCTAACTCAGTGTTATAATCAACAATAAGTGCCAGGGCTTCCTCAGGTGTGTAAGGCGTGTATGTCAGTGTCAAAGGACTTCCATGAACCTCTTTCATTCTTTTAAAAGTCCTTGGTGTAGAATCCGCTGCTAACTTAATCACTTCAGCAGCAGCCCGCTTACCATGCTTCTACAAGGTTTTAGCAGTTGCGTAGCATAGTGTGTTTTCACTTTCCTTCAGAATAAAGGTGCGCGCACACTTAGGCGAAGCGTCGCGAAGCGAAGAGAAGAGAATTTTATCCGTCCAAGAAACTTACGTGCAATCAAATGGAAGCCCGCACAACGCTTCTCGGCGCTTCAGTGTGCGGGTTCCCATTTGATTGCATGTAAAGTTCTTGGATGGATAAAATTCTCTTCTCTTCGCTTCGCGACGCTTCGCCTAAGTGTGCGTGCACCTTAATTGGTGCAACAATTCTTGATTTTGTCCTCTCTGAACCTTCAGTAAACAATTTTCTTGGTCGTCCCTTTATACGTGTTTTCGGCTCGGTATTCGGTATATTTACTTTACGTTCAAATACTGTAGGCAATTTTATGTCTGTTTCTAGCCATGCTTTGTTGTTTTTAAGAAATCTATCGTGGATCCTTCTGCAATTCTTCCACTTTGATATAAATTGGTATACTTTAACTAATGGAAAGTGAAACCGCAAAAAAAAGTAACGAAGCCGACACCTTTGACGCAGCAGTGCCGATAAGGTCCAGCCATAGGCGTCCCAAAATATTCTAACCAATTTAAGATGGGACACAATAAAAAGTTTTAACATTTTAACCAAATATTATTTATAAGTATATCAAAACCTAACTGAATCTGCAAAAACGATGTTTAACCATAGAAATAATTGTATTCATGGGAGTACCGTCGACCGATAATTGAGACTTTAAATTAATGGCATAAATACGTTGTTATTTTTATGATCGTTTTGTGGTAAGTGTAACTATATTATATTTACACCGTCGTCCGCTCCCCAGGCGCGCACGTATGGGCGTACTTTTACGACGCGCGGTTTGTCATGATCGAGATCAGCTATTCAACTGAGAACCAAGGAAACACATAATGGGTCGGATGCGTTGTGCATGTCACTTTCTTGTCGTTGTTAGCCAGGGCCACGCCTCTTGACTATAATTATTTTTCCTAAGTTTTTTCCTGGAATTATAACTTAGACCACTATCTGTCTAAGAAACCATTTTTACCGTTTCGTGAATACCGTTCTGGTCCCTCTAGTCGGTGCAAGACTCCCTTGACCAAGAACGTTGATTTATCCCAAATTAACCAAGTATAGACTTCCTACATCTGAGTACAAAAGCCTGCGTCTAATTTCGAGACGCGGAGTGCATGTCTTTCATGCGTTTCACTCAATCGTAACGACAACCGCAGAGACCGCCACACTGAATTTAATTACTAAGGCGGAAGACTTTCGTCCTCTTTCCGGTATATAGACTCTATTCATGGATTGTCCTGTCAGGCATTCAGCAAAAAACCCGCCGCACGGCCCAATTCGTTTAATTGTCCGATTAAAGTTGTCCATTTCTCAGCAGCATTTTGGAATAATTTTCCTCCTTTAAACCATCTTCCCCAAGACATGTATCCAGGTTGAATCTCCTTACGGGTTAATATAGTATATAATTAATAATAATAATAATAATAATAATAATAATAATAATAATAATAATAATAATAATAATAATAATCATAATAATGAGGTAACCGCAACAGAATATGGCCGTGTCTAGCGCAAAGATTATCAATTACATATTCATTTTTAAAATTTCGACTCTATCATTTTTATCAGCTCTTTTTGACCGTGACCTTTTCAGGAATTTCCATATTTTTATGCCTCATAAAATTTAAAATGACATCCTTTTTAGTATTATTATTCGGTATTTTGTTTAATATACGCGAATGCGAATGATATGGTGCATTGTCCATGACGATTACCGAGTTTGGTGGAATGTTCGGTAAAAGCTGATCAACAATTCTTTCGCTTTACCGAATGATCTGTAACATATCTTGTTTTAATTACGCGATAAATTGTAGATATCGAAAGTTGTGTTAATTCGTTAACTCTTTTTATAATGGCTTTATCTGACTGTGCCGGATTTTCTTTTTTAAACAGCCGTAAATATTTAGAATTATTCGTTGACTTTGACCATGTAAATCTTTGTTAAACTCCGAACATGTTTCGACTGGCGATGCCACGGTCGGTACCGAAGGTAATTCAACATGTAATAATTCGCTTTCATCTACCTCAAAAGGTCGCCAAAAAGCCATTATTATAATAAAAATTCACTTACATAAACCAAGTATCTAAAAACAAAAATACTTATAATACGCACGTCACTGGTAAAACCCTAAAACTTAACTGTTTTACATAAATCATATTCTTAACGAGCATCTGTCTAGACGTAACATCTCAATTAAATGTAAATGACTCCGTCCTCTGCGACGAGTGGAAAAGAGACAAAACACATCGTCGCTGCAGGTGTCCCTTCACGAGACAGGCAGCTGCTCTTTGCATTGTATATATATTTTTTTGGTACCATACGGCTTATCAAGTGCATATTGACTTATAGAGTGTATAAAACTGTTTTGGTAAGTTTTGTATCATTTTCTTTAGGGCGTAGCGAAAAGAATCATGATTTTTTTTGGTATCTACCCTCGTTGCGTTACCTGACGATTTACCTTATCTATTTTATTAGACTGTTTGTAGCAGGGTGTATATTTTATACTTACTAAACTGTACTTGCCAAAATGGTACTAAAAATATTTGATAACCTTTCATACTGTAATTTAATTTAAGTATCTACTACCCATATGTTCAAGTAGGTATTATTTTATTAATGACCAAATCCTTTTAGCTGTCGACAAGCTTTTCTAAAATAAGAGTAAATATATTTTATTTTGGGGAATGGTTTGTTTTATTGCCTGCTAAAACACATGCAAAGAATTTTATAACATTTTTTAAAATCAAATATCAGCTTAAGTTCTGAGTTTATTAAGCTGTAAGCGTATTTTTCTTTAACAAAAACTCAGTGGCGCCCTAGTGCTTTGGAAAACCTAAACAAGGAAGAGGAAAAGGGAAAATTAAAAAACCTACGGCCCATAAATGCTCCTGGCGAAAAGCTGCCGCGCACTTGTAGCACTTCTGGGTAGTTAAATTTATCAATTTAACCCCAGAACGCTGCAAGTTAAATAGCGCCCAGTAACGTGAGGCTCCGAATTTTCCATTTTCCAAATTAAGAACGTTAAAAATTATTTAATATTAAACTATTTTTTAATTCCAGGCATTTAAGTAAATTTTATTTTCTCAAGTTGCATGTGTTTGGTAGCATAAACAAACTTATTCTTATCTACGAATGATAACAAAATTCTTGATATTTTTACCTACTCTTTTTAGACTGTATGAAATTCCTTTTTTTGTGGTACACATACATTCCTTTGCGATTTTGACTAGATATTTATGAAATATTTTATTTAGAATACAAATAATATAGTACCGAAAATATTTATAGAAATGGATTACCAATTTTCCCCTAGACATCTTTTGTTACCTGAGATTGATTATGAATTGAATATTCGTGGTGTTAGAAGTAGAAAAGAACGTTCCGAAAAAATTAAAATTTTAGCTAGACTCTTGCAGAAAGAAGCCCAAGGAGCTGATAAAATTGATTTAGATAATTATATAAGTGATTTTGACACAGAACGCGATGCTATTAACGCGACGGTTGTCGATATAACCGGTCTTATCTTAGATTTCGAAGGCAATCCCGAAGATACGCTTCTAGCTAGAATAAAATCACGAATTGCTCATGTTACGAACCGCGTTCTTAGACTTAAAATTCCTACCGAAGGGGATGATATCGAAGACGTAAAACTTTATAAAGAAGAAACGTACGCAACATGCCTTCAATTAGATGCAGATGTACATGCTAGAATAATTATTACCGATACCGCGAACACAAGTAACCAAAGTTTTCCTAGACCATCAATAGTAAATGTTCCACCCCCTGTAATAACGTGTCAAAATAAACAGATTTTACTTTCAGATTGGAATGTTAAATTTAACGGGGATCCAAAAGCCGTGTATAATTTTATTGAACGCATAACTGAAGTCGCGGACGCGCGGGGTGTTTCTGAAGACGATTTATTTAAATCGGCTGTTGAATTGTTTGTGGGCGATGCTTTTGTTTGGTACCGTAGCATAAAGAGCTCTGTTTTAAATTGGCCCGATTTATTAGAAAGGATAAAAAGAGACTTTCTATCGCCGTGTGTAGAAGACGAAATTTGGGAACAAATAAAATCGCGCAAGCAACGCAAAGATGAGTCGGTCATAATTTTTGTAGCTCAGCTAGAAAATCTTTTTTCGAGACTAAGCAGAACCCCATGTGAAACAACTAAAGTTAAAATTTTAAAACAAAACCTTTTAGCCGAACATATTACTCAGCTAGCTTTATGTACCATTGATTCCGTTCAAGAATTGGTAAATTTAGTTAAACGTTTAGAGGAGGCTAATTACATAAAAAATAAAAATCGTTGTTCTGTTTCTCGTTCTTCCTCTCAACTCTGTGAAATTAATACGGATAATAAGAATAATTCAGGCAATAGGAATAGACAAAATATTTCAAATTTTCCGTCTCGTGTTTTTGAACGCCACGTTTCGACACAAAATTCCTCCTCAGGAAACAGTAAAATAAAATGTTGGAATTGTAGTAAGTTAGGTCATGTTTTCTCCAATTGCAAAGCAAAGAGAAATAAATTCTGTTTTGGTTGCGGTGCTGCCAATTTTACTATTAGAAGTTGTACAAGGTGTTCAAAAAACTAAATCGTAGCGGCATACGTTATGGCCGAAACTATGTCGCAAATAAAAAGGCCAAAATTAAAAATAAAAGCTATCCTACTGTTGAACAAACTAAATACATAAAATTCTTTAAAAACTTTTATCATAACTTAAAATTTCCCGTAGTGAGGAATGAAATTTCTCCAATGTTGGAAAAAAGAAATTTTGACAATAGACCTTATATTTCAGTAAAAATATTTGATACCGAAGTAATTGCTCTTTTCGATTCCGGCGCAACGTCGTCAATTATCGGTGCTAGCGGTCAAAACATTTTAGATCAGTTTAAAATTAAAATAAACCCAGCGAGTGTAAAAAATATTTCCGTTGCAGACGGCTCGCCGCAAAAACTGATAGGCCTGGTTGATTTACCAGTGGTGATTAGCGATGAATGTCGTGTAGTTAGGGCATTAGTTGTACCTTCAATACGCCATGGGTTTATTTTCGGTAGCGATTTTGCACGCCAATTTTCACTATTATTGGACTTTAGAAATAATACATGGAATACTCAGAATAATTTAACTAGCATATCAAGCACGAATCAAACTAATTTAAATTATTTGGTGACTTTAGATGAACTAGAGTTTGAGCAAAGAGCAGCCGCTCAAAAATGTATCGATTCTTTTCAAGAAATTTCTAGTGAAACGCGTTTGGGGCGTACAGATAAAATTACTATGACAATAGATACTGGCGACGCAAAGCCATTTAAGAAAAAACAATACCTTATGTCACCTTATATGTCAGAAATTTTAAATAAGGAGCTAGACGAGATGTTAAATTTAGATGTTGTCGAACCTTCAAATAGCCCTTATTGTGCACCGGTTTTACTTGTGAAAAAATCAAATGGTTCTCATAGACTGTGCTATGATGGGCGCATGCTTAACGCGCAGACGCGTCACGATTCCTACCCTTTGCCTAGTATCGACCGTATTTTGAATATGTTAAGGGACGCAAAATTTATATCGACTATAGATTTACGCAAGGCGTTTTGGCAAATACCGTTAGACGAAAAGTCACGCGAAAAAACCGCATTTAGTGTCACCGGTCGAGGTCTTTTTCAATTTAAAGTTGTTCCGTTTGGACTTTGTAATGCTGCGCAAGTACAGCAACGTTTAGTTGACAAAATTTTTGGGCCACGTTTCGAGCCTAAAATATTTACCTATCTTGACGATATAATAGTGTTAGGGTCTACTTTTGAAGAGCATTTATCTTTGTTAAGAGAAGTAAAGAATCGTCTTAAAGACGCAAACTTGACTATTAGTATAGAGAAATGTGAATTTTTTAAAACTACCCTTAAATTTCTTGGTTATGTTGTAGGCGCAAACGGGTTACGTACCGATCCTGAGAAAATTTCTAGTATGATAAATTACCCGCGTCCTACGAATAGTACCGAAATTAAACGATTTATTGGACTATGTTCGTGGTACCGTCGTTTTATTAAAGACTTTTCTACTTTGACTTCTCCTATTAACGATTTATTACGTGGTAAGAAAAAAAGAGAGCCTATTAAGTGGACGAATGAAGCAGAGGAGGCTTTTACGAGAATTAAGCAAGCCTTGGTGTCTGCTCCAGTTTTATGTCAACCTGATTTTACTAAGCCTTTTACTGTTCAAAGCGACGCTAGTGATACGGGTTTAGGCGGTGTGCTTACCCAAATTTTAGACGGTGAAGAACGGGTTATCGCGTACGCGAGTCGTTCTCTTACTAGAACTGAGCGTAATTATACAGTAACCGAAAAGGAATGTCTAGCCTTGTTATTTAATTTAGAGCGTTTTCGACCGTGGATAGAGGGTGTTAGGTTTACAGTAATAACCGATCATTACTCTTTACTTTATCTGAATAACCTAAAAAATCCTACGGGAAGACTTGCACGATGGGCGATGAAATTGCGCCAGTACAATTTTGATTTAATTCATAGAAAAGGACGTTTTAATGTAGTCCCTGATGCTTTAAGCAGGATTCCACAAGTATCCTTAATAGACGTTTCCTTAGAACAGCTAGATCCGTGGTATATTACGTTGAAAGAAAAAATAGTTAAAAGCCCCGATTCTTACCCTCATTTTAAGGTAGAAAATAATATAATTTATAAGCTTATTTTGTCTAGATCTAAAGTAAAGACTAATATAAACGAGTGGAAAACTTTAGTTCCAAAGTACTTGCGTAATAAAATAGTTAGTTCTTGTCATGATCCACCTACTTCTGGACATTTTGGTTTCTTTAAAACTTTAGGTAGAGTTCAAGATAATTATTATTGGCCGCGAATGAGAAAAGATATTTTGCGGTATGTTAAAGCTTGTAAGGTGTGTTCTTCACAAAAATTAGCTAACAGTCCGCGTATGGGTTTTATGGGTGCTGAGAAATCCGTACAATTTCCCTGGCAAATTATTGCCGTAGATTTAATGGGACCTTTTCCCCGGTCTTCCAAGGGTAATGCTTATTTACTCGTCGTGGGAGACTGGTTTACTAAATATACTCTCCTTCATCCGATTAGACAAGCTACAGCTAAGAGTGTAATAAAATTTATCGAAGAAGAAGTTTTTCTTGAGAGAGGCGTTCCTCGATTTATATTGTGTGACAATGGTTCACAATTTGCCGGTTCGGAGTTTAAAAAGCTTTCTCAGCAATACAATGTTCAAAAAATTTGGTATAGCCCTAAATATTCCCCCCACTGTAATTTCGTCGAGCGAAATAATAAAACTGTCGGAACCACAATCCGTTGTTACATTGAAGAACATAAAGACTGGGATAAAGAATTACCCAAAATTAGACATGCCATTAATACCGCCAAACACGAAGTGACTGGTTACTCACCAGCGTTTTTAAATTACGGTCGTTATGTACCTATTTCTGGTCGTTACTACGGGGATATAACTTCTACCGAAGGTATAGAGATTACTGCCGGAGATCGCGACGAGTACGTCGGCGATGTTAAAAATTTATCGGATATTTTCGAAGAAGTTCGAAAACGGTTGCACGATGCGTATAGACGCTATGCCAAGTCTTATAACCTCCGGAAGCGAGATGCTAGTTTTGAACAGGGTGAACGGGTTTGGCGACGCAACAAAGTTTTATCGGACGCAGCAAATAAGTTTTCCGGTAAATTAGCCCCTAAATATGTTCTTGGTACCGTAGAAAAAAGAATCTCTCGTTTAGTCTATGAATTGCGCAACGCAGACGGCACACCCGCTGGTCGTTGGCACGTGAAAGATTTAAAACCATATTTTGGTTCTAATTCAGATGTCTCTGTAAATTAACAGGAATGCAGATCTTACGTAGTTCTAAAAAAAAAATGTCTAGAATACTGTCGAATATCTTTGAATACCTAGTAACTTGTTGTAAATTTTGTTTTATCCGTGCACTAAAGTTTTGGTAGACTTTTACCGATTAAGACTATAGCCGAATTGTGACTGTACCCGAATTATGACTTATCAAACTGTGACTCCAGTAGGACGTTTTGATACGCGTG
The DNA here is from genome assembly GCA_963971165.1 of Philopedon plagiatum. Lineage (NCBI taxonomy): Eukaryota > Metazoa > Arthropoda > Insecta > Coleoptera > Curculionidae > Philopedon > Philopedon plagiatum. The sequence goes on along the minus strand of OZ020196.1, from coordinate 4,685,391 downwards.
AGATATCAACCCAGAACTTGGTGTACGAGATAAAAAATATGTTAACTGTAGTTAACATATTTTTATTTTTCGAAGGGGGTAGTGTAGCATTTCAAATGCTACATTGTTTTTGAAATTACTTTTTAGTGCATTTGGTTTTCCTGACAAGATGGTGAAGATGATTTTGTAGAAAATTTTGACATTACTTTAAGGCAAACACTAAATATCTCATAAAATCTTATTTTATTAAATTATTAATTTCTTACACAAATAACAAGCATTTATGTTTTACAAGGATGTAGGTTATGCAACTTAGCATCCTATTTTATTCTATATAGTTGAACCCCACAATGTTGTGCGGGTCCAGAATGTTTTAATTTTATTTCTGCACTTGAGTTGATTCACCCTAAAAGATCAATTTACAGTATTGTATTCATTGTTTAATTTAGCATTTCCTAAGAATATTACCTATATCATTGCGTGTACTTTAAGAACTACGTAACGACTGGCCCTGATAAAAAAATTCCTATTCTTGTAGCACGTTTCTCCCATTTTAACTGTATATAGTATATTTTGATTAATTGTAAACTAAAATAAAATACTAATTAATAATTGATTACTAATCCTAATTAACGAAGTGAGTACTTTGTTTTTCTAAGGCTACAGTGTCTGCACGTCCAGAGAATCTTCCGTTTCTTTTCTTCTTATTTCCTAATATGATTGCCATTTCAAAACATCGTGTTTACTTTTGGGAACAACCAAAATATAATTATGTAGAGGCCGAGTTTTGAACGGCGCACATTCGGGCTGACGCAATAACTACTTGAATACAAGGACACAATGCTTATCTGTGACGTCATCAGCCGTGGTCATATGAATAAATGAATACAATATTATATTATATGCTTTTTTTGGATTTATGTTTTTGTGTGACTTATAAATTTGCACTTTAGACCATCATTATTTAAATATTTAAAATTGCATTTGGGCAAATTATGCGTTAATAAGATCTAAAATATGTATAAGTGATAAAAACTATAATGATTTTAAAAAGAACTACTTTGTGTAAAATGTTTTACTGTAGTTTTTTTAGGTACATATTTTAAGGTGAGTATTAATACCAATAATAAAAAATAATATCTTCTATTAAACTAAGAAATCCTAAAGATTTTGCCTCAGATATTGTGTATCCAAAAATTTAGGTACTCGAGGATTTACGAGTAACTAAGTACTGAGAAAAATTTACTGAAAATCATCATTGGATTACCTAGCCACTTTAAAGTTAAAGTGAATGTATGTCCAATTATTTTGTATATGTATTTAATTTCCTTTTATGACCTTTACCTAATCGGTTATTTTTCTTGGCACAGTAATTTTTGAGCAGAGTGTTGGTAATACTGCTAAGTAAAATATCAATAATTGTTTTTGCTGAGTGTGTATTGCAGCCATCAAAGTATATTAAAAATTCTTGTTTAAGGATATATTTAAATACGAGATTAGTCAGAAATGATTTTTGAGAAAAAATGTTTAAGAATGTATTCTCATGGTCACTAAGTATTTTCTGGAATAAAATATATGAAACAATAACTATTTCAATTACATGATCTCTAGGATATTGCAGGGCACCTCTGCTTAAGTTAGTTATGAGATTAAAATTATCTTCAACAATAAGTTCTTTATTGCATATCAAAGAATTTTTGCAATAATTGCATTTCAGCTTCTTTAAAGCAATATGGCTGCAATATCCCCCCAGATACGTAATCACAGGCATTTTTGGTTTAAAGTTGTCCATATCTTCAGCACTGTCCTGTTCGTCACAATCAGGTGATTCGTAGAATTTTTCAATTCTTAACTCTCCAAAATTATGGGATTTTAGTGTCAATATTGATTGAATTCGTAGTCGTTTTTCAGATTCATAAAGTTGTCGAATTGAGATGTGATAATGTCCACCCGCTAACTGTCTATACTTTCCAAAGCGATTTTCTAAGGGATCAGTTTGCAATTTTCCTAACAAAATATAATTTAAATTTAATTCCTCAAAACAATATTTCCCAATTTCCAGCACACCATAAATTGTATGGGACAAAGCTGTGTGAGTTTGGCGTGTTAATTTTTTTAAAAAAATTTCTGATTTCCAGTTATCTAACCAAATCAACATTTGTTTCAAAAAGTCAAGTTTTGGGTCGTTTACTATTTTACCTTTTACAATAGGTTCCTGGAAAATATCACGCAAACGCTTTCCTTTTAATGGTGTTTTGACGTTTATTATATTCCACCACTTTACTATTATTTTCAAAAACTCGGCTGTGTCCTGAGCATTGGGGATATCTTTGTCAAAATTTTGTAAGCCCTCAATTACAAAAGGATTAAAAACTTTTAATGCCAGTTTTACATTTTGTCTTTCCATGCTAGACGGATACAGAGCTTTTAAATTTAAAGAGAAGCCAAATTTTAGTAACATGTTGTGTTCCAAGTCATGCAATTTTTTAAGAGATGCAAAACATGCAACTTTTTCTTCGCCAGTAAAAAAGTCGGGATATGTAAATGTCTGATCAGGTTTTGAGTTTAGCCAGGCATTGAATATACATTTTAAGAGATGGACAGAATCAAACAAGTGAAATAAAGGTCTTTTAGCATCGACAGGGTGTGGGAACACTATATTAAGTTCTTTTTTTGGTGAAAAATTTGACATAGCTTTTCCATTAATGGCATTGTTGTCACTGAGTACACAAAAAACTATATAACCGATAGCCTCTAAATGAGTTATTATTGTTTTGATAAAATGAAAAAGCAATTCATGGTTAATTTTAGATATAGGGGCAATGTGAACAACTTCTTCCAAATCTGAACAAATACTTGTAATCATGAAAGTATATGCAGATGTTGCTAACAATTCGTTATTATTTACTGATGCCCCCACCAGGTTTCCCCCTTTATAGTCTAAATAAGGGTTAATATGAATTTCATCCATTAGCAGACAAACATTTTTGTCTTGATCATTTAAATATTTAAAAATATTTTGTGCGTAAGTCAAAAAAAATTTTTTCTCATCAATATGGGGATCAGTTAAAAAATTATTACAGACGCCTTTGATAGTTTCAGGATGGGGTAAAATTATTGGCCAGTGATTTCTTAAATATCTGTACGCATGAGGACTGATTGTATATACAATTGAACAAAATACCATAGTTGTAGTGGAATATCTGTATCGTTCTTTTGGCAAAGTTCTTAATTTTATTTGTTCGGAGATAAATTGCAAAGCTTGTGCTAAAATATCATTGTCTACTTTTAAGTTTTTTAGCAAATCTGAAACAAAGTTCAAAATTTCATTAATTTTTGACATATCCATGTTATTTTTTCTGTAGTCATATTCGGGATCGCGGTCAGGATTCGAGTTATTTTCAGAGTTATTATTGTCTTGTTCGGAATCTAAAGGAAGAATATTCATCGAACAATCAATGGTATCAAGTAAATTTCGCAATTCATCCAAACTACTTGACAAAAAGGGCGTTTTTAGTTTATCAATTTGTATACTTACTGGTTGTCCGTACAAGTATGTACTTATTTCTAAATTATTATTTATTTTAACAGCCCACGTAATTGAAGGCCCCGGAATATGCTTAATCTTAAAGAGAGTCTTTGAAGTTTTTTCATTAATAATAAACCACCCTTCATTTAAACTAAATGTTTTAAACAAATTATTAAATTCTTCAAAAGTTTTATAATTTGTAAGTTCTTTATGTATTAAAATTTCACGCTTGCTTTCTTCAATACCTTTTTGAAATCGTAATTCGTCTAGTTCTTTAAGTTTTTCTTCTCTGCTTTTTCGATGCGTTAAAGTTTTTGATAAGTATTTTGGACAATTGGAAAATTTACTAGGTACGCTGTGCTCTTTTAATCTTGGTATATTTAACTTTACAGAAACGACCTCACCGGTTCTCGTGTCTTGCTGACTATACTGCCTGATAAAATCATCTTCTGTAAAATGAAGCTCACATACTCGGCTACTAGCATTTGGAATAAAATTTTCACGATGTACGGCATTCTGCCATTTCACTTGCCCTTCCACACTCTTAGGAAAACGAAATACTCGTACTGTTGGTCCGTTTGGGTAATTACCCTTACAACCGACTACACAACATCTATAAGGCATTTTAATAATTATTTAAAACACTATTGAAACCGGTAATACACTTTGTTTTTTCACTAAATACACAAAACACTTGTAGATTGTTAACACGAAAAGGAAAACTGCATGTCATATGGTACAACGTTGCCAGATCGACGGTAGCGTTTTGTCTGCTGACTGCACGTTTACTAAAACTTATTATTATTGTTATTTTTTTATTTAACTTCAAAATACTCCCAATAAAATACTGCTGTAAAATTATATTAGGCCTGTGTTAATAACTAAGTTAACGTAGTTATAAACACATTACACAAAGAAAAGTTATTTCTAAGCTTATCCTAATTAAGAATTATAGATAATCTGACAATATTGTTTCAAGCACATGTCTGGACGCACAGCGTATTCGATTGACAAAATCTAATCGATCCGGATCAGGTTACAAACATTAAGTTAGAGGAATACGTAATTGAATCAGGAAGGGTAGTAGAAAGAGATGAAATGTGTCGGAAAGTGATCCGGATCGGTCCAAATTTTTGTCAATCGAATACGGCTCGGGCGGCTGGACCTGAAAGGAGTTTTTGCGTATGGCCATAGATTAGGAGTTGTTGCATAGATATCCGTATATGTAATGACTTCGGGTGATGACGTCACATAACGTTAAGTCATAAGCATTGTGTCCTTGTATTCAAGTAGTTATTGGCTGACGTCGAATGCTTTGATTGGTCCAATGTGACACATGGAGTTCCAATTGTGAGGGGCAAGAAATTGATGCCGTGGGAGGTTTTTGGGGTGAATTTAAGGAAGGACAAGGTGGTCGTGAAGGACAATCTTGGCCAAAGAGTCTTGGCAAGAGAGGGCCGTTAGTTATAACCCTCGTTTTATAGATTGAAGTTAGTTATAGTTTGTGATTGTGACAAAAGTCACAATGGTCGTTTTTTCATTTTGGTGACCCTCCAATGGGGATGAGGGTTTTTTCCGGGTAAAGGAATAATTTTCGACAGTCGAAAGGATGTTTCATGGTGGATGCAACCCCCGGTCCATGGTTTTCTGTCCCTCCTTTTAAAGAAATGTTGTGAGACGGATGCAATTCCCCGTACCTGTTTTCCCGCTACTCCTTGCGAAGAGATGTCCCGAGATGGATGCAACCCTATGTATGTGGCTTCTCATGAGTTTCTATCGTCAACACCATAGAGTCTGAAGGGGTACCTACTCCAGGTGGTCCAGCCGCATCACCTCGATACAACCTTTGGTACCATGCCGATCCACATCTAGAAAGGTAGCTTTTCAGAGCTTTCCTCCTCCGTCAGGATAGTCACCCTAAGCACTCAGTTCCGCGTGCTATGGTGGATTGTACTCCATTTTGTCTCTGGGTAAGGCCTGTACGCCGATTTTTGGTTATAACTGCATATATAAAATGTTAATTTATGAATTTATTATTATTACATAATCCCTTTTATTTAAAGCATCGCAGTATAAAGTCTCCTGTGGACTAATGTAAATTTTGTAAAAATAAGTATTTAAAGGTAATATTATTACGTAATTACCCCAATTTTAAATCTGCCCTATTATGTTTTTTGATTACTGATGAATATAAAATTGTATATATATTTTTTTGGTACCATACGGCTTATCAAGTGCATATTGACTTATAGAGTGTTTAAAACTGTTTTGGTAAGTTTTGTATCATTTTCTTTAGGGCGTAGCGAAAAGAATCATGATTTTTTTTGGTATCTACCCTCGTTGCGTTACCTGACGATTTACCTTATCTATTTTATTAGACTGTTTGTAGCAGGGTGTATATTTTATACTTACTAAACTGTACTTGCCAAAATGGTACTAAAAATATTTGATAACCTTTCATACTGTAATTTAATTTAAGTATCTACTACCCATATGTTCAAGTAGGTATTATTTTATTAATGACCAAATCCTTTTAGCTGTCGACAAGCTTTTCTAAAATAAGAGTAAATATATTTTATTTTGGGGAATGGTTTGTTTTATTGCCTGCTAAAACACATGCAAAGAATTTTATAACATTTTTTAAAATCAAATATCAGCTTAAGTTCTGAGTTTATTAAGCTGTAAGCGTATTTTTCTTTAACAAAAACTCAGTGGCGCCCTAGTGCTTTGGAAAACCTAAACAAGGAAGAGGAAAAGGGAAAATTAAAAAACCTACGGCCCATAAATGCTCCTGGCGAAAAGCTGCCGCGCACTTGTAGCACTTCTGGGTAGTTAAATTTATCAATTTAACCCCAGAACGCTGCAAGTTGAACACCCAGTTTAATACCTCACGAGCCGCCACTGCTAGGGGGCCATGGTTGAGGTCCGCCACGACCTACCCATCGGTTATTAAATGTGTGATTTAAAGATTCTCTCTTCTGCAACACTAAAGTGAGCGGGCGCGCCGTCATGCATGAACCACATTCTGCTTCTAATTAAAATTGGTACTTCTTCTAGCAATATGGGCAAATCCTCCTCTAGAAACCGGCGATAATTATGGCCAATTAGCCTTTCTGGCAGGAAAAAAGGTCTTAATTAAGTAATTTCCAACAATTCCAGCCCAGACATTTACCGAAAATTGTTCTTGATGGTTAAATTCTACAACTGCGTGGGGGTTTTCGTCGGCCCAAATATGGTTATTGTGAAAATTTCTGATTGCGTTTCTGGAAAAGTTAGCTTCATCTGTAAACATTATTTCATGGTCAAACAAGGGATTATGCGCAATTTTCTCCAAAAACCATTGACAAAAATTAACACGCAAGGGAAAGCCTCGGGGAAGTAACACTTGGACCCGTTGAATATGATACGGGTACAATAAAAAATCGTGCAAAATTTTCCAAACCGGGACGTGCGTGATATTCAGATTATTTCCAATTTTTCTAGTACTAAGTTCAGGATTTTCATCAATCGAATTTAAAACTGCTTCTTCAATTTCTGGAGTTCTTACAGTCCGATGGACTCCTTTTAATTGATTATTTGCCTTCAAAGTACCTGTTTCAGTCAACCTTCTATGTACATTTGCAAATGTTCGCCTATCTGGTATGACTCTACTAGGGAACCGCTACATTACATGTCTATTAAGTTTTTTTACCCGAATACCTTAATGGACCGACAACTTCATACTGTAATTTGTTATTTTCAAATATTTTCTGCAAACCGTAAATGTTAATGGAAATATTATTATTCATTTCCTCAAATTTTGATATATCACACAATTTTACTGGAAAGGCCATATCTGTTAAATTCAATATTTTTGAATAGTGTGAATAAGATTGAATCTGTGACGCCATACTGGTAGCAGGAAACAAAGCAGACACGACTGCCCACGCAAACAACACTCATCTTGGTTAATTGCATTGATTATGGCTTGTTTCCTTTCGATGAAAAGTGGCAACTTTATATATGAAGACCCACTAAAAGGTGTGTACTCGTTGATGTTAACTTCTAGGTATAGAATTTTTTCCAAAGCCCAACCTACAACAGCAAAAACGAACAGTCAATAATTGTGTATATTATTTTTAATTTTTAACTTGTAACTTACCCGAGTCTTTCTCCTGAAATTCGCTCGATTGAGTCTTCATGGCTGCCACTAATGATTGGTATATTTCTTCCAGATCGCTTCCTGCAGTAACAGTTTCATTGCGTATATTAATCGACTTGTCACTATATATATTATCTTGTGTTGGTAAAATATATCGACCAACAACCACCATATTAATTTTCAAAGCACAACGCCCTCTTACTAGGTCACTTACTACATCTAACACTTTTCCTTTAATTTCATCAAAAAATAATGAATATTCAATATGTTCATTATCACTTGATATACGGTATGTGGCAATCCTATTTCTAAAAGCACTGGACACGAAGTCAACACCTGCTGATATTGGTGAACATGCATGACTTTTATGGTGTATTGTTCTTTGGTGAGCTGCCATTCGATTTGTTGGCATGGTTATATTGCAGTAAGCGCAAGTACGCACCTCAGATGTTGATGCCCCATCGTCAACTTTACGATATTTTCCACCATGTATGTTTGCAAATCGTGCTACACACGATTCTCTTTTATGTCGTAACATTATTATAACTCTAAGTAAATAATTTATCACAATCTTCACACACGTACGCCATGACTTTTAAGTTAACTTGCATGAACCGTTTTACTCAACACAATGTTCTATACTAAAATTTAATTCCCCTACCCTCACATATACCGAACCACATCCAACGACCTCGAAAACATGCACCACAAATGTAACCTTGAAATAAGCGTCGAACACCAAGGCCAAGTTCTTGGCCACGACCTTGGAATAACACCTGCGCATATCAAGGCCAAATAGCAATAGCACAGCTGCGCGACCCTACTGCGCATGCGGAGAAGTCGACAGGGTAACTATTACTACTAATATTAGGAAATCACCTACGCGACAGTTCCCCTAAAACAACAATTTTCAGATATTTCTCAATGAAAACGTACTAAATAACTGGGATCAACACATTTGATCGCAAAACATTTGTTTAAATTCAAAGGATCTATTTTAAAGGCGGAAACAGAAAATTAATTAATGGTGGTATTTTTATTGACAAAAAAGTGTCAATTTTAAAAATTTTCCCAAACAAAGCCAAATTCTGCACACGGCTATAAAATTAAATTATAAACACTTTTTTCAAATACAATTTTTCAAAATTTTTTACAAACAATGTGACTTTTTGGCTATACAACCCTCGAAAATTTAAATTTCCCGCCAAATGACAAATGACAGTCGGCATCACAGAGTCGTTCTTGGGGTTTCATGTGATGCAGAGATAAATGGCCAAGATGATTTTTTTCCAAATTTAATAATACAAATTTTTCCCATTTGTCGCACAATTTCTGCCTGTCACTGTATATGATGCATTATTTTAAACAGTTTTCGGGAAAAACGCTTAAAAATTGCTGTCCCCAAACTTTTCACCAGAAGGATCGCTCAGGAAAATCTGAAAAAATCATGAACATTGAGAATTAGGTGTAGATTGAGCGAAAACTGTAAGGACAGAAAAATTCTAGCCCGATCAATTATATTATTGTTACAAACCATTTAATTGTTTATTTCCTTATAACTGCTGAACCATTGGTTTTAGAGCAAAAGTTTGAAAAACAATTTCTCACGATGTAAGGAACAACTGTTGTTCTTATACGTTTTTAAAAAATGTTAATTTGGCTCAGTCGAAACGCTTCCCACTCAGCTCCGGTCATACACGATGTTGGTTGATGCCATCGACGGCGGTGCGCGGCAGATGGGCAGAGATTGGGCGGCCGAGGTTTGCTCAGGTTAAGTGGGAGGTTGATGGCATGGAACACTAATTGTGCAAATATAGCTTGCACCTGACCGATTTTTTTTATGAAAGTCCCGTACACAATTTTTAGGAGGCGTACTAAAGGTAAACACGTTAAAATGCTACATATGCATGGAAAATGATTACATCAATTGTGGAAAAATAGAAGAAAATAAAACTGTATTCGCTTATACATGCGAAGGATTAGATGAAGGGTTATTCAGGCCAGATGAGGATGCCAATAAAACAAGTGGTCACAAAACATCAGCACCAGAAGCGCCATCGAAAGCTCTGGTAGAACGAGCCGAGGTGGAGAAATGGAAGTGTCTTACTCTTTCTGGTAAACTTAATAATACAGGTAAGTCTAATTTTTTACACCTGAATTTTTTATTTTAAATAATGAACCGATTTAAAATAATTGTTTTTTCAAAAAAAATTAACCGACTTTACAAAAGAAACAATACTAAAAAGTATGAAATCATGTTTTTATATTTATAACTGTGATTAATGGTAAACTTAATTTTGTTTCAAGTTAGGTAAGGGGTCATCCATAAATTACGTCACACAAATTTCATCGTTTTTTGACCCTCCCCTCGTCCTTCCCACTAGTAATCACAATCACATTCGTGTGGACCTCCCCCCTGTTGTGACGCCACTCATTTTGCAATTTGAAATTTAAACAGCACTTAAAATATTATTATTATTTTTTTAAATATTTTTAATAAAGTAACAATTTGTACTTCTCAAACAATAGATAGGTACCTACCCAAAATTAATAGAAAAAAATATTCTTACATTGTTAAAACTTTTGAACAAAACTTTAATAATGGAGTCTCGATGACAAACCACACAACTTTTTCCTATGACATTTTTCCAAATTTTTCCAAATACATAATACCATTTTTATGACATTTTCTTAAAAAATGTAACTTATGACAGCTAACATGGATCACGTGACTATCTTTATGTATGTCATTTAAGGTTCTTGGTCAAGCAAAAATTGATGCCAAAGTCAAATTTGACCTTAAATCAAATTTTAACAAAGTTTCTCATATGGTGCAGACTATTTGGCGGTCACTGTATATTATTCAGATTGAAAATTACCGTAGAATCAGGTTCTAAAACGGTAGGGCGGTAGGTCGAGGCCGAAAACGATAGATCTACCAGTAAACGGTAGACCTGGTAACATTGCAATCAAATACTAAAACAAAAATCCCTTTACGTCGGCTTTTTTCAAAGGCGGTATCGGTCTTTCGGTGTATGTTACCAAAGGCAAACAATTTTACACTTCAAAATAACATGCTTATATTAATATAACGTTCATTTCGCTCGTGGCCCCATGCCCTATTTAGTTGTTTTAATATTTTAGATTAAATGTGACGTCACGAAGCTTGTGACTCCTCCCCCCCTTGTCACGTCTTGTCACACTTTGTGGACCCCTCCCTCCCCCTTTACGTGTGACGTAATTAATGGACGACCCTTAACTTTTACACCAAAGTTCTGAACTTTGAAATCGGCGAAATTTTAAAATATAATAAAAAAAAACCTTAATTTTACATTAACATTAATTTGCATTAATAAATTGTTAATAAAGAGTAATATTTTTAGTTATTGTGGCCGCCCGTTCCGGGACGGTCTCTATACCCCCCGTTGGCGACTAAAAATGTATGTATGTTGTCTGTTTCGGCATTTTCACATTTTCAATTTTTTTTCTCGAAAACGGTTAGCGCGGGAGCGACCAAATTTTCTGGGTTAATAGAGGGATCTAGCTTCGATAAAAAATTCAGTTATGCAGGTTGACCCGTTTCGGAGTTACTAAACGTCAAAGTCGAAATATCCGCGATTTCGTATGATATCGATTACAGGTCGCAAAAGTTAATAAATTTTCGGAGGTTGTAGAGGACCGGGGGCTTCCGAACTCTACTGAAATTGGCGATATTCGGAAAAAGGGAAGTAATTATTTTGAATCTTTTTATGTCGAAAAATGCCATTTGCAGACCCCTCTTTGGTACTCGAAAACCAAACGGACGGACAAAAAACGCATTATACGAAAAACTTTAAAAACTCAAATACTTTCTATTTGCAATATATTTACCTATACCTAAAACGGCTGGAAAATGGATTTATTTGAGAAAAACTGGAAATTTAGATTTTAGACCCAAATTTTTCATGGTCTTTATTTTTTTTTGGGTCAAAATGGATCCAAATCAAAATCTCATATACCTGATCAGAAATAGCTCGTCAATATACGTAAAACCCATATTTTTTAGTTTTTTCATTCTTAATAGGAAGGGAGCAATCAACGATTAAATTTCCATTTTTTGCCCTCGACATCGGTACATTTGAATCACTCTGTATTTTTTCCTATCTAATTTTTTCCAAATTTTATACAGGGATAATTAGGCTTTAAAATTAATCTCGAATGAGTAATCCAGTAGCGTATTTAGGGGTCAAAACTTTTTTTTCCGTTTTTTTCTAACAAATCCTACTTTCAACCGGCATTATTAAATAGTATTTTTTTAATTTAGTGGTCCTTTCTGCCTTCATTATATGCGCTGAGTATCTAAGGATACCTCCCAGCGATTTAAATCGCTTATTTTTTCGATTCACTTATAAACAATTAGGTTTATTTGCAAAACGTTCAAAATTTAAGAATTTTAAAATTTTCCTTCATCCAGGTCCCAAAAAGTTTATGGAAGGTGACCAAGGTTACAGTAAGAACACGGCGGCGCGGCGCCGGGATCTCCGAAGCAGATTTGCCAAATGAGTGAGTACGACTCGGATTAAACGAACGATTTTTCTGCATAATCTAAACAAGGATGGAGTGTAAGCCTGGCAACACACGTTTATTATAGGTTTTATTGCCTTTGTTAGTAACTATAATACCGAGAGCGTTCAACAGGGACGTATTTCAGTAAAACCTGAAGATAAACTTAATTGAGTGGGGTTTCAAGCAAATCGTTTATATTTCTGTTTCTGTATTATGTGAGTGTTTGTATGTATGTAAACAGGGTATCCGAAAAGTCTTAGTATACGTAAATATCTTTGCTATTAGTACGAACATAAACTTAAGAGTCGGGTTTCTATCAAATCCTAAATATATTGCTATTTCTTTGTATGTATGTGTACAGGGTATCCGAAAAGTATTTGTATGCGCAATTATCTTTGTCATTATTATGAAGATAAACTTAATTAACAAATCGAAAATATTTATATTACCTTGTGTCGTGTGATGCAGTGGCGTGCCGCCGAGGGGGCTAGGGGGGGGGGGGGCACGAGCCCCTCCCGCCCTCATCGTAACGGCGCCCTCGCGCCCCCGAAGATTCGCTGATGCCTACTAGGACCGCCGGACGCCCTGCGCCCTAGGGCTGCAGCCTCTATTGGTCCAATGGTTAGAGTGGGCCTGCTCTTAGTTCCTTTTGCGTTGTAATTATTCGTTATTATTAAGACAAGGTTTTATTTTTTAAAAAGTGCAGTAAAAGGTAAATTAAAGATTTTTCGTTGGAATTGTTTTTTAATTCGGTTTTATGCATGTAACATCTTAGTAAAAAACCGAAATAAAGTCAAATGTTCAGTTATTTGTACAAATTATGTCAACTTTGCATCAACTTTGACATAGTTTTTGCTGGCGTTTCCTATTTTTATAATAAAAAACAGTATTTAGAACAACAATTGGTGATAAAAATACATTAAAAAGATAAGTTTGGTATAAAGGAATATTTTTGTACTGGTTTGGTAAAATTTAAAAAACCCAGAAATGTCGAGTTTAAAAAAAATTGGAAAAAAATGAAATTTGTACTAGAAAGTTGAAAATTGGGACACGGGCAGAAAATTAAAAAACAAACAACTTTTTCCTTTAACATTTTTCGAAATTTTAAGAAGTAACCGCCTTTTTGGACATTTTTTGACAAAAATGTCAAATTTGACAGTTAAACAAAGTCACGTGACTGCTCATGTGCATGCCATTGGGCGTCATTTTTAAAGCAAAAACTAATAGTAAAATCAGAATTTCCTTTAACCTGTAAGGAAAAAAATTTCCCATATGATGCGGACTTTATGTGTGACACTGTATGTATACAGGGTGTCCGAAAAGTCTTTGTGTAGGCAAAGGAAGGTGGCAGAGGAATTCTTCCTCGACCGCGGTGGTACCACCCCACACATCCTCTCAAAGGACTGGTGAAATCCCCACGGATGTTTCCAGCTCTGGATGTGTGAGTCGATTCCCCAGTACACCCTCGGTACATAGTACTTAGACTTCGGTCTTCGTGGGATGTCAGAACATAAAAAAATATCCGTCTGTGGAACGGAAGACCTTTACAAAATTTGGCGTCTGGGGAGCGGACGACCTTGGGGAAAATACGTGTCTGGGGAGCGGAAGACCTTGAAAAATGGTTCTATGTGTAGGTGCTTGTATGTATGTACCGATACGGTTAGGAAAGGCGGTCTATTCTGCATTATCAGTCCGAAGGAGTGTGATATCTTCCTTAATACACTAGCGGAAACAATTAAACGATCAAAAAAAAAATCTCAATTTTATGCGATTTTTCAAATGGCTGGATCTTTGGTAAAAATGATCATATTTGAGTGAAAAACAATCAATTTGAAGCTTGAAGTGTCTAGTTTAGGGATCTTGCGATAAAAAAGATTTCCAAGCAACAATTAGCGCAAAATTCTAATGAATATCATGGAAATAAAATTTTTCGAAATTTTTTGCAATCCTAGTTTTCGTGTACGGACTTGAAAAAAAATTTTCAACCTAACCACTATATGGATTGGATAGGTTGTTCATTTAGCTTCACTTTCTTTTTATGTCGGCCTCGATACGACCATTCCTCGCTGAGTTATCAGACTTTGAATGCAAATGCGTCATTTTCTCTTCTCTCAGCAATATCTCAGGAACCAATGGACCCGCAGAAAATGGAAGGGGGGTTTCGGAAACTTGGATCCATTCTCTACAATGCTCTGGCATATTTTTTCAGAAAAAAAATTTTTTTCATCCTTAACATGACTTTGAACAATTGTGAAAAACAGGACTTTTTCAGGTCTTTTAGAAAATCACGTGCCACATTGAGAATATTGGGAACATGACTAATGTTAAGTGTGCATCTTACAGGCCATTGTACCCCTAAAAGCCCTACAGAGTTTCAACCTGATCCATCAAGCCGTTTTATTGTTTAAGTCGATTGAATTTGTGAAAAAATTGAAGGATCGCGTTCTTTTGCCTTGAGAGCTCATAATCTGTCAAAAAATGGAAAACAAATTTCTCCTAATTTGTTTCCCCAGTGTTATTGCGTGAAGCGTTTGGAGTCATGAAAAAAAATGTTTCTGAAAAATTAAAAAAAAAATTGTTTCTGAAAAATGGAAAAAACTTTCTTTTTGAAAAATTTCTCTTTTTGAAGCGATCTTCACAAATTTTGCAAAACCACCGGCATTAGAGTTACCCAAAGCGTACCAGGTGGAGGTAGCATGGTCGGATTTACGCTCCTTTGTGTGTGTGTGTTCCCTTAAAAGTGGTTCGTCATTTCCACCTTATGTCATGACTCCAAACTCATTCTTTAAAGAGTGTGTGTTTATGTGTGTGTGTATGTTTTAATCCGTTCAATAACGGGTTTTGCCGCCCCTGCTCTCTAACAGCCCTCAATCGTTCGGCCATATTGATGCATCGGGTTATTTCGGGTTGCTGAATGGTGTTCCAAATTCACTTACGCACTCTAATTTGGCAATGTTATGGAAATTGTTATACTCCTTCTGCAATCAATAGAGAATATTGGGAAAATGACTAATGTGAGGTGTGCATTTACAGGCCATTGTACCCATAGAAGCCCTACAAAATTTCAATTTGATCCATCAAGCCGTTTTTGTGTTTCATTCGATCGACTTTTTGAAAAAACCGAACGATCACGTTTTTTGCCTTTAGAAGCTCATAATCTGTAAAAAACTGGGAAAAAAATTTGTTCCTGATTGTTTTTCACACACTTATTGCGGGAAGAGTTTGAAGTCAAGAACAGAGAAATTTGTTTTTTGATTTTTCGAAAAACAATTTTTTTTACGTTTTTAGAAAAAAAAATCTTTTCATGGCTCCAAATGCTTTCCGCAATACAAATGTGGAAACAAATTAGGAGAAATTTGTTTTCCATTTTTTGACAGATTATGAGCTCTCAAGGCAAAAGAACGCGATCCTTCAATTTTTTCACAAATTCAATCGAATGAAACAATAAAACGGCTTGATGGATCAGGTTGAAACTCTGTAGGGCTTTTAGGGGTAAAATGACCTGTAAGATGCATACTTAACATTAGTCATGTTCCCAATATTCTCAATGTGGCACGTGATTTTCTAAAAGACCTGAAAAAGTCCTGTTTTTCACAATTGTTCAAAGTCATGTTAAGGATGAAAAAAAAATTTTTCTGAAAAAACATGCCAGAGCATTGTAGAGAATGGATCCAAGTTTCCGAAACCCCCCTTCCATTTTCTGCGGGACCATTGGTTCCTGAGATATTGCTGAGAGAAGAGAAAATGACGCATTTACATTCAAAGTCTGATAACTCAGCGAGGAATGGTCGTATCGAGGCCAGATATAGTGGTTAGGTTGAAAAAAAAATTTCACGTCCGTACACGCAAAATAAGTTTGCAAAAAATTTCGAAAAATTTTCTTTCCATGATATTCATTAGGATTTTGCGCTAATTGTTGCTTGGAAAATTTTTTTATCGCAAGATCCTTAAACTAGACACTTCAAGCTTCAAATTGATTTGTTTTTCACTCAAATATGACCATTTTTACCAAAGATCCAGCCATTTGAAAAATCGCACAAAATTGAGATTTTTTTTGATCCTTTAATTGTTTCCGCTAGTGTACATGGCCTAGAAACACGAAATTTTCAGGGCATGAGAATGATGATATTACCGACCTTACAGAGCGCTCTCGGGGGGCGATTAGGCGGTCTACGCATACTAGTTTATTACTGAGCATTGTGGTCAGACTAATAGTCGTAGCCACTTTTAGTAATTTGTACACAGAAGTTCTGAACTTTAAAGTAAGCGCAACTTTTAATTAGTTGTTTATGAATTATCATTACGGATCCTTATACTGTGAAATTTTGTCGACCTCAAATTTCAGAACTCCGTTGTACAAGTTGCTTAATTTTAAGCAAAATTAAGTTTACCATTAAAATATAAATACGTAAAAATATTATTTCAAACCTTTTAGTGCTGTTTCTTTTGTGAAGTCGGTTCATTTAAAAAGAAAACTATTTCCTTCTCTTTAGATCACCTATTCTCCCTCCCCCTTAATTTTATTGCCCCCTCTTAATTTCTAATGTTCATGATTGGATCCTCAGACCTTAAGAACCCCGAAAATGACATAGTTAATATTTTTAAAGAATTTTCCACCCGCTTCTTTTGCCCCTCTCCCCCGTAATTTTTTTAGATCCGTTACATTAACTTAGCTTTTTTGGCTTCAATAACTTCGAAAATAACCCAATATTTAACAGTTTTGGAGAAATTAGCAGTCGCTTCTTTTTATTGCCCCTCCCCCCTCCCGTCACTTTTCCTAACATCTGTTACCCAAAATTACATTTCTTTGCACCAATAACCCCGAAACTGATATAAAGGGTTTTCCATTAGGATGTGTCATTTTAATGTAACGCAAGAAGATGTTTTCTTTTAAAAAAGTGCAAATATTTATATTTTATCTGTATGTACAAAACTTCCGATTATATGTGGAACACGCTATCTGGTTAATGACCGCCTCGGTTTCTATAAGAAATGTCCATTCTTTTGAGGAACCTTTGCTTCACATTTACGCATATTTACGGCTATATTTCCCGACTACGAACTCGAATTATGAATTTGAGGGCTTCGATTGTTTGTGGACTATTGGCATAGAAATTACCAGTCGCTTCTTTTTATTGCCCCCCTCTCGTCAATTTTCCTAACATATGTTTCACAAAATTACATTTTTTGACCCCAATAACCCCGAAAATGATTCATAGGGTTTTCCTTTAGGAGGTGTCATTTTAATGTAACGCAAAAACATGATTTCTTTTAAAAAAGTGCAAATATTTATATTTTAACTTTAAGTAAAAAACTTCCGATTATATGACGTAGGTAGCCCCAAAGGAAAAAGTCCAGCGCCGTCAGATCCTATCTTTTAGGAAGCCAATTTACGTCTCTTTTCGGGAAATAACACGTCTAGAAAATTGTTCTCTAAATAATGTCATTGTTTGAGGGCTTGTGTAGCTCGCAGCGCCATCTTGCTGGAAATAAACATCGTCTATGTCCATATCGTCCAATGTAGGCAACAACAATAGCATTATTAAGAGAAAAATTTCCTGGACGTTATATCTCGCGAAATGGAGACGTAAATTGGCCACCTAGATTGTGTAATCTGACGCCACTGGACTTTTTGCTTTGGGGCTACGTCCCGGCCTAGGCCGGGAATAAAATATTCCCATACCGTTTGTCATAAAGAAACAACAATAATTAAACAGCGGTTGTCAAACAACCGCATAGCTCAGCATAAGCGATCTATTAGATCATGTTAATAAATTTTTACTTAGTTCTTAATTTTCTTTTATTATTTATTCCATTTCATTTTCGATCGCAGAAAAAAAGTATGTGCACCTCGCAGGAAATACATATTCTCGGCCTTGGATGCTTGCATCCTCGTCCGAGAATATGTTATTTTTCCTACTAGATACACAATACACTATTTTTTTCAAACATTTAAACCGACTTCACAAAAGGAAAAGCACTAAAAAGTATGAAATAATCTTTTTACGTATTTATGACTGTGGTTAATGGTAAACTTAATTTTGTTCACAATTAGGTAACTTGTACACCGAAGTTCTGATCGCTGAAGTCGGCGCAATTTGGCAATATAAGGATCCGTAATGATAATTCATAAACAATTAATAAGTTGAGTTCACGTTAAAGTTCATGTACAAATTACTAATAATCGAACACAATTTAGGCTGATTATTTACCTCATCCATTATAAAAGCGGGTTGATTTTCACCTGATTATTCAGCGATAATCTCCCGCTCTCCGGTGAAAATCACCCTTGTCAAAAGTGAAAATCTCCCCCGTCAGAACTGAAAATCGCCCTTGTCAACAGTTAAAATCACACGTCTGTAACATCAGGTTTTTATTGTCGTGGTGATGTTTGATGATTATCTAGATAACGAACAATGGCCTTTTTGGTTGTTACTATGGACAAATTGTGTGTTTAATTGCAATACATTAAATTGTGCAAAATAAATCGTTAGTTTTTTATTTGGTAAATAATCTTCAAAATACATTTCGGGATTGGGAAATAATCAGAAAATCATTCTCAGATTTTTTGCCATTAGGAAATCGCTCTCGGGCAAGCCCTCGAGCGATTTCCACGGCAAAAAATCTTCGGAATGATTTTCGATAATTTCCCCATCCCTTAATATATTACTACAGATAATTAGGCTGAGTAATAAATAACTAAAAATATTACCCTTAGATTAGATTTAAAAGTTCCTCGGTTCGGGATAAATCCCTAGACATGGCGACATTGCTGCTGAATTGAGTTCCGCGCGATCGGGGCGGCCGCGAAAGCTTGGAGCGTCCACAGAGTAACAAAGTCTATAGACTAGAAACTGAAGACTTCATCTCTTTCTAAACTGTTGTGTAGCGCCATCCTTGGTCAGTATGCCCAAGCTTGCTTTAATGATCGATCGAATCAAACTTAAAAAACGAAGAAATAATTATTATTGGGAACACATTTTTGAAATCCTGCTTTACCAACAGAGTAAACGGCACTCGTTATTGAAATATACAGTATGTCCACGGATGGAATTGACAAGAGGAATAATATCTTTATTATCAATTTTACGATCAAATGTCATTGTTTATAAAAACAATTGTGCTTGTCGAAAAAATAAGTTTACAAAATAAAAATCTGAGATCAGATGTACAGGATGTTTATAAATTAAGAAAAATGAAAATGCTTTGGGAGAGAAGGAGCATTATTTATTATTTTAAATAAAATGTTCGTAAAACAAAGTGGTTTGTAATTCTAAACAAAGCCTAAATGAAAATTTTGAAATCAAAATTCCGATTTTTAAATTTATTCTACATAGCTACCTCCCATCCCACCGTATTAAATAAATACGCTCTTCTTTTGTGAACATTTTGGAAACTACCGTCACGAAATCAAAATACTGACAGATGTAAAGACGATGCTGATGTAACATTGACGTTAACTAAATCGACTATTTTGACTTTTTGGCGCAAAAAACACTATTATTATTCTAAATTTAAAAGAGAATTTTTATTACAAAATTTGTATTTAGGCTTTATTTTGGATCATGAACAACTTTGTTTTATGAACGTTTGGTTGAAAATACTAAGTAATGGTACTTCTTTCGTAAAGCATTTTAATTTTTTTAATTTACTAACACCCTGTACATCTGATCTCAGATTTTTATATAGTATACTTATTTATTGACAAGCAGAATTTGTTTATAAACAAAGACTTTTGGTGGTAAAATTAATAATAAAGATTTTTTCCCTCTTGTTAACTCCATCCATGGACACACTGTATGTATTAATATGTAAACTTAAGTGCATAAAATCGACCCACATCATACTTTCGAAATTGAATGCTTTCTTAAGGAACCATTCACCAGTTTAATTACAAAAATTATATTTATCTTATGAAAGACTACTTAATTCCCTTTTTTTTTATCTTCTGGCAGCCCACGAAGACCGAAGTCTAAGTACTATGTACCGTGGGTGTACTGGGGAATCGACTCACACATCCAGAGCTGGAAACATCCGTAGGGATTTCACCAGCCCTTTAAGAGGATGTGTGGGGTGGTACCACCTCGGTCGAGGAAAAATTCCTCTACCACCTTCCAACAACAATCACAAAATATCCATGGTCGAAGCGGGATTCGAACCGGCGCACACAGGCGAAAAATCGATAAAAGTCGGACAAAACCTACACGTTATTAACTGTTGAACAAAATATTTTTAATATTAACTTTAAACCCTATTTGACTCTAAAAAAAATTATTTTAAGCCTAATTAAATTGAACCATATCTCATGGTAATGACATTATTAGGATTATGTACCAAGAACAGTGCAAAAAAGTCGGCGCCAACGAAAAAACTTCTCTAATAGTGATTTCTCAGAAAGTGTGATTCTTGATAAAAGTTAGTGTATAAGAAAAAATAAATTTTGATAGGTAAATTTTATGTAAAATATACAAGGAAGCCAAAAGATTACAAACTGTAGCTCTAAAAACCAATAAAATAAGTATTTTTTTAGAAAGCAGAATTAGATTACTTCTTTGTATATTCTTGTTCGATTTTAAATATTATTGGTTTTCACTAGCTATTTTTTTTTATTTTTGCGTCTCCATGTGTATATCACAAACTAGTGCTACGTTAAAATTAATTTTTCTACTTCTATTAAGGATAGAATTTTCGGAAAAAACAATAATAATGTTAGTTTCCCATTATGACCCAAAACAATTTAAACCTAATATCAGGTAGTTTTGTTACTCCGTACGTTCCGTGTCCAGACTATAGGTAAGTATTTTATTCAGTAGCCAGTACCTGATTATTATTCATTCTACCCCTTTGCGCGAGTAATTAGACTTGTGGTCATTTGCACAACCAAATTTAAGGCTTACTTAAGCTAAGTATAGTTTTAAATGTTATTACGTAATTTATTACTGATTCAAAATAAACGTATTTATAACTATACTTGCCTTAAATTTGGTGGTGCAAAGGACCATTAGTCTATTAAATCATTTTAAAGTTAAAGTTAATTGTAGTAAAAAAAAGAAGTATTGTAATAAAAAGGCAATACTGGTTTAAACATTTTATTCGTCAACTTGACCTATACTTGACCTAACCTAATAAAATATAGCCCAATATTTAACTGGCTATAAGACCTATCTTTTGGTAAAAGTCCAATTAAAATCTATTTTTAGTAGTTTTTAAGTGATGCCGGAACAAAGACACAAACAGACAGACAAACATTCTAAAAATTGTTGCTTTTGGTTCAGAACACCTTAAATAGACGATAGAAACCCCTTTTTACAATTCTGCTATGTACAGATTTTTCATTTTGAACAAGTTTATTAATAGTACAGATTAGAGCAAACATAACTGTGTAAATGCGCCATTTTTGTTAAGGGTCGCACTTGGTCGCATAAAATCATTGTTGTATTTGCAAAACAAGACTTCAGGCTTACGTCTAATCAAAGTTTTAAACTGGAATCTGACCGTATTGTTAACTTTATCCCCATGTAAAGGTAAATAATAAGATAAAAATACAAACAACTGTGCTACTTGGCCAGTTACCATAACCGTTATCACCCTATTAATTTTATAAACAAAAAACGAAATTCATTGTAAACATACAAATTATCCCAAAAGTTTTAATAAAATAATCCACGAAGAACACCAACATGCATATAAACAAAATAGCACTTTATCTTCCGTAACTCATACGCTCTCCAACAAACCGTTCTTCGCACTAATAACGTAGCGAAGTAACGGAGGGTCTCGCAGTGCTCGCGGGCACAGGTACCATAGATTGGTCATTAAGGTAGAGGTCCAAAGCCTAATTTTTTATTCTAGGAACTTTTTGAAAATAGGGTTCTGGTCCGACTTTTATCGATTTTTCGCCTATGTGCGGCGCGGCGCGGATACAAAGCTGGCGCCGTACCAACTCGGCCACCGAAGCCCAAGTACAGTGGGTCTAGCTAGATCAATCGATATGTCTTTTTTTTTTTATTTAAAAGGTGACTGGTTTCCAAGAAAATGCAGTCCATTTCAGAATTGTTTAGGTCAATTTCTATGCATGTAAGTGTATAATGTTATGGTGGTTCCGATGGACGAAGTATGGCTTTTTGCAAAGTAAAGGTTGAACATACAACCTATATGATATACAGCAGAAGGCAAGGATGCCATGCGATGGGTTAAAAGGTAATAATTAAAGAATCCGTACAATATTTTTTACTAACATATTTTAATGAATTACATATACATTAAATTAAGTAACCTACAAGACCGATATAGGAAGCAAAGACCCAATGAGCAGTAAAATAAATTTAACTAGATGAGTGTGGAAAATACATTCCTAGGTACTTACATTGTTATTGCTTTTTTTGGTCACAAACTTGCGAGAAATTTTTAACAAAAATGTTAGTACCAAACTTACTTTTCTAATTTTTATACTTGTCAATGTAAATCCTTGATTTTCAAAAGTTAAATAACTTTCTATTTTAAATCTCCTTTCCAACACACACTATTAAAAACTCGATGGATAAAACAACGATGCGTAACCATAGAAAACTTAACCTAAAAAAGTTTTCTGTGGTGTAACGCAAGTCAAACAGCAACCAAAATGGTGATTCTTCGGTTCTTCCCTTCCCTTCACCAAAAAGCTAAAAACTACCCCCTCTTGATACTTGCGGTGCCATCTTAATGATTAATGTTGAAAATATTAATATGGAAAAGTACAGTTTCATTTTAGGTAGCGATCGACGATTTTGATGGTCAGCGCCGTCCGATGCCAGTATTCCTAAACTAACAATTTTGCGCGGGAAAGCCGAACTGTCTTTCCTATAAATTCCGTGTACTGTGGGAGCGTCGCGTCGACCCCCCACTCTCGCGCTCACGGCGGCGTCAGTAGCATAGAATTCACTTTGACAACTATTATCAATAACATTGAATCACTTTTTAGTACATCGAATATAATTCTTCAACTATAGCTCTTCTTCCTTCGGTGAAATTTTCAAATTTTAATATTTATAATTAGGATCGCAGTAACTTTTTGAATGTTGTCATTCCCGAGCTAGTGTTAAATGTTTATAAAAAAAAACAGGCCAATTTTTGAGATTTTGTTTTCGCCACAGCAACAATGCAAAATAACATACAATCGATTTCCCTATTACACCACGGAATAATAAGAATTGTTTGCTCCCAAGCTGGAGTCTGTAGCCTTGCCCAAAAAGCCGGAAGAGAGTTTTAAATATTACTCCCCTGGAGCCTAAACCGAATAAACAAAGTTCGAATTAAAAATGTGATCGGGCTAAAACGAATAGGGAACATTAAGCATATAAAAAGTCATCTCCTGGTGTACTTTGAGAAGCTCAAAAGTTATTTTTGGAAAAGTTATTTATTGTTAAAAAAATAGAAATTTTTAATGGCTCTTTGCAATTATCTTGTTAACTATTGAACGAATTTGGACGATTAAGCTCAAAAGAAATGTCCTTTCAATACCTACAACTTTCCTGTTGACTACTTTTACTTACAGTGCAAAAGAAAAGAGCTACGGACGAAAAACTAGCTTTAGCATATTCAAAAATTAATTAAAAATCATAGCAGCAATTTCAGCTGTTACTAGGCTAGCAGCTATCTTCAGACATGCCCCCCTCCCCCTGTTCACCTTTTGAGACAGCGGGACTGGACCATTCCGAATATTCTGCGACAGCAGGTGACTTCTACTATCGTTTGGTAACCATGCACTCTTAAAAATAACTGGATGATAATAAAAATAAAATTTAGTTTTAACAATCTTTTTTCTTAGCAAAAACGGACTGAGCCCAACTTTTGGTCGCAGTAACAAAAAAAAGTTTGTTTTAAAATTGTTAAACTAATTAATCGCAGAGATAAATGAAACTTACAGATTTCAGTAATAAAAGCTAATTTTGTAATACGGAGAACTTAACCTTTCTTACAGGTTGTAGCGTTTCGCTACAACGTTATGTAGATTTAATTATACATTATCATATTAATTTAAAACATTTAATTTTAAGTTAATACATGGGTACCGTTTAATTATATCAAGCGCATTCACCAGAAATATATATAAGGTAATACCATAGTTTTGAATTGATTTTGATATTAAAAATATCGTGAAAAATCAATATAATTGAGTTTGCGTATGTCTTCTTTGGTATGAAATTTAGTTGCTTAGGTAAATTTGCATATACAATGTAGTTTTTGAATGCTGTCCTTTTTTAACTTGGAATAAAACAATATCGAGGTACCATTTCAGAGTATTCTGAGCGGAATGTCCAAAAGGGCTTTTTTCCTGTTACTGAGAGACACTTCCTGCAAGTCCGTGTGTCGAGTGTCGTGTTTTACACACGGAAACTATCCCTTACCCAGACTGGGCTTTTGTATCTTAATTTTTTTATTATAGAATGGTTCTTTCATGTCTTAAGAGTTTCTATTACCTTATTAATAACTTTTTTGGCCACTGTGCTGATGCTGAATGGTGAAGACAGTATATTAGTCGTATTCCTGCATGCCTTCATTCTTCATTCAGGTATGTTAATTATAATCCAGCTTTTTCGTGATCATCTTTTGAAAATTCGTTTCTTGTTTCAGTTCTTTCATCAGAATATGCCTTTATCTACCTTCAAGCTCCTGTATTTTCGTCAGGAAATGCCTGTTTAGATTCGAAAACTCTCAAAATATCTTTGAGGTAAGATACCTGCAACAACGTATAATATGCCATTACTTATTGCTTTTTTATCGTTATTCTAGAGTTTTTCATTGGGGTACACACTGGTGTACAATGTTCAAGTGCGTTTCTCCTCCTATCTACTTGTATTTCCTGCCTGAATAATATGTATTTCATGGTTAGTTCCCGAGAAATTCCGGACAACCATTTATGGATCTTTCCCTGCCAAAGAAATATGCTGATACCAAAGGCCAGTATATTCCATGTATTTGTATGAACTAACATCACTCAAATATGATCTGCCATGCGTTAATAGTTATTTTTATACTTTTTATGCGTATTATTACCTACCTAATTTATAATAATATTAATTTCACAAATTTCTCTTATGTAAAATTTTTCTGATTTGATATTAGTGTTATATTTTTATCTGCCTGTCAATTTGATTGATCAATGAACCATTCGAATGCGTAATTAAGTTGGGGTGGGGGTATTTAATGATTGAAATTCTGCGATCAGAAACGTTATTTTTTCTAATTATAATTAACAATAGTATAATAAGTACTAGAATACATATTAAATTTAGTAAATGGTAATCTGCTTTTTATTTTAACATCTTCTTTTCTATAAGAGTTCATCTCCCAGTCTAGGGGTTCTTCTTCACTTAAAGCAAGTTATACAGACTGGGTGGCGCCTTGTTAGAAAAGTGAACCACACTACTAACTCATAACCTATAGTCTATCCACTGAACGTACGGAGTAATCACGAGCAGACAAGGCGGTGCCAGACGGCCCGGTTTACACTGCACAAGTACTTGCAGAAGTGATAATGCGAAAATCATCAGTGGCGTAGTATATAGGTAAATTAATGAAAATATATTAATTTATTTTAGAAGGTTTGCCACAATATAATGGTTAATATTATAATAGTGACTTTACTACTAAACTAAGCAGGCTGAATAATTGAAATGATTTTCTTTGTGTTGTGGACTTTTGTTGTGCCACGATGCCAGATTAACTCGATAGGATTAAATTCACAATGGTACGGCGGCAGGCGTAAAATTCTGCGATTGGTGGATTTGGCCAATTCATCAATGACATATTTGTCAGCACCTTTATTTTCTTTAACAAGAGTTAATGATTCTGCCCTGACCATATCTTCCTCGAATGAAATAATATGCCTTCTTAGCCATTCTTGTATTTCGGCCTTTCTTGTTCCGGTGTTCGGAGCTTTATCAATACGCCTACTGTGGTACGAAGCATTATCCATAACAATGACAGCGTTTTCTTCTAGATGGCTTAGAATCTTTTTGAACCACTTTTCAAATAAATCAGCATTCATGTCTGCGTGGTAGTCACCCATCTGCTTTGACTCAAAAACTAATGAGCCGCCTTCTACGAAGCCGCCATCGGATCCGATATGTAAAATAATCAGGCGTTTCCCTTTACCTGAAGGATTTTTTAATCCTGTCGAAAGATCTTCCAGAAAGGCTTGCCTGGGATGCTCTATTGAAGCATCTACCCATACTTTACTAACAGTGTGTCCCGCATTGACCCAAGTCTCGTCTAGGTAATATATCTTCCTGCCTTCCCTTTCCCTTCGCTTTTTCATAAACGGACAAAGATCGTTTTATCCGTTTCTTTGGTGGTAATTGAGGCTCATTCAATACGATATTCATAGTGAATGTTACTTATTCAAATAGAGCTGCCAGATATGCCGATTTTAAAGAAAGCACACCGAAAAAAGAAGCAACACAATATTTTTAAAAAGCACTCAACCAACAAACAAAATTATAGACCGTACGCCACAGAACTCAGAATATAAATGAAACACCCGCACCAATTGAATATTGTAGGGTGTAAAGAGGACCCCTTAAATCCCGAAAATTTGACCTGATTTTACCTGAACCTGAATATCAGGTAGTTTTGTTACTCCGTACGTTCCGTGTACAGACTATAGTGCTCACCGATGAACAGCTGCCGTCGCTGGAACGTTCAAAAGTATTATGTATTATATATGTATTACTATAAAATATATTTTATTTTTGTGAAAAAACCGTGACAAGGTATGAATTATTTTTATTTCTTGTGCTATACAGGGTGATTCACGGTCGATGGTAGGTTAGACGTTTATGGAGAACGGAACGCGGGATTTTTTTGAAAATTTGGCAACGTGGGTAATTAGCTATGCTCTGTCCATCTAAAATATTTTCAGCATTGCGACGTTGCCGCTTCTATCAAAAAGTCCTAGCAACTTTATTTTTTTAAATGGAACACCCCATATATTAATAAATTTTTAGAATCGCTCTTTTATTACAATACTTTTTTGTTAATATTACCCTATACCTATCTCTATCGGTTTTCGAGATAAAAATTGGTTTGTGTTAAATATGGTCCAAAACATGGCCCTAATTACACGTAAGTAAATTAGTGCTCTCAATTCATGGAAAGTTGATATTTTGGCGGTAGTTTAGACAGACCCGATGTATTTATTTTTCACCATGAAATCGACTCCATATCATACAGGGCGTGCTAAGATTACTATTATTTCCGTTGTTCATAAAAGGGGTCAAATGTTCGTTTTTTTAAATGAAACCCCCTGTATATTAATCAATAAATTGAAAGACGAAGAAAAACGCTTTAAGATGGTACATCATATTCCTATACCTAAATCATCAAGTTTTCTTAATAAAAGCGCTTTTTTGTGAAAAAAAAAATAAAGACTTTAATTTTAAGTAACCATGGATATCAAACATCAAAATATCAAACTTACGACATTTTGACGACTGTGTTTAAAAAAATCTCCCAAAATGAACGCAGATAATCATTATTCAAACGAAGTTCTTATGAAATTATTTATTTTACACGGACAATGTGATCAAATCATTGCCAGAACTTGCAGAAAATTTAACCAAATGTATCCTGAATTGACACAAATGAACGAAAGGAAGTTTGTAAGATTACAAAATAATTTCATTAACTATGGCTCAAATTTAAAAGCGCCTCTAACATTACCAAAACCTGTTACTTCAAATGAAGATAATATTGTCAACGTTTTGGCATATTTTTATGCATATCCAGAGGCTTCCATTCGTAGTGCAGAAAAAGATTTGGGTGTATCATATGCTTCAATACAACGAATTTTGGGAAATCACGAAATGCATCCGTTTAAATTTACTAAAGTGCAAGCCCTCAAAGCAGAAGACTTTGAACGTAGAGTGCATTTTTGCGAAACCCTTTTAATACGTATACAAGAGGATCCGGAGTTTTTGTCAAAAATCATTTGGAGCGACGAAGCAAAATTTACAAGGGATGGGATTTTTAATAGAAGAAATAAGCATTTTTGGGCTGATCATAATCCTCACGTGACAAAAGAAATGGGATTTCAAGAAAAATTTGACCTAAATGTTTTTTGTATTTTAAAAAAGCACAAAATTAGCTTTTTTATTTACGATGCCACTTTAAATGCTGAGAGATATCTCGAAATACTAAGGACGACTGTTACCGATTTCGTCGAAAATTTATCTTTAGAGGATTATAGGAATTCGTGGTTTCAACTGGACGGAGCGCCAGCTCATTGCACCCAGGAAGTTTCCAGGGTACTTTATGAAATATTTGACGATCGTTGGTTTAGGCGCTTAGGGCCGTGGGATTGGCCACCGAGATCCCCCGATCTCACGCCGCTTGACTTTTATTTATGGGGTGTTTTAAAAGAAAGAGTGTACAGTACTCCAGTGCCTACCAAAGAAGAACTGCGACGGCGAATAGTTCGGTGTATTGAAGATCTGGATCCCCATGAAATTGAAAAAGCAACTACGAGTCGCGTACAAAAGCACATACTAAAATGTTTAGAATGTAATGGACAACATTTCCAGCATTTATTGTAAAAATTTCTTATTTTGTTTACAGTTTTGTTTTTTGAACCTTCCTAATTTTGTTATTTAATTTATTTTCACATGTTAATGAAATTATTTTGTAATCTTACAAACTTCCTTTCGTTCATTTGTGTCAATTCAGGATACATTTGGTTAAATTTTCTGCAAGTTCTGGCAATGATTTGATCACATTGTCCGTGTAAAATAAATAATTTCATAAGAACTTCGTTTGAATAATGATTATCTGCGTTCATTTTGGGAGATTTTTTTAAACACAGTCGTCAAAATGTCGTAAGTTTGATATTTTGATGTTTGATATCCATGGTTACTTAAAATTAAAGTCTTTATTTTTTTTTTCACAAAAAAGCGCTTTTATTAAGAAAACTTGATGATTTAGGTATAGGAATATGATGTACCATCTTAAAGCGTTTTTCTTCGTCTTTCAATTTATTGATTAATATACAGGGGGTTTCATTTAAAAAAACGAACATTTGACCCCTTTTATGAACAACGGAAATAATAGTAATCTTAGCACGCCCTGTATGATATGGAGTCGATTTCATGGTGAAAAATAAATACATCGGGTCTGTCTAAACTACCGCCAAAATATCAACTTTCCATGAATTGAGAGCACTAATTTACTTACGTGTAATTAGGGCCATGTTTTGGACCATATTTAACACAAACTAATTTTTATCTCGAAAACCGATAGAGATAGGTATAGGGTAATATTAACAAAAAAGTATTGTAATAAAAGAGCGATTCTAAAAATTTATTAATATATGGGGTGTTCCATTTAAAAAAATAAAGTTGCTAGGACTTTTTGATAGAAGCGGCAACGTCGCAATGCTGAAAATATTTTAGATGGACAGAGCATAGCTAATTACCCACGTTGCCAAATTTTCAAAAAAATCCCGCGTTCCGTTCTCCATAAACGTCTAACCTACCATCGACCGTGAATCACCCTGTATATTCCGTATCTTTATATACGGAAACATTATTGCAATGAATACATACCTCGTTTGATATAACTTAATATTACGTATAGGTACTTATCAGCGTAATCATAATATATTAATTGATTTTGTAAACCGCTCGATATACTCAGAAAAAAAAAAATTTTTTTCCAAGCGCAACGATACAAAACAACTTTGGCACAAAGTCCTACAGAATGAAAATTCTGAAGTGTACAACATTAAATGATTAATTTCATAATTTATATTTTCCGTTAAGTCGAGATTTTTTAGCTCGCTTAAAGTACTTACAGTCGGGAGATTTATTATTCGTCCACTTGTAATTTTTTCAAATATAGAGATAAAAATTCTACATTAAATTTAGTAAAATTTTAACAATAACTTAACAGATATCTTTTTTTCCGAGTTATGAAAATATCAATAACTCTTCATATTTATCAGGATCCCTTGGACAAAAAAATGATAATTTAATCAAATTTCGGCGAGCAAAATTATTTGTCCACTCCCAAAGAAATTTAAAGATGTACATAGAATGTATTTATCTGTTCTTATAGTGATACAAAATTCCTAAATATAGATTCTAAATTATTTTAATAGCAGTTTGAGACTCCTTGGTCAAAATAGCAAATTTTAAAATCTGTCGCTAATCATCAGAAGTCCCTCAAGAAATAAAACATTTGATAATAAAATTATATCAAGAGGTTAGATCTCAAAGAGACATAGCAAATTGTTGGAAGAAGCCGTTAAACAGTTAAATCTATACTAACATACAGGATGTTTTCTAATTGAATGTCAATATTTAAGGGGGCGATTTTTGGGTCCATTGTAAAAAGAAAACTTCATATGAACGTAGTCCTAAACGTCTTAACTTTTGAGATACAGGGTGGTAAACTTTTCAACAATAAATAGTTTGTATTAATATCTGTAATACCACTTTAGGCATTTTAATTAAATTTGGTATACATGTACTATGTCTCAAGAGGCATTATTTAGTGTACCACAATTTTTTTTATTTCCATCAGTGGCGTTCGTACGGAATTTCACCTGCCTATTTTGGCAGACATTGATGGTATGCCACGGATTTATCGTAAAATTAAAATTATTCCTGAAATCCCCAATCATTTCTAAGCAAATTTGATCCCTTGAATTTTTTCGATCCTATGCACGATTTTCGCTTAAAAAATAAAAACCTTTTCTCTGCCTGATCATAACAATATCGTTAATATGACAATATCACCATGCAGAGAAATAGATTTTATTTTTTAGATCTTTGCTTAGAAATGAATAAGGAAGTTAATTTTTGATATCCCTATTCATTTCTAAGCAAATTTGATCTAAAACATAAAATATATTTCTCTATTGGCTATGTGTTGTACTATGCTTAATTTTTCATGATAAGATACAGGGTACGCCACGAACGTCAATGTTCAATAATACATAAAGGAAATAACTTATACGCGTGCGAAGAATGATTTTTCTCCCTGGGTTTTTAAGAAATTATGTTTTATTTTCGAAAGGTATTGTTTAGGTTGGACGTTATATTACTGTTTTTAGTACAGAATAGTTGTTTTTATTCTTGTAATGAAAAGCAAATATAGTTCAGTGGTTTTAGTTTTATCCCAATTTTACAACTTTTATAAGTGTACGAATAATTAATCTCCTGACTGAATGTACCCGCGCACTAATTTTTTACTATTTTAAACATGTCGGACAGCGATTGTCTTTCTGGTATCTTTTTATAATAAAAACTACAAAAGCAATTGAAATTAAACGCGGAAGATGGGCTAGTATAAAATAGAACTCTTACCTACGTTTCTGATGTTTATTATCTGCAGTCGCAACCTATCAACCTTATAACAAACAATTTACCTCATGCAATGTGTAAACATGCGAATGCAAAAGTAGCTACCCCAAAAATGGGCGTTCCGCTTCCTTCGATATATCCTTGCCGGATGATCACTCATGTGAAGAAGCAATGTTACTCTTTACATATTTGAGGCAGCCATGACTTAGGGTTGCAGAAGTTAAAAATTAGCGGGGACAACTACAAACCTTGTGCAACTGAAAATCTGTTGGGCGGTGAAAGGTCTTTTAAAATCAGTTATCACAATTTTTTTTTTGCAAGTTTGCATGCTCGTTATTTTAATTACTGAACAGGTTATATCTAAAAAAGTTGAGGGTGAATAATTATTTAGTTTCTTATAACTAATAAAAAAACAACTTATTGCTTTTGTTGTCCTAGGTTTATTTTTGTGCAAAGATAACCTCGAAAAAACTCTATTTTATTTTCTGATGACATAAGTGTGGGAGCAAATAAAAATTAGCCGTATATACCAAGGAATTTTTAAGAGTGCGTTTCCACAGCAAGGCATGTCGAGTGTCGACACATCGCGATAGTTATACGTCCGGCGCCTATGGTCTGGCACTTTGATTAACGAACCCTAATCATCAATCTAATTAATTTGTTTTTAAAGAAAGCTGATAACTTTAGGTATAATTACAGACTAATTTTTATGATATTAGGTCAATACGAGATATGCCCAAAAAAATTTATATAGTATAGATTAGCATACATACGAGTAACTAGAGTGATTTTTTTTTAGCTGCGATCGCCAGGATATGCGCACCAAAATGCGAGGAGAATATAACTGAGCAAATATTTGAAAAAGACGGGACATGTAAAGAATGTGACACAGACTTGTGCAATCCTTCGGTTCGTGTCAATCCGACAGGATGGATCTTCCTTTTGATTGTCCTGATTTGTGTTAATTATAGATCAGCCTGATAGTGGATTTGGAAATCCGTAATGTATATGTGTTATTTATAATAGTTATAAAGCGGTTGTTAAAAATACAATGGCGTTTTATTTACGCTTAAAGAAATACCACTCCTCCTGTGCTGTGATTCCCATTCCCTCAATACGACAGCTATCGTAACGCTTTCGATACTCGATAGTCAAAGCGATATCGACCAATTCGATATTCTCATTCGATGTCTTTTATGCCATCGCTTTCTTCGATATCGGAAACCGTAGTATTCATAGCACGCATGCGTAGTGAATTATAACCTAAGATTATTTTGTTGCAAAATGTATTTGATTTTCTTCTACGATTGTGTGGCGTGTGGTCCTGATTGTATTCATTTATTGCCTGCTTGTTTTCATCTAAAAAATGCTTCCAATTGTCGATATTGTTTTGAGAAGAAGAAATATTCTTGAATCAAACATCAATTACAAATTACTTTCTTTAGGGCTTGCAAAGGTGCTTCGAGCCTTTTTTAACATATGTAATTGGATAATTGCCTTATTTTATAAGTGATTGAAAAATGAACTTGCAAGCCCTTCGAAAAGACTTAAAGCCCTACTAAAATGGTTTAAGCACTTTCAATGTTCTTCAAGTCTCTAGAGAGCGTGCAAGCTCATTTTCAAGATTCAATTACATATTTTAAAAAGGGCCTGAGGCCCAGTGTTGCAAGCCCTAAAAATAATTGGTAATTGCAAGCCCTTTAAATTAACAATGAGTGCTTTACCCAGCTCTGCCCGCCACTATAAAATAATTATTTTAAAAAATCGTAATATGCAGTAGTAAAACAAGAAATAAAAAAATTAAACATCGACATTTATTTTCATATAAAAATATGCTGACATATACTCTATTAGGATGTTCCAATGAGCTTCCTGTACTTTAAAAGCCCTAGAAACAAAATAGTTTTTTGTTTCATCCAAACTTAAAAAATCAGTTGTAAGAACGATTATTTCTGAACAGTGTGTTTATTGTTTTGCTATCCAAAATGTTAAAAATCAACTTGACTGCAACATTAGTATCCGATTTTAACTGGAAAAGTCTAAAATGTCTTTTTTTAAATAAATACATTTTATATATTGGTGTAGTAACATGTTTCACACATGTGAAATTAAATAAAAAAAACAACTTGCAACACTTTAGAGATGTTACAGTGGAGCTGGACCTAATCTTTTGGAATAGGTATCACCTACTTATTCCGTGTACCTATTACCAGGTATCAGATATACCTATTCCGATTCCGCTGGCACCGCGACGGGTTACGACCATAGAGAAAATATATAATAGAGAAATAATGTCATTTGCGAATGTGGCAAATTTACCAAGCTGAATCCGTAAACACAGACGGTCTTCTGCGGGCTTGCGCCTTGTCGAACGTTTGCCTTGTGATAGACAGGACCGTACTTGAAAATTTATTTCACATGACGTGAATCTTTTATCGAGTAATAAATGCTCAATATATTACTTGAAATTATTCTTTTTATTAATGATAAAAATGTAACCATTAGTGAGATTTTAACAAAAATTGTATAGTTTGTTGGCTTAAATCTGAGTTTTCTTGCTATACAAAACTGTCGATAATTCCTCGAAAATAGCTCAGTTTATACATATTCAGTGCGTCTCTTTAATGTTCCCCCTCTTAATTTTTTAAACGTTACATTTACAAAATTGAAAGTTGAAATAAAATATAAACATAGTATTCTAAACAATAAAAATAAAATATGCAACTGTTTTAAGAAGTAAAATAGTAAATAAGAAAAATTACCAAAACTATGTGTATATTTTATTGGATTGGCATCCCATCCTGTATAATTATTGAACAAACCAAGTTCTATGGTAAGATGTAAATATTTTTACACCTATTTACAGTGTGCGCACTTGATACTTTGGTGAAAGCGCTACTTACTTACGGCCCCATGTCAATCTAATCCACTGATATTTTAGCGATCCTTTGGCGAAAGCGCATTTTTCTTCCGCCATCCCTTTTAAAATACTCCCCTCTACCCTAATCCACTAGTATTTTTAGTGCCCCTTTGACGAAAGCGCAAATATGCCTTTTGGACACTCACCCTTCTAATCCACTGATATCTTAGCGATCCTTTGGCGAAAGCGCTTTTTTCTTTCGCCATCCCTTTTAAAATACTCCCCTCTACCCTAATCCACTAGTATTTTTAGTGCCCCTTTGGCGAAAGCGCAAATATATTATAATAAATAAAATAAATATTAATAAATTATTTGGACACTCACTCATCCTTATGCAATATAGGGGAAGGAGGCATTGACACTACATATGACCTTCTTACCCCATCTTACCCCTTATACAATGCCCCTAATACACACACACACCCCATCAGTGCCTTTCTGACACCTTGACCACACTCAATATACGTCACTGATAAATATTTCTACTTCTCCGTGTGTGTATTCACTTCAACACCGGAGTGCATTTAAGATAAATCATATTTTTTACCTACTATTCTTTAACATATTTATATAATTTAAATTTGGAATTAAACTATTTGTATTTAATAAGAAAGAGACTACAAAATAGTTCCTTATACTTAAAAGTTTGATACATAATTGGCGAAACATATGAAATGTCTTTAACACTTTGTACAGAATATTTTTGTATCGAAATAACAAGCTTCAGAGGTTCGCTATATTCGCCACCCCAACCAAAAATACCATAACATAAAAATGACTGAGATTTTTCCGGCACGGTTCTGATTGCCGAGTTGCGTCATTGAGTTCAACAACCACTTTTACGACGTCCCGAGTACACATGCCTCGAGAGAACCGTCGTTTAAAAACCTGACTGGCGCCATATGCGTACAAACGCACTTTTTCGCCCATACATTGGACGGATTCAGCTGGTGTCGCGAATACGTTGTGATGGTCTAAAAATATTTTGTCTATGGTTACGACGCACTGTCGCGTTTGGAATCTCTTGTTTCGGTGAAATCGGTTGTCGGTTGCAGGTACAATTCGAGTACAGGTATAATAGGAAATAGGTATTTTCTTAAATCGGATGGGTTACCTATTATCGAAGCAGCTGAATGAAATTTGAAACGCGTTGTTTTTTCATAATATGTAAAATAAATGGACTGTAATGCTAAAATCTTTCAATTGCATGTGATATAAAAGAAACGAATCAAAGTCCCTGATTTATCTATCTACCGATGTCACTATTTGGGAAACCTATGAAGACTTCACAAACACAAATTTGGGGTGGTTACTTATTTGAATAAGCAACCGGGAATTTAGACTATAAGAGGGTGGTTCAAAAATACAAGTATGTTTTCTAACAAAACAACTACATAAAGTATCTTTATTATACTTTAAAAAACAAAGAAAATATTTACCTTTAAATATATAAATAAATTAAAATGATTACTGTGGGTTAGTATCTAACTACTACATTAAACATGTTGCACAAATATTACCTAATAAAAGAAAATACAAGTACCTAAGTACCTTGCCCGACAATAATAACAAAGCGGACGCACTGTAATAAATCAGTCAAAAATTTGTAGCAATGTTTTTAACTTACGGAAATAATTCAAAACGGTTGACAATTTTAAGCGCACTGCACTGGTTGTAAGTCAGTGGGTGTTTATTTAATTCAACTTCAATTTGAATCAAAAAAGTTATGTTGATATTTCAACTTTTAATCACTAGTCTGTGTTGGGTTCGAAGGACCATTTTTTATATTAAAAAAGAGAAGCAAGCAGTTTGATTTGCTAGCTCAAACAGAAGAGTAAATGTTTTTACATAAGAGAAGTTACTTGCATAAACTTTCACTCAATTAAACTGGGTTTCTCCTACCTTAGTTTTCAGCAACTGGTGGTATCTTTTCGTTAAGACCATCAAAATAAATCACAACTATTTTTCATTACTTAACACTTGAGGACTGCCAGAACATAGGCGGATTAGAGACTTCACAGAATAATAACTTTCGTAGTTCACCGTTGCACTGTTGACTTTACTTTTAACTATACTGCTAGAGCGTAAGCACGTATAATTTTTACTTGAGGTTTAAAACCACTAAAGAGAATCTGACTGTTATCACTAGAGCGTAAGTGCAGTCGAGAGAGATTTTCCGCCAGAGAATTAACGGAATTCAACACGAATATAAACTATGAGATTCAAACTAATGATTACAAACAAGGATGAATTTCAATCAGATAAAGCCCGTAAAGCAACTTACTGCATTTACGGCTTTTGTAGCGAGAGTTTTTCGCTTTCAGAGAACGGAGAAGCGACCCGGCTAGAGCGTAAGCGGGTGGCGAGATTTTTACAGAGAGAGCTGCAGCGCCTTGCTGCCTTTACGACTGGAGAGAGAGTGCTTTTTTCTAAAAACGACAACGAGCGTGTGTCGCGAGAGAGAAGATACGGCGAGGCCAACTTGCCTTCACCGGTGACTGATCGAGAGTGATTTTTCACTGGTTTTAAGAGAGTTTGATTGTTAGAGAGTAAACGAATCAAACGAGAGAACTTTCACTAACTTTACTACTTGTTGAACTGAGAGCAATTTACTAGAGGCCGCGAGGGAATACGCGGTTTACAGAGAAAGAGAGCGCAGCGACTAGCTGGCTTTACGACTCGAGCGAGAGTGCTGCGGGCGTCTGACGTTTACTTGACAACAAGCTTCTTGAGTCGGGTCACGAGGTATGATGTCATGCATTTCATTGGCTCAACTAGGTCGCGTCAGAAAACGGCTCACGGCTGACTGCGTTGTTACGCGGTAGATCTCAAAGGATTCTAAGAAGCTATAAAATGTCTATTTTTAGCATTTTAACTAGTCGCTACGCGTTGTAATGCGAATATTAAGGGAACTTTCTGTTGCAGAATAAAACATTTTTATGCTTTTAGAGAGAGAATTTTATGAAAGGGAATCTTATTTTATTTTATCTACAGAGTGATCCAAATATTTAAGAAAACCGTAAATCTAGTTGGAGAGTTCTCCAACAGTCACTAAAAAAAGTATAAGATATATAGGGATAAGATGTTTTATTTTTCATCAGAAGAAATTATAAAATAGAAAAATAACCAAAAATACAGAACTCTTATTAAAAAAAAATATTCTTAAAAATAAAAGTAATAAAATTCTCGGCTCGAATATCACTTGAATATGCTCAATGCTTCTGCAGCCGGAATAGCGCCAGCCGCTTGTCACCCATCATATAAATTTGATGCGGAATATAGGTTGGATCTGGAATAGGTATTTGGAACAGGTTTGTGTTTGGAACTGGTACAGGTCCTACTAGGTACAAAAAAAGCTATTCCGTAACATCCCTACAACACTTACAAAAAACAAATAATTCTAACCTAAAAATCACTGTCATCTCGAAATCGACCGAAACGGGATCTTTAGAGGTACCGAAAGACTCGATATCGTTTTAGACGATCCGAGATCAGCTGAAAACAAACGGGAATCGGTTTTTTGCGCCAAATAGAATATTTCGATATCGAATAGCATTCTGGAATCCCAGCACTGATGGCGTGGTGGGATAATGTAATGAGGTGCGAGTAAATGAGGTAATTCTTTAGTGTTCCGTTAAACGGAACACTTATGGAATCACTTCGGTGTCCTTCCGTCCGTCCGTCTGTCACAGGCAATTTTCTCTGAAACTATTCGCCGTAAAAATTTGAACGTTAGCACAGAGATAGAGTGTGGTGGCCCAATTTTAGACGTGAAGTATAAAAAGTTGAATTTTGATTCTGGGGTTAATTTCAGGGGGTAAATTTGGAAATTGAAAAAAAATTTAAGGGCATGGTATAGGGTGTCAAATGAAAGCTTGTTGAAGCACGAACTCAGCAATATATAATAATATGATGTATTTTTAGCATTTTTTTAAACATTTTTCCGAAAAGACTCACTCTAAAATTGCTTTCCCCCACCATTATCATAAAAAGGATCGCTCAGAAAATTTTGACAAAAATCATGGACATTGAGAATTAGGTATAAATTGAGCGAAAATTATCAGGATCGAAAAATTCTAGCGCGGTCAATTGTCATAAACAATTTAATTGTTTATTTCCTTATAACTGCTGAACCATTGGTTTTAGAGAAAAAGTTATTCCACAAAAAATATTTCTATAACGATGAAAGGAACAACTTTTGTCCTGAAACGTTTTTCAAAAAGTTTAATTTGGCTCAGTCGAAACGCTTCCCACTCAGATCCGCGCATATGCGATGTGATACACAGGCGCAATCTGTGAGTTTTTTACAGGTTGGGCAAATTTTGTGGGCAACTGGTGATATACACGTAACAAGCACAATACACTTTCTTAATTAAGGAAGGTTTTTTTAATAATGTGCCTAGTTCTGCCAAGAGATTATTTACCTACACATAAACCCCTCAAAAAACATAAAATACTAAAATTGCATTTTTGCTGTTCCTTTTTTTAACTTACATGCAAACAGTTTCTTGCACCGTTAATGTCATTGTTAACACAAGGGGTCTTGTGCACTTAAGGTATGACGGAATTAACAAATTTTCGAATAGGCAAAGGAAAGATTACCTTCTTTGGAGCACAAAAAAAATCAAAAGATTATCCAGTTTTTCCAAGAAAATAGCCGGAAAAATAAAAGTTTGGAACCTAGCACGGCACAGATTTTTACATGTAGACAGACGACACACAACACCAAAAATATGTTATAATCATCGCTAAGGGTATTGTATCATATAGACAAAGATTGAGAATTCACCGAAACGTTATTAGGTATTTTAAAATTTCTACACGAAAATTAATTTATAATTACACGAAACTATTGGTTTACTTGTGATTATTGAACTCGATAATGAATTTTAATTATGGTTCACTCAGCGGAATGTTTTTGTTTAACATGAAATCTTAGATTATCAAAACTTACAAAATAACATTCTCAGCATGAATAATGACCAGAACCAAATTGATTTCTAGTTATTGGTGCAATTATATCGAGTCTATCTGAAACACATTATTTACAATAGAAATACTAGTTATTGCATAATAGAAATGTTGGTACCTGGATGTTTCCTTTTAACGTGAGTTATCAAGTTAGAGGGTTTACAGAAACCCAATTTACATTCCCCACAATGTGCCATTTTATATTCTCATCCTCAACACTTCTTGTGAACTAACGACTCTCCAACAGAACGGTACTACCACATACTCAAATGAAAGTGTTTTACACATAATACAAAACACCACAACAAAACTAAACAATATTTTGGCACCTCCCTACTAAAGTTTGGGAACAATTTATAATCAAAATTCAAATCAAATCTCTATTCTGTGGTTATGTATGCACCGAATTTTGACACATCAACTAAGCTAAAATGCTAAACACAACCTAGGGCGCATGCCCGCAGCTTTAAATCGATAGACGGTTCGGATGCTGCATTGCCAAGTTATTGTCAAAGTCGTAATTACTGTAGGTTTTAATGTTTTATAGGCACAGTTAATTATTATTGTAATTACCAAACTATCTTAAAATAAAATTAGGTAAGCTTATATTAAATGTATAAATGTATCGCGAATATTGTTCTAATAATAAATTAGTCAGATTTAAATTAGTGAGCCAGAATTTCTGACAATCGGCGCGGCGGCGTGGCGACATTGTGTCGGCGGCCACGAGTGCCTCGAAAGCGATATTACTGGTGGGCCGTCGACAAGTTTTGTCTCTTTTCAACTTCCTAAAATATGTTAGCTTCTCTCTTAGCTTTAATGCATTTTATATAGTCCATACACACCTATGAGGTCAATTTAAAATACTGCGAGTCCGGAGCAAGCTAGGCTTGATTTCTCCTTGTGGAGTTTTCGCATGAAACTTGCACTTTTGTGAAAGAAATGTAAGATTATTTTATGGTTTTAAAAAATAAATTATTAGGTAGATCATGGGAAATAAACTTAGGTGGGTCGCTGACCAAATGACCTTATGGACGAGCCACGTCTGGTGATACAGCTTTAGTGCCGTCGGCGGCGAGTAGCGCGGCGGATGGGCACAGATCGGGCGGTTTTTTCAAAGAAATGAACCGACTTCAAAAAGCACTGAAGAGCATGACCCATCAAAAATAGTATTATGGTTGGTTTTTGTCATATGAAATTATAGCATTATTATTGCAGCTGTTGCAACGGATAGTTTATTTTTGTGGTGTCGTCCTACTTTTTTGGTAATGTTCCCTTGTTCCTTGAACATTTTTTCTTTAATTGCTTACCTTCTATTTGTATTGTTATGTATGTGTATGTTATATGTAGTGTTACTCCCTTGGGAAACTAAGTCTGGATTTTGCCCTAAAATTTTATTTTCAATTTAATATAAACCAAGAGTTATTTACATCAAAATTGTCATTTTACCAACTCTCGGTCACGTGCTACTTCTGGTAAACCTGTTAATTTATTGCTTTTCGGTAGTGATTTGGCCTCTATTGTTGGGTGGGAAAAACGTCTTAAGCCATGTAAAGGTAAAATCTGCTGTCTCTCTTAGATTGTCGGAATCTTGATCGGTCCAAAATTGGTGCTGTATTGGTTCCAGCAATTACAGGCCTCTAGCATCCCCGTGGGTCCTCGACTTCATGAGTTGGACGCTAGAGGTCGTCCGTGGTAGTAGATTACGGGAATTTCGACGGTATTCGCTTGCCTTTTTGGACAGTCTTGAAACTGTTTCTGATTAAAAAGGGGTAACAAATTCCGGAGGTAAACTACCCCTCCATTCGGATCTCCGGGCGAGGGGTGCTCAGGGGGGAGCACCATCGAAGAATTCCAAGAGCATAGTATCCTTTGCCAACATCTGCGGGCTTAATTCCAATTTGGACTCCACTACCTCCAATCATGCAAACCCCACATTCTTTTTCTGACCGAAACCCAAATCAGCTCCAAATCCTCAACCAATCGTCTCCTGTTTCCAGGTTATGAACTTCTGTCATCCTTCCGTCTTCATGGTAGGGTATGTGCCTACGTTCGCAGCAGCCTTTCTTGCACCAGACTCCCGAACCTGGAATCAGGCAAGCCCGATATTCTCAGGCTAAAACTCACCCTTAAATCTTCTACTAAATTTATCTGTTGCATTTATCGCTCCCCATCAGACAAATCCTACAATGAGTTCTTTGACTTTCTCTCGGCAAAAATCGACCATCTCATCGTCCTAGGTGACTTCACAGCCCATAGCAAGGAATGGTTAGGATCCGCAAAAACTGACCCAGAAGGCAGAGCTACAGAAAACTTCGCAATCAACAACTCGCTCTCCTATTTGATCAGAGAGGCAACATACTTTCCCCGCATTTCTACCCATAATGCAAATCCACTTGATCTTTTTCTTACCACCCATCCTGAGCCTTACTTAACATCTGTATGCGCTCCCCTTGGTCGTTCAGATCATGGCCTCATTACCGTCTCTTGTCCAATACATCCCGCGTTTGCTGAAATCATGCCAGAACGCACGATCTGGCACTACAATTCTGCCGACTGGGAAGGTCTTCGAAACTTCTTCTCTACTTTTCCTTGGAACCATGTCTGTTTTTCCACTGCCGATCCCTCCGAAATTTGCTCTCATATCACAGACTTTATTCAAGCAGGTATTGAAGGTTTCATTCCACATACCCGCAAGAAACCTAAACTCCACCATCAAAAGCCATGGTTTTCCAAGGCCTGTGATAAGGCCAGGCTCAAAAAACTCCAAGCTCACAAAAGGTATCTTCAAAATCCTACACCCGAAAATCGTCAAATTTTCACCGAGGCAAGAAATCAATACAACCAAACTATCTTAGAGCCCAAAAATGCTTTTAACAACCTCATAAAAGATAGAGTGCTTTCCTGTCCCAACGGCAGCAAATCCTTCTGGTCCCTTGCCAAAAACATTAGTCAAAACTTCTGTAGAAGCACTTTTTATCCCCTGGCCTTTGACAGCGAAATTATCTCCATCTCTAAACGGAAAGCTGAACTATTCGCCAAACAATTCGCTACCAATTCCACCCCGATCCCTCCCCCCAATTTCGCTCTTCCAACCACTAAGTCTGTACCCCAAAAAAGGCCCGATATAATACTTAAGGTCAAGCAAGTTCAAAAAATTCTTCTATCCCTCGACACCAAAATGTCCTCCGGTTTGGATGATATACCAGCAATTGTGCTAAAAAGATGCTCTCCAGAACTTGCACCCATCTTAACTCGTCTTTTCCAGATCTCTTTTGACTAGGGTATCTTCCCAGAAAGCGGGAAGACTGCTCGTGTGCAGCCTGTCCCGAAGAAAGGTTCCAAGTCCCTTCCATCGAATTTTAGACCTATCTCTCTTCTCTCCATTGTCAGCAAAGTTATGGAGTAAGTGATAAACTTGCAAATTCTAAAATATCTAGAAAAACACAAAATCATTCATGACAGACAGAACGGATTTCGTCACCAAATATCCATAGCTGATCCCCTTAGCTTTGTCACACATAACTGGAACCAGTCTCTCGAATTTTATGATGAATCTCAGATTGTTGCTCTTGATATTTCCAAGGCCTTTGACCAAGTATGGCATGCGGCACTCCTCAACAAACTACCTTTTCACGGTCTTTCTACCAAACTATGTACCTGGATCGGTAGCTTCCTCTCTAATCGGCGCATATCTGTTGTGGTTGACGGTCACTCATCTAACTTCCATCCTATCAATGCTGGCGTCCCCCAAGGTTCAGTCCTGGCACCAACCCTATTTCTTCTTCATATTAATAACCTGCTCTCTTGAACTACCAACTCCATCCACAGTTATGCTGACGATAGTACTCTTCACTCCAATATTCATTTTTCCAGACAAGTTTCGAATCGAGAGTTGGATAACAGACGCAGATCCATGTACCTATCCCTTTCCCAAGATATCCAATTAATTGACCTTAGACTGGGGTGCCAACAACCTTGTTCAGTTCAACGCCTCCAAAACCCAGTCTTGCTTCCTGTCACGCAAAAAATCTGGCAACGCTTACTCCATCCACATGAATGGTCAGGCTCTACAAAA
The DNA here is from genome assembly GCA_963971165.1 of Philopedon plagiatum. Lineage (NCBI taxonomy): Eukaryota > Metazoa > Arthropoda > Insecta > Coleoptera > Curculionidae > Philopedon > Philopedon plagiatum. The sequence continues at coordinate 4,641,888 of OZ020196.1, read as the reverse complement.
GAATGAAACATTCAATCTTGTTGGCGTCGCTTTTGAACATGATCTCAGCTGGCACAAACACATTACTTCAGTAGCCACATCGGCAGCTAAAAAACTTGGTTTTCTCTTTCGAGCCAGAAAATACTTCTCCCCTGCCAACTTATACACTCTCTATGTTTCCCAAATAAGACCTAACCTAACACTGCTCCCACATCTTGGGAGCGGCATCGCCTTCGATACTTACCATCCTTGATTCTATCCAAAAGAGAGCCATTCGACTTATCAATGACCCAGCCCTCACAAGAAAACTCCCTTCTCTCGCTCATCGCCGCGCTGTTGGGGATTTATCTATTTTCTACCGCTATTTCCACGGATTTTGTTCTGAAGAACTAGCCGGTATTATTTCCCCCTTGACTGTTCCTAACAGAACAACAATAGGTGCGTTGCGTATGCATCCCTTTACTGTCCAGCTACAAAACCCTAGAACAGACCATTTCTCTCGCTCATTCATACCTAGGGTATCCAGATTATGGAACAAATTGCCTGCAGATCTTTTCCCTTCCCGTCCCAACCTCCAATCCTTCAAATTCCGTGTCAATAGATTCAATTTCCCTTCCCGTCAGACGCCCACGGTACATTAGTACTTAGACTTGAAGTCTACATGGGATGTCTTAGTTAAAAAGAAACTACCATTATTTAATTCAGTACTTCCTAACTCGTGTGTAAATTGAACGAGGGTTAACAGGCCTTGTCAGCACTTAGTTTTTCTTTGAGCCGACGCCACCTATGGTGCATAAGTATTTACCTCCGGAATCTGCCATTAAAGGTCTCTAGTGTTGTTCTGTGGTTTGAAATTTCTGTACCTGTAGGTTTGTGTAAAGCTTACCAAACTGGGTACATTGTTGAAACTAATAATGAATGGCAGTTTATTAACATGAAAAAATATATTTAATCATTGGTATTTTACAATTACTAATTGGTTGAATTAATTTTAGTGGCAGAATAGTGTGCCAAAAAGTTAAAAGGGGTACCACCGTATCACAATTTTCTAAAATGTTCAAGATTTGGTACAAAAGAGTACTCTGAAACAACACTGGAGAACCCTGGTGAGTTTGTCGATAACTACGACTGGGTCGTCGCTTTGGGAAAAATCGATACCCGAATTTGGAGACGATGGGTTTGGTGCCATCGGCTTCTTTCTTAGTTCGCCAGGTCGTGTGGGCATTGGCAAACCTAGGTCTTGTTAAAGACATAAAATTGGATTCGGATTGACATGCCATTAGTTTTCTTCCATTTTATTGTATTATTTGCATTCTGCGTTATCTTGTTGGTCAAGATTCGGGCCGTTTTGTTTGGTACGGAAGAAGTACGACGTTTTCTTTATTGGATTTGAAATGACAATGGCAGACATGTTCATTTAGATCCGACCTTACATCTCCAGGTAAGATTCTTTTTCCTTGCTAATAACTTTAAATCACTAAATTTTTCGTTCAGATTTTCCTTGCTAGTCGATTTACTTTCGTTAATATACTTTTGATATTTTCTTTACAATATCCGCGTTTTAATTAGTTTAAAAAAAACGGCAATACTAGCAGATCGTTACATTTCGTGCTAAGTAATTAATTAACTATGTACGAAATGTTTCATTAAGGGTTAACCTGGGGTTTATTTCATCTGACCGGCATATTGTTTAAGGGGTCCAAGTTGTTGTGTGTTGATGCATACTTGAGTTATCATTGCGGGTTTTTTCAGCTACTATAGTTTTCCCCTCCTTTTTGATAATGTTTGGCATAGCTATACAGGGTGACCCAGAACTTTTTTTGTTACATTGAAGTGATCCAAAACCATAGTGAGTTGGTCAGTAGTGAAGTTCGTGAATCCGGACTTAACGAGTTTTTTGTCAACCAATTTATTAATGATCAATGGCCATGTTGTCAAAATTTATTTCTTGCACCTTGCGATATCAGCTGATATTATTAAAATTTAGTTATTTAATTGTTTTGTACTTTAAGGTGTCATTAGTATTGATTTTCATGCATTTTGTGAATCCGAAAAGTTTTCTTTTGTTAAACCTAGCTTTCTTTAAATATTTCTTTTATTTCCCTGTTAATTGACCTATAATTAATAATGTGTTTGACATGGGACAATGTTTATCTTTAATGTTTTTATTTGATTACCAATTTAAGGGTGGGGTACTACTCTAACTTTAACTATTTACTATGGTAGTTGGCTACTCTTGGGTTATGCAGTACAAAAACGTTATGGTTATTTTTTTTTTAATCTTAAGCTACATATCCTATATTTTTATGTATGTTTAGTATTATTGATACTGAAGTTTCTTTTTGATTGCATTTAACGTTCCAAATTTTATAGTAATCTTGTAGTATACTGCTGTACCTAATCATTTATCTAACCAGGGTGTTACCTAAATGCCTCGGTTGTGTTTATTAGCAATGTTAACTTGTTTACGTTAATATTTTTGTACATACGTTAGATGAGTAGATACAGAGACTATAAAGAATATAGACAGACTCTCGAATACTCCGAAAAGCCGGCCTCCCTTGAGACATTTGGTGGGTTTATTGGTTTATGGTTTAAAAGTTTTTTGTCCACCATTATATTATATACATGTAGATACATAGTATACATATTTATATAATGAAATATATTATAAGACAAAGAAATTTTGAAACCATAAACCAGTAAACCCACCAAATGTCTCAAGAGAGACCCACTTTTCGTTGCACGGCAGTGTTCGTCTACGTATTATTTAGTCTATGGTAGATATAATTTGTTTATATGAATATTTTTGCACAGAATAACTTTTCATTTGTAAGTTACATTTTCGTTATTTCATTAATAATTGGTTGGCATCAGCACTGCCAGAAGTATTTTTAGATCTGTTATCTCTGCTTAAAGTATTTATTTTTGTTTCGCTTCCAGTCATAGTAATATAACGAAGTAATCGCTTAATACCTCAGTCAGTTATAGTTTTATTTTTCATTTGAGTTTGTTATTTTAAACGTTATATCTGCTTAGTACTTGAGCTTACCTTGCCTTGACGCATACCTTTTTTGTTTTATTAGGGTATTTTCCATCAGCAGACCATTTGTCTCACTGATGATCTTTTTTTTTACCGGGGAGACAAGTTCTTTGTCACCGGTAGATCTTCTCTTCCACCGGAAGAATCTCACTGCCTAGACCGTTATAGCCTTGAGCCAGGACACCTTCATCAGAGGCGACACTCCTCCAGGCAATGTTACTTTTTTCCTATTAACTTATTTGATTAATTGCGCATAAGTTTAAGAGTTTATTGCTATGTTTCTTTTGTAATCTTGCTGCCGGTATGTGGCATATAACATTCCTGGTCTTGTGACCTTCATGTGCGTAACTTATTTTGCGCAGTAAACGTCGGACTGTAAGTCACGTTTGGCCATTTATTTTTAGATTGAATTTTTTTCTCTTTTCTGTGAATCCTAAAGTAAAAATTATGTAGCGTTCTCCTGCACGCTTGTAAATAGATTGTAAATTTGTTTTATTTGACTCACCAAACAGCGCAGTTAAAAGTTAATTTTCTTTAATGTTTGCTTTAGTTGCTGAGTGAGTTGAAAGCGAGGTCCCAGTGCTATCTAGGAGGGTTTCTCTTTTTAACCCGGCTTGAAAAACAGTGGCGCCCCTTTAAACTCCCCCTACCTCTCCGGCATTTGAGCTAGGGCATTCTTTGGCACGCATGCACAAGCTCCTCGCATTCAGCTCGACTCGTAGTCTTTAAAATTGCGAATTTTCAGTCAATACTTTGGAATTTTGATTATTTTTTTTTTAACTTTGGATTTTAATTCTAAAGGGTAAATGGAAGAAAATTAAACTCTTCTTCATAGCGTGGCAACCTGAATCAATTTACACATTTCAATGGACCAATGCTACCCAAGGATACAAATATGTACATATGTCACCTATTCGATTTGTCACTTACTTCTGGACCTCGTAAGTGATCGCAGCCTCACGTTGCAATCGCCGTTATTAGTGACTCATCCGCAAGGTATTTTTGTCTGGGTAAATTCTCAAAATTATATTGTTTAAGTATTATTTTTGTGAAATGGAAATTCAAAGGCAAGGTATGTCTGTTACATTTTATCATATTTTGTTATTTGTTTTTGCTTATGGTTTATACTATTTTCCTGAAACGCCACACATTATTTGTTGTATATATTATGTACTTTTAATTCGGCTTCATTTGAAACTATAAAAAATTACAGGAATTTTCAGGCATTCATACTTACTTTAAAATAAATATGTAACTGTATATTTTAAAAGTATTGTTTTGATCTGCTCATTCGTGCTTCACTGGGTTTCAAGAAGCCTGTACGCCTGCGTAGGTTCGATCGTGGCATGGTTCACGAAACGCTTGCCAAATTTTAAACTTTATTTTCAGGTACTTTGTTCGAGTGTTTCTTCTCAAGAATGCTTTTCTTTAAGATTTGGACTTCAGGAAGTGGAACTATTTTAAACAAACACCAACACGTGTTAGAAGTCCTGCTGTCGTCCTCCAATGGCGTCGAAAATATAGATATTAACGTTCAGATTCACTAACGTCCGGTTGCACAAACAATTTAATCACGAATTAAGCTAATTAGACACTTGTAATGTGACAGCACTTATGTTAATGTCATTGCCAAAGATATCTCTAAACGCCTATAAAATTTACTACTTGATTAAAAATTTTGTGCAACCCTCTGTAAGAGGGTTTAAGATTTAGTACTGGTTTTAATTAAGATCTTATAGTTGAACTGCTGTGTTTTGACAGGTTTTGGTCCTGTCGTTGTTAATAAGCCGTCATTACAAACTTATGAATTATTCTGATATTTCAGCGATTTGCTTACTTTCCAAATGATTTTCATCTTGGAACCAGTTGCTGTAATGAATTTAGTTCTATTACTGTCGAAAGTAAGTACTAAAATTGCCCTTTTCTTTATAAATTTGCGAAAAAGCTCAGAAATAAATTCATAGTATAACTATATGCGTCTTATTCTTACACTTGTCAGCTTAAAACTTTTGATTGTCAAATTAGACCGGACTAGCGTTGGAGAATCTGGCTGTAAGTCTTTAGACAGTCGCATTGGTAGTTTGTGTAAAAGCCTTGATAATTTCTGGAAAAATGTATGTCGGAGTAAATCAAAATTCTTGCTTAAGTACTCCGATACTCTGAAAATATATATGTCAAATATATACAATTATGATTAAAGTATGTAGATATGAACATATTATGACTTTTAATGATTCTGAATTATCTTCCCAATAAAAAAACACTAATAACGAATTTTCATATCGTAGTCTAGTTGTCAAATCCTTTCATTTAATATCCGTATAAACGGGATTGTAAAGAAAAAGGTTATCCGCCATCTTGTGGCGTCCGCCATATTGAGTTTAGAATGACGTCACGCTTACGATATTCTACTGATCAAATAATTTTATTTGATCCCCATGTCAAGGGGGTTGTAAGAAAAAAGGTCATCCTCCAACTTGTGGCGTCCGCCACATTGACTTTAGAATGGCGTCACATAGCTTATCGTATTCTACTCGTCAAACCCGTTCATTTGATACCCGTGTTACGGGGATTGAGAAGAAAAATGTAATTTGCCATCTTGGAGCGTCCGTCATCGTGATATACCTACTCACGATACATTGTAAGTGTATCATGTATATACTATATTGCATTGTCACCAGACTTATACATGCATGTGTGCAAAACTTTAAAGCTCTAGCTTAATTAGAAGGGTTTTTTTGATATTGTATACAAAAACTGACATTTTGTATTAAGACTTGATTTATTTTAATTATTCTACTTCATACTATCTTTTTCTAATTTGTAGTATTATTCATTTTCTGCCGTACAGTATTTATACAATTTTTGAAAGTAACTATTTCAATAACAACGATAAGATGATAATAAAGTATAGGGCTGGTAATAAATACTACGTGTAGTATAATCTCTTTATTTGAAATTATCTGGTCAATGATAGTTGCACTGTTTGCTGTTAAATTTGTAATTTCATTTACTAGTTGATATAAACCACTATCATTTAGGATACTTTTGAGGTTAGTTGTATAAAAATCATACTATCCCAATTTATATCAAAAAATTTTAAAAAAATTTATATCATTTTTAACTAAAACCCCACAACTTTCATTAATACCACTCTACAAAATTTAAAAAAAAGTATGCATGGAAATAATTTGAAGAATGACGAATTCCTACCAAAGTATATTCATAAAATTTTAATTTCAATTTGCGATTACCAAATATTATTTGAAATAATTTTATAAAAAGTATTTTTGGTCAAATGGTTTATTTTACGAGCCTCAACTTTGAGAACACCCTGTACATAGAGAAGATGACCAGACCTGACGTGATGTAAGTTAAAAACGTCCTCAAATTATGCCGTGGAATCAATCCATGATACAAATAAAAGAAGATATGACACCGCGCAAGTAGGCGTGGCCATGAACGTCACGCTGTGAGTAATTCCGCCATATTTTGTAAACGAAACACGTCTTCGTTAAGATCGCATTGTATTTTAAACCTATTTTTTGGTGTTTTTATATCAATTTTAAGAGTTTAAAAGTGAAAATGAGGTGTGTTGTGTATGGTTGTGATGTGGACAATCAATGCAAGGGCTTTATGCCCGATATTAAAGTTTTTAGCTTCCCCAAAGACAAATAAATGCAAAGTGTTTGGAAGCGTCAGTGCAAGCGGGAAGATACGTTTAATGTGAAAAATGCTAGAATCTGTTCTAGACATTTTAACGAAAGTGATTATGAAGGTAATTTACAGCATGAATTGTGTCATGTCATAAATGTTAAATGTGTTTAATATTTTTACGAACTCGCTTCAATAAAAAAGTTTATTGTGACAAACAATTGCTAAAAATCTCCATGGTAACGAATCGCCAGACTTTAATCGAGAAAACACGACACAGAGACTGAAAAAGGACTATTTTCTTTAAAAATAATTTCTTGTTTTACCTGATTTCATAAATTTTGATATTTTTGTCTTATTTAGAATAATTTTTGGCATTTTAAAATTTCGTAAATTTGAAAAATCAAACAATACAAAAATACAATAATTTTTAATAATTTACCATTTAAAGTGTAAAAAACCAAAAAAAAACTATCCTAAAAAACATGTTTCCGCCGCAAACATACAGATGTTATTCACCGGAAAAAATATTTGACAAATTATAGGCACAAACTAAATTATTATTTACACATATTTTCGGAAGGCTCTGTAGGTATATATTTTAATATGAATATGCCTTTAAATAGAAATTATTATCTTAATTATTAGGCACAGTTTTATTTTATAAAACTATTTACCTTTTCTTTTCATGTAAATAAATACATACAACGCAATTGGTAGGCAATTTATCAATACCTATAATTTTAAATTAATGTATCCCTTTATTTACATGATTATTTTAAGTCATATACTTTAAAATTTGTATTATAAGCAAAAGGCAAGGTATATTGTCAATAGAATTTATATAAAATCGCCTTTAACTAGCGTAAACTCTATATTGCGCATTATAAATTTCAAAAATAACGCACAGCGTGACGTCATGTGCGAACCCGGGCGAATTTGACACGGTTTGGTATCATATCTTCCTTTTATTGTATCATGGAACCAATCACGCGTGTCTTGAATTATTAGTTTTGAAAGATAACATAGGTAAAAGGTATAGCTGAATAAAAAATAGAACTGTCAAGTTCTGAAGTTTTTATTTTTAAGAAAAATAAATAATATGGTAGTCACGGCAGAACAATAGTTATTTGTTTTACTAGGCATAAAAGCACAAGATTTAATGCCGCGGCTGGTGTTTCATAGCCGAGCGTAGCGAGGCTATGAAACCAGCCAAGGCATTAAATCTGCTTTTCTGCCGTGTGAAACATATAATTTTTTCTTCAAATTTGTTCCAATTCCACGCAAAATCGACTTTTCCATATTTAAATTGCGTTTCATTATCAATATCCAAATAACTAAATTATTTTATCAAAGGTAACCGGGCCCTGCGTTACTATGTTTACCGCTGATGATGTTTGTTTACTGTTTACTTTGTCATTGTCAATTTTGAAAAGTTGTCATGTTAGAAATGGATTTACTGCAAAGTGAGGATGAATTGATGCAATTAACACCACCTGAGATAAGAGACCAGGCGCGAGATGTGGAATTTAACCTTTTACCAAAAAAATCAAGAACTGTATATGAACTCACATACAGCAGATTCATGGAATATAGACAGAAGAAAAATATAGGATCTTTCTCTGAAGATGTGCTGATTGTCTATTTTTCCGAACTTTTTCTGCCTAGGCAGTAAAATTGGACTTTTTCTGCCTAGGCATTAAAAGTACAACTTCTAAGCCTGCCAAGTGTCATTAAAAGGCCGCTTTTAATGTCATTTGGAGAAAAAAAGCTTTTATAACCGAAAGTTACTTTAGAAATGGCAGAAGGGTTAATGGCCAGTGGGTTTATTCAACATGGGACGCCATTCAGGATATTCAAACACAATTTCAACATATGGTCATAGATTTCGACCAGTTTCATCAAGTTTTGACTAGATCTGTGAATTTGTTTAGAGAAATAGGAAGTGTGAATAGAAAGGAAGATAGTGGGAGACCCAAAGTTCGCACTGCACAAAAAGTAGAAGAATTAAGGCAAATTGATTATGAACACCCACAAATCCCTATTCGGCGTTTAAGTCACCAAGTAAATGTATCGGGTGTGATTTAAACGGGCAGCGAAATATTACGATTTCGATACATCGTAATATACGATTGGTTGGCAAAATGATGGATTTGGCGGTGAAGCTTGATCAGGTAATAAAACCAAAAATGGTCTGCGTTTTAGATTTAAACATGCAGCTTCAAAAACTTTTAAGCAGTGAAAAAAATAAGTTGCAACTAAATAAATATTTGATCCGTGCGCAATAAATTACATTTTATTTTATTTTTGCCTGCTCCAAAATCAAGTTGATGCCTGAAAAATATTGTAACGTAACAAACTGATGGGTAATACTGTTCTGACCGCTATAAAATTAACTTATCATGTCATAATGGATAATTAATTACGTAAAAAATAAAACATTTAATTAGTAAATTCCAAATATTTATTAATGTAAAAGAACATACATTTCAGGGTATTATTAGGAAGGCTGCCCACCGTGAATGCCGCTCCAGTAACATTACATCGCGGGGAACTCGGCCGCAGCAGCAGTTCAGTTTCGTTTTGAAGGTGTGTGTGGTTGGTGATTCAAATTCTCTATCGCATCGCAGTGAATTTGGTTGTTCATAAAATGCCCAATATGTGCAGAAACACGAGACTGTTTGTGCACAGTGGGTTTATATGGGAATTTTCTGATTTAAAACATAATGGGTCGCAAATAATATGTGTGGTTTGTCAGCGAAGCTTATTGACCTTTAAGAAATCTTTATGTATAATGCACGTAAATACTGCAACACATCAATTAAAAAAAGGCGCCAAAAAATGAAAGTGGGTGGCGGGCTCAAGTGGCTGCAAAATTCTTTAAATATACGATACGCCGCCGCGCCACGCGGCACGCCCTCCCGAACCCCCTACGAGCGAGTTGAACTCGCACTTGACCGTATTTTTTGGTTCACAGCGACGCCTCTGATGGTAACAAATCAAAAGTGCCCAATCTTAGTGATGATCAAAAGTTCAACAGACGAACTAAAGAAACCGGTCGCTGCTAATTGGTCGCATGAATCGCCTGACCATGTAGACCCCGCCACCTACTAACGAATCTCGCCGCTATTTTCAAACCCTTGCCAAATAAAAATATTAAATACAGGTCATTTGACTTTCTGGCTTTCAAAATAAATATTTTGCAGAAAACGAAACGTTGCTTAAAAACTGCAGAACGATATTTAAATACCGACCACATTTTATTCACAGGCTAATTTATTTTGTCACCAGCCAACTAATAATTTCACCAGCCAATTAATAATTTGACTGCTCGAATAGATTTCGGACTGCCCAACGAGATATTTATTTGTTACTAAAAGTTTTATTATGCCGCCGCCCTCATTAACTATATTTTGCTCATCACTGTTTCACAGGCGGTTTATTTAAAGTATCGACAGAAAATTACTACACCACCCGAGCAATTTGTTTGCAAACTGGGCTTACCTATCGACTTATTTAAGCCGCAGCAGAAATAATTACTAGCCAAATGTATTCTACGGAACCCGCAATGCAATACTGAAATGTGACCTGCATATGCACGCTTATCGTCTAAGCTCAGTCAAAAATTTGTTATTAAACTACAAGCCGCAGCGAATGCAATTTTAAGTGTTGTTGATGGGTATTTTGCATAATAATAAAAACGTATTTGAAAAATCCTTTTTTACTGACGTGGCATGGTTTTACCTCTCTGGTTATGTAAATTCTGAACAATGTCGAGTTCTGAAAACCACATTTCTTTATAGAGAAGTCTCTGCATTTACAGAAAGGTGGCGTGTGGGCGGCCATATCAAAAACAAGGTTAATTGAACCGATTTTTCTTGAGGGGACTCTCAATTCGACGCGATACCATAATGAAATTTTAGAAAATTTTTTAAACGCATTAGACGATGAAGAGATGCGACAAGGCTACTCCCAGCAGGACGGCGCACCAATTCACGTAACTCTTGATAATTTAAATTTTTTGTAAGGATTTGTCGAAGACCGAATCATTAGTCGTAATATGCCAATTAGGTGGCCACCACATTTTTATGGTCACACAATTAAAACTCGGTTTTCAAAACCCCTTGTGAAAATTTAGAAGATCGACGGGCTAGAATTACAAATAAATTTCAGGAGATTAAGAACTCCCCCAAGTGCTCACCAATGTTTTTGATGCTTTAAAAAAAAAGAATAAGAACATGTTTGGAAGTAGAAGGTGGACACGTCTGTCATTTAGTTTAAATTTATGATTTTTAGGTTCTTTGTTGTATATGCTTTTTTTTTTAATTCTGTATTATGCAATGACAACGACAATAATGTAATTTTCTTAACAATAAAAACTTCAGAACTTTACAATTTTATTTTACTATATACCTACTTGTTGGTGGTTATACTGCCCGTTATAACCACTTTGTCCATAACATATGTATACAGGGTATTACAAAAAGGTGTTAAGAAATTTTAAGGGCAAATTCTACATCTAAAATTATGAAAATAAGTTTGGATCCGTAAACGCTTCTTTTCGAGATACAGGGTGTTTAATATTTCCACACCTAAAGTATTCCGAAGAGTTATGAGAAATATGCGAAGACGATTTATAGCATGTACTGAAGCACGGAGAAGCTATTTCCAGCATCTACTATAAACTTAAATCACAATGCACTGTTTCCTGAACAAAAATATTTAAAAAAAATGTTTATTATTTGTTTTTATTGTAAATTTATACATTTCTTACAATAAAAACAAATAATAATAATCTTTATCTCGAAAAGGGTCCGTCAGAACAAAAAAGCTTAAGAGACAGTTTTCACGCAGAATTAATTGGGCGTCAAGTAAATGATATCAATTTTGCGAAAACTCAGTGGCGTGTCATTTTTTCGCTAAAAATTAAGACTTACCCGCACGCACGCCACTGATTCAAGTACTTTAGAAAATAAATTTTTACACGTAAAGGTACCCTTTGATTTCATACTGGCGCGTACCAAAATTCATGTCAAAATCTTAACGCATTTTCGAGAAATTAAAACGAAACTTTTAAAAAAGAAAATATTAAACACTCTGTATCTCCAAAAAGAAGCGTTTAAGAGCCCATGTTTATAAAAACTTTTTCATATTTTTAGATGTAGAATCTTCCCTTAAAATGTCTTAACATATTTTTGTAACACCCTGTATATTTAATGCGATCTATTATTTTAGTAAAATATAACTATAGCTAACAGTAGTCCCAGAATGAATTTTCGTGTTAAAATTTTTGTGGAATCGTTCCCTTGCATAGTCTCATAGTTGCATAAATGCCCATTGCAAATCGAACAATTAAAATTGGTGATTCTGATGGGCGCCAGTTGCCTGTAATATTCGCAGACGTCCATGATACCCACGTTTGTATTCTTTTGTTCTTGCTCACAACCCTTCACGGTCACGTTTTGGGAACCTGAAAAACCAATAAAAATTATTAGAAACAATCTGCAAAACCTCTGCACGGAACTTCGCTTGTGAAATGAAGTTAGTCAATAACTGCCAGATTCTCCAACGTCACACCGGTCTTATTTGACAATCGAAGGTTTTAAATTGACAAGTAGAAGAATAGGACAACCAGGTGATATTTTATTAATTTGCTTCTGGATTTTTTTCAATTTTAGTACGTACTTTCCTTAATAATGGAACGAAATTTATTCTAGCAACACGTTTCAAGATAACAAATATTTGGAAACCAAACAAATCCCTGAAATATTACAATAACTCATAAGTTTTTAATGACGACTTATTGACAATGGCAGGACAAGAATCTGTCAAAACCTAACGGATCGACTAGATTTTAGTTTAACCTTTTAATGTGCAAAATTATTTAGTCACCCGATGACCTTGAAATGTAAACAAAGGTACTTAGGATCACTTTAGGAAGTATTCCAAATATATTTTTTGGTCATTTTCAAAGAGGCAATTTTTTAAAATGCTGGTAAACCATTTTACCAGAGAGTATTTACGGTGAATAATGTATTGAATGTTCGCTGGTAGACATGCTATACCACCCATAGGTATACTAACTATAAACTATTATTTTTTGTTTAATAGCTCAGATTTGTATTATTCTCATTAATATTAAAGACTTTGTAAAGGTATAAAGAAACAAACTAGTATAAAATATATATATATATATATATATATATATATATATACAGTGTGTCTACGTAAGTTGGCGGCATATGGGAAACTTTTTTATTATTAATTTTACGAAAAAAAGTTATTCTTTATAAAAAGTTCTGCATGCTCCAAAACCTAAAATGCAACCATCAGATATCAAATTTTATCAGTCGTATACGAGGTTTGTCAAAAAATGTGATTTTTACTCAAGAGTAAAGTACCTTTATTTTCGACAATATCGAAAATTATTATAAAGAAAAAATGTTTAGAATTAAAAATAACTTTAAAATATTCAACATTGTTTATTTACATTAAAAAACAATTTTTTTCGACATTTTCTCTGCGATAACGTTGACAATTGAAGTGTGCACATTAATGCATTACATTTACTAAATTAACAATCTCAATTTTCTCTTCCAGGCTTAATGTTTTTGGCATTTCTACCTTTCCGTAAACAAATACGTCTGTCAAACATAAAACTGTACAATACGGATCTCTAAAAACTATGAAAAACACTGTTAGACTGCCTAAAAAAAGTGTTTATACCGTGCTACTTTTTAAAATACGATTGTTGACTTTTTTTCGAATTTTCGATGTTTTGACAGTTCTCAAATCCTACTTCAAATACCACTTTTAAAACATGCCTGTGCATCCTAGATTAATTATGCGTTAATGTGCAAACTTAAATTTTCAACGTTATCGCAGAGAAAATGTCGAAAAAAATAGGTTTTTAACGTAAATAAACAATGTTGAATATTTCCAAGTTATTTTTAATTCTAAACGTCTTTTCTTTATAATAATTTTCGATATTGTCGAAAATAAATGTACTTTACTCTTGAGCAAAAAACACATTTTTTGACAAACCTCGTATACGACTGATAAAATTTGATATCTGATGGTTGCATTTTAGGTTTTGGACCATGCAGAACTTTTTATAAAGAATAACTTTTTTTCGTAAAATTAACAATAAAAAAGTTTCCCATATGCCGCCAACTTACGTAGACACACTGTATATATATATATATATATATATATATATATATATATATATATATATATATATATATATATATATATATTAAAAAATATATGAAAAACACGTTAAAACTATAAGAAATTAACTTGTATGATGAGGAACAAAGCATTCTATACTTAGTGCCACCTGGCAACCAATGCACATGACGTTGCTCCTTTTCTGAATTCCACGTTTAGTGCATGTTGTCGAAGTAGCCAACATTGCAAGAAGGGCCGGGATTTTTTCTTGCAGTAAAGTTGCCAATTAGCTGATCTGCCGGTTTACTTCCAAACTGTAAGTGAGTCATCGGTTTCTGACGTGAATTGGTAGCTTTTAAATTTTCTTTATAAAGTATGTAGGTACGAATTTACAATACCAGCATCAAAAATATAGTACAATAATTTCATCCACCATCTTCTGCTTTTCCAACCAATGCAGTACGCCGCCATTCTCTGATCAAACCTATCAACTCCTCCCATAAACTGATTGTAGTCCACAATTGCCCGTGGGCATGATACAGCTTCCCTTTCTCCTACTTTGTTTGTGCGGAGAACTTGACCGACAGCAGCGGCATTGTGCATGTTACTGCAAAGTGAAACTGTTTTTGTCCAACGATCTTTCCATTTATTAATAGAAATTGCTTTACAGGTGCCGAAATCGGACTGACCAACTGCCATTTTTCTGTCTTCCATTAACTTATTTTTTGGAAAATATTTTCTTGTTTGACTAATTGCCCTACAGCCAAATAAACCTTTGTCTGACACCTTTTGCATTAATGGAATAGTAGTAAAAAAGTTGTCAAAATAGAGGCAAAAACCTTTACCTTGTAGCTCGTTTGATAATTTTAAAATTACACGTTCATCAAGTGTGTCCTCACTAGGACCCTCCCTCCCTTGATATACATCAAATGAACATAAATACCCAGTTGACGAATAAGCCAATGCCCATACCTTAAAGCCCCTTTTTATGGGCTTCATTGGCACATATTGTTTCAGTGATGTTCTCCCCTTAAAACCAATCATGCTTTCGTCTATTGCTACACTTCTGTTAGGGGTCAATCTATCAGGAAAACTTCGTTCAAATGAGTAAGCATTGGTCGAATTTTATAAAGTTTATCGTAGTCAGGCGCTCCCCGAGCAGGCATTTTTAAATTGTCATTGATGTGTAAAAATCTTAGTGTTTTTAGGTAACGTTCAACTTGAAAAATATTGGAAATACGCCTGTTATGAAAATTTGCACTTTTTCACCAATACTTTCGCATTTGAGGCAAACAATCAAACCCCATTATTATTAAAATCCCTATAAAGGCTTGTATTTCTTCTAGCGAAAGGTCAAGAATTTTGCGGCTCTGTATTGCATACAGATTACCAGATTCGATTGTTTAACTATAGACTCCAGGAATTCTGTCGAACAAAAAAACACCAATCTACGACCTTTAGCATTATAGAGATGTGTTTAAGGAATATCTTGCACTTATTTGCTCTATCGGTATCAATTTTAGTTTAGCACATTCCTGCCTCTGGCTGGTAAGACTGTAATAGCAGAAAGCGTTAAAGAGTTAAACCAGTACTATCTCACCTGTTTAATGAATCTGAACGTAAAATTTTAAAATGTGCTCTATATTTTTGTCCTTTGTCAACAGCAACACCCAAGTTACGTTAACTACTCAGCCCTACTAACAAGTCAAGTTGTAGTATATATGGAAACTAGCTTTCTCCCGCGACTTCGTCCGCGTGGTGTAGGTGATAATAGTGTAGTTTTAATGCCATTATTATCTATACTAATATATAAAAAAGTAAATTGACTCACTGACTCACTCATTCATCAACGACCAGCCAAAACTCCTAATGCTAAAAACTTGAAATTTTGCACACAGCTTTCTTTTACGCCGTAGACATCCACTAAGAAAGGATATTGCAAAACTCGCCCCCTAGAGGGGTAAAAGTAACCCCTAAAAATTAAATTATTTTTTATTTTAAAAACCACTGTTCTAAGGAAAACGCCAAACGTCAATTTTATTATATTTTTTTACATAAGACTACTTTTTTGTGTTGAAATTTTACCACTGATTTATCAAGGCCCAGCCCTAACTACCAAAGATCGAAAGTTGAAATTTAAGAACGGATATTGGAAAACACACCGTTTAAAGGGGTAAAGTTAATCCCGACAAATTAAATAATTTTATAGGTCAAAAACCGATGGGTGTTATGAAAAAGGCCGAAACACGTCGATTTCATTTAAGTGTTGTATTGCAGTGCCCATAAGGGGTAAAAACACCCCCTCACCAGATCTACTAAACCCTACGTCGCGTCGCGTCGTGACATTTTGAAATTTGGCATGCAGGTTTACTTTGCGTCTTGGTGCAAAATAGTATCGGGTGTTATGAAAGTCTCTTGCTAAGGGAGTAAAGTCATTCCCAAAAAATTAAAATATTTTTGGTTCTTAAACGACAGATTGTATTGACAAACGCCGAACCATGTCAATTTTTTTAGATAACAAATTTTTTTGTGTTGTAATTTAATCCCTAGGGGGTAACACCATGTGCAAAGCAGAAAAAATTGTCATATACTGCATAGATGTACTTAATGTCCAACAGTTTGGTTATTTTGCAGCCTCTACAAAAAACAACCAATGTCGTTTACAAGAAAGTGCTAATTTCCAAATATTCTAAAGATATATTTCATGACTAAAACACGGTGGCGAAGCCCGCGGGTATCAGCTAGTAAATATATGAAACATGAGCTACCTATGTTAGGTTAGGTTAGTTGTATCTGGAGACCGGATTTCAATATTATATGACGCAAAAATCGGAATCGGACTCAGGTTACTGATAGAAAAGGTAAATAAAATGAAATTTATATTAGATTTTGTCAGGTTGTATTTATGAATAAAATTATTGCTCCTACAAAATATTTGTTTTTTTTTTTCAAAAAATTAACCAACTTCACGAAAGGAAAGGCACTGAAAAGTATGAAATAATATTGTTACTGATTTAATACTGCGGTTAATGATCAACTTCATATTGATCATATTAATTTATAAAACATTTTTTTCTTTTTAGTGCACCTATTCTTCACCCCTCCCTTCATCTTATCTCCCCCTCTTTAAATTTTTAATAGCTATGTTATATTATATTCTCTGACCTCAATAACACCAATCAGTTAAACCCAAAAATAACATATTCGTTAACATTTTGAAGAAATCCCAACCCTCCTCCCCCCGCGCAGCTAATTTTTATAACATCCGTTACACAAACTTACTTTTTCTGACCTCAATAGCCTCGAAAATGTCACATTAGTTAACATTGTTGGACAAATTGTCAATCGCCCCCATCCCTCGTTAATTTTCTTAACATCCATTACAAAAAATTATATTTTTTGGCCTTAACCACCTCGAAAATGACAACATTTCTGGAAAAATTGCCAATCGCTCCTTTTTATCCCCCCCCCCCCCCGATAATTTTTTTTATCATATATTAGACAAAATTACATTTTCTGACCTCAAGAACCCCGAAACTGACACATTCGTTACCATTGTTGAGAAATTTTCGGCCTTTCCCTTTTATCCCCCCTCCCCGATAACTTTTTTAACATCTGTTAGGCAAAATTGGATTTTCTGACCTCAATATCAACGAAAAGGACACACTAGTTAACCTTTTTGATGAAATTTCAAGTTGTCCCGCCCCCCAACACCCCCCCCCCCCCGTTAATTTTCTTAAGATCCATTACACCAAATTAGATGTGCTTGCCTTAATATCCCCAATAATGGCATATTGATTCATATTTTTGGAAGAAATTGTCAACCGTTGACTTTCTATCCCCCCTCCCGTTAATTTTTTTACCATCTCTTAGACAAAATTAGATTTTCGGACCTTAATAACCCCAAAACTGATGCATCTAACATTTTTGTAAAAATTCCCGGTTGTGCCTTTTTATCCCCTCCCCCGTTATATTTCTTAACAACTGTCAGACAAAACTGGATTTTCTGAGCACAATAACCCCGAAAATCACATATTAGTTACATCTTGAACAATTTCCAGCTGCTTCTTTTTATAAACCCCCCCCCCCCCCCACACGTTAATTTTCTTAACATTTATTACACAAAATTAGATTTTCTAAAATGTTATTATTTTTTAGAGTATTGTCATATTTCCCCAGATATTCATCATTTTTTCCAAATTTCTATACATTTTTCATATTATTTATTTAACATTTCGGAAACCACTCTACGTGCTGCAATTGCATATCGCTGGCCTCGCCTTTATTTTATGAACCCTGACCAGTTTGAACCGTTAGTATAAACTGTTCTTGGGGGATTCATATAAAAAGCGTACCAGCGAGATGCAAAGGAGGGCGTCGTGTCCCGACGGGGAGGCGTCACTGTGGTGCCGCACGAATAGTACGCATAGTACGAATAGCGCCAGCCCTTTAGGCTGACAAAGTACTCGGCTAGAAGCTGCCCCCTACGCTACCCAACTTAGTGACGTAAGTGTATTATTGTGCTTGTACCTGATATCAATATAAGTGTTTTGGTAAACCGCAGCCTATTTTATCAACCCTGACGACCCCTAGCGCGACATTTGGTGGAGGCGCCTTATAAAGCGCGACCCCTAGCGTGACATGTCGCGCTAGGGGTCGTCGGGGTTGATAAATTAGGGATTACCGTAAAAGCATTGGGATTTTTAAAGAAAAGCATTGCCAGTAATACAGATAAGATAATATTCCAGATTAAAAATATTGTTCCGCTAGTAATGTTGTGTGTAATTGGTAATATGTATTTAATGTGGTTTTGTAGGGTGTCCGTGATTTCTTGGACTTGATCTTTAGTGGTGGTTATATTTAGGTGTGGGATTGTAAGAGTCCAATTGGGATTTAGAGATTCTTGTAGATCAAGAAATTGGGGAGCGTTTGGGTATTTTGGATTAAGGACGAAGGATTTTAGGTTGGTCCATGCTGCGGGGAGGATGTGAATAGTGGATGCCTCTATAAGTGGGCGTTCCTTACATGGAAATCTTTTTGGGATTAGTATCTCTCCTTCTGCGAACAACTCGCAATTGCAGGGGACGGTTACTTTTATTGCTCCGGGGAATGTATAGGATTTTTGCGGAATTGTTGTTGTAGTATTAGGGCAAACAATTTTTGAATCTGGCTTGGGGTGTGTTACAATGTACACTTCTTGTGTTATTTCCGATATTACCGTTGTGTCGGATTTGTGACACTGCATAGGGCAGTGGTAATTTAGTTCTATTACTGACGCACCCTTAAAAAGCTTTTTTGCGCAGTTAGGTCCCTGAAATGAGTCTGCAGAAAAACGTGGTATGTAACAGAGTCTATCATCAAAGGGTTTGCAATGTCTAAGGCCCGAGCCTGATATTTGGCGGATATCTGAGAGTTGATGATTTTCCTGATATGATACTGCCAAATATAAAGCTTGGTGTTGGATAGTACATGTTTGGTTATTCCAAGAAAATGGTATAGTAATTAGTTCAAATAGTTCCCAATTATTCGATTTTTGCGTTATAGGGACTCTAATGTTTATGAAAATTTTATTATCAGAAAATGTGCAATCGCAGATACTTAGTTGATAGTAGTTAGAAATTTTTTGTAAAGGTATAGCGAGACTTTGCCCGTAGGCATCTATTTCTTTGTTCAAATTTCGAAGATCGTGGGTAAGGACTTCGGGACCTAAAATTGATATGGGTATGCGGTGCTGCATACACGAATTTAGGATACCCTGTCTTTTAATTGCTCTGGTCGTTTTTACTTGCCGGTTTACAGTTCTAAATTGTCTCTTTAGAATTGGAACTATATCGGCGTTGAGGTGGTTTTCCTCTTTGATCACAGAAGTTTTGAGCTCATTTGCATACGCTTCTACTCTACGTAAGTGTTTTTCCGTAGTGTTAAAAGCTTTGCTTACTGAATTTTCATATTCAAGGAATTTTTCGGACCTTTGAGAGATAGTTGTCAATGTTTTAGATAATGCTTTGTTTAGATTTAATACTTGTTCTTGAAGATTACTTTCGTCCATGACTAGTGAGTCTAATTTGTGTTGGGTGGCTACCCCACAACACCAAGATAACCCTTCTCCCAAAAAATCTAACGCGCGTTTTTGCCTGAAGTTTTCCGAAAGTTTAGAGTATTTTTTGAGGTATTTCGTGTTCCAGTTTTGCTCGAGAGAGTGAAATTCTGTATCGAAAGCATCTTCAAGATTATTGAGAATATTTTGAAAGTAACAATGAGATTCGCTATTATTACACGGGTCATTTTGTTTTTTATCTGTGCTTACTTCTTCGGCTTCATACCATTTAGCTTCGTATGTCAATGGTATGGTTGCTTCATACGTTACCGTTAGAGGAAGTGGTCGCCAAAATGCTCCTGCTGAAAGTTCCAATCCTTGTGCGGTGGCATGGTATAAAAATATGATGATGATAAACATCCTATAATATATAGAGAGAATATTGTGATTAATATTAGGAGATGAGACTGAAATGTTATCGACTCTAGACTCTATAGTAGGGTATAAATTTCTATATTAATTTTTTATATGTGCAAAAATACTTGAATATTAGTATAAGGATATATATTAAAAAAAAATTCAAAATAATAGTTTAAGTTATGTACATATTATAATTTATTTTAGGTGTCCTCTTTCGGCGGGGTGACCTCTGGGGTCCATGGATCGTTATAAGGTAGAATACGGCTGACGTGGATTACATCTTTTTTACATGTCTGGGAAGGGCCTTTGCGGACTTCGTAATTTACCTCGCTCAATTTCTTGGTAATGAAGTATGGTCCGAACCATCTTAAAAGTAGTTTTTCGCTTCTGCCTACTTTCCTGACTGGGGTGAACACTTTGACTTTGTCCCCTTCTTGAAATTCTAAGTGTCTGTGCTTGTCATCGTAGCGTTGTTTGTCCAGGTGCTGCTTTCTAACGATGTTATCTACAGCTTCGCTTCTAGCTGCCAACGCAATTTCTCGTAATTTAAAGCTATCTGTTGCGATATTTGTCTCCATTAGGTTTGCTTCTGTGGGCAAGATTGGTTCACGTCCATAGACTAACATGAAGGGCGAAAATTTAGTAGTTTCTTGTCTGGCGGTATTATAGGCAAAAGTGACTAGTGGGAGTGCTACATCCCAATCTGTCTGGTTTGTATTAGTGTATATTGCTAGCATATCGGCTAAAGTTTTGTTAAATCTTTCAGTTAGTCCGTTGCATGCGGGGTGATAGGCAGTTGTATACTGATTAACTGTTCCCATACTCTTTGCGAGTTCTTGGACTAACTCTGAACGAAATGTTTGGCCTCGGTCACTTAATAGGTACCTGGGTGCGCCATGACGTGCGATAATGTTTTCTAGGATGAATTTCGCCACAGGCTCCGCTTTTCCAGGAGATAAGGCCTTTGTTTCAGCCCACCGTGTAGCATAATCTGTAGCTACTATGATAACGGTTTTTCCTGACTTACTTCTTCTGAACGGACCTAGGATGTCTATGCCAACTCTCTGAAAGGGTGTACTCACCGGGATAGGTTGTAAAAGGCCAACTGGTCGTCTATTTTCTTGTCCTTTTCTAGCTTGGCAGTCAACACATCCTTTGACGAACTTTTCTACGTCTTTTTGTAGGCCTGTCCAGTAATACCTGTTTTTGATTTTATGTAGAGTTTTGGTTATACCTAAATGTCCTGAAAGGGGCTCACAGTGGTGGCTAAAAAGAATTTCCTGAATTAACTGTTTTGGGATTACCAGTAAGTTTTCAGAACCTTCTGGTGAGGGGTTGATTTTGTATAGAGCACCATCTATGATGCGGAAATTTTTTGCTCTTCGTCTCAGGCCTAGAGGAAATGATCCGTCATCCGGATCTGTAACGGCTTTTATTAGATTTGCAATTTCATCATCCGCAGCTTGCTCCGAAACGATATCTGAGGGTTGCAGCAAAAATGTAGGAATTTCGTCAACATCTTGGCTTGTTTCTGCACCAAGGACAGGATTTCTAGATAGGCAGTCCGCGTCTTTGTGAGACGATCCGCTTTTATGAACTATAGTGTAGTCGTATTCTGAAAGTTTTAGTGACCATCTTGCAAGGCGGCCGGTTGGGTCCTTTAGGGAGCGGATCCAGCAAAGGGCATGGTGATCGGTGACAATTTTTACTGGTCGTCCATATATTAAATGTCTAAGATATCCTAGTGACCAAATAGCTGCTAATCCTTCCAATTCCGTGATTCCGTAGTTTGTTTCAGCTTTCGATAAGCTGCGGCTTATGTAGGCTATTGGGTGTGCCTTTCCATCGTTTTCTTCTTGTAGTAAGACGGCACCTATTCCGATTCTGGAAGCATCTACTCGTAGTTCGCATCCTTTGTTTGGGTTAAAGTGTGATAGGACAGGGGCTGTAAGAAGTTTTTCTTTTAATACGTCAAATGATTGTTGTTGCGTTGGTCCCCAGGTAAATTTGCTGTCTTTCTTGGTTGTTTCGTGTAATGGTCGAGCTAAGAGAGAGAAATTTTTTATGAACTTTCTATAATAGTTACACAGCCCTAAAAAACTTTGAATGGACTTGATGTCGTGTGGCACTGGGAAGTTCTTTATAGCAAGAAGTTTGTCTTCGTCTGGTGATATTCCGTTTTCGCTAACAATGTGTCCTAAGACTTTGACCTCTGTTTTTGCGTAGTTACATTTGCTCGGCTTAAGGGTGAGTCCTGCTTCTCGTAGTCTTTCGAAAACTTTTCGAAGTTTTTCTATATGCTCTTCTTTGGTTCTGGAAAATACTAAAATATCGTCGAGATAAATTACCACGTCTTTCCATTTCATTCCCTGAAATACCCTGTCAGCTAGTGCCTGGAACGTGGCTGGTGCGTTACATAATCCGAAACTGAGGACATTGAATTCGTAGGATCCGTGACCTTGTGCCACAAAGGCCGTATATTGCTTCGAGTCTTCTTCCACTCTTACTTGAAAATAGCCACTGAACATATCCAAACAACTGAAGTATTTGGCTTTTCCGAAATATGTAAGTATATCGTCAATGTTGGGAATGGGATAACTGGATTTGCGGGTAACACCATTAACTTTTCTGTAATCTACACAAAATCTCACTGTACCATCTTTCTTTTTGACGAGTACTATAGGACTTGCCCATGGAGAATGACAGGGCCGTATTATATCATTGCTCAACATTTCTTGTATCTGTTCGTCTATTATTTCCCGTTCTTTTTGGGACACTCTTAGTAACGGCACTCAACGGCACCCAAAGTCCGGGTGGCCGAACTCTTTGGAGGAGGGAGACCCCTGCTGCACTGGGAGTCGGCAACAAAACTAGCCGATCCCACCCCCAGGACACAGGAACCGTGACCGCTGCGTCTGAGCAAGAAGCAGATGACAAGGAGCCTCAACGCCTAGGATGTGTCGGGTTTTGTCGGTGTGTAGGCTATTCGATCAGTAACGTGTTGGAACTCCCTAATAATAGAACTTTGTAAAGAAAGTGTGTAAATGTGAACCAGACTACCAGGACAGTAACCATTTTTATTCTTCATTTTTAAGCTAGTTTTACCATTCCTCATTTCACCCAAATAAATACGGAGTGTACCGAGCCTGCGAGCTCCAATTGTTTGTGTTTGTAATAATGTTTCTATGTTTGTTTATTGTATATTTTATTTATCTCCGTTTTGTATATTTGTATTTTGTAAATATGTGATATTTTGTATATATGTATTGTGTAAATTTTTAAAGCTAGGGGCTAGCTTTTACAGGCGCGGGGGAAATGTCATATTTCCCCAGATATTCATCATTTTTTCCAAATTTCTATACATTTTTCAT
Source organism: Philopedon plagiatum (assembly GCA_963971165.1). Taxonomy (NCBI): domain Eukaryota; kingdom Metazoa; phylum Arthropoda; class Insecta; order Coleoptera; family Curculionidae; genus Philopedon; species Philopedon plagiatum. The sequence goes on along the minus strand of OZ020196.1, from coordinate 4,618,211 downwards.
ATTATTTATTTAACATTTCGGAAACCACTCTACGTGCTGCAATTGCATATCGCTGGCCTCGCCTTTATTTTATGAACCCTGACCAGTTTGAACCGTTAGTATAAACTGTTCTTGGGGGATTCATATAAAAAGCGTACCAGCGAGATGCAAAGGAGGGCGTCGTGTCCCGACGGGGAGGCGTCACTGTGGTGCCGCACGAATAGTACGCATAGTACGAATAGCGCCAGCCCTTTAGGCTGACAAAGTACTCGGCTAGAAGCTGCCCCCTACGCTACCCAACTTAGTGACGTAAGTGTATTATTGTGCTTGTACCTGATATCAATATAAGTGTTTTGGTAAACCGCAGCCTATTTTATCAACCCTGACGACCCCTAGCGCGACAGTATTGTACGTAGTTTCAAAGTCATAGAACCACATAACAATTTTACTCCATTAGAAAATTTGACCACCATTTCACCACCCTAGAGGTTGATTTATTAAAAACTGTGAAGGGGGTGTTTAAACATTTGCACCCAGATTCTCCAATGCTAGTCCGGTCTAATTTGACAATCAAAAGTTTTAAGCTGACAAGTGTAAGAATAAGACAACTACCTAAGTTTTATTCTATGAACTTATTTCTGAGCTTTTTCGCAAATTTATCAGGAAAAGGACAATTTTATTACGTACTTTCAACAATAATAGAACTAAATTCATTTCAGCAACTCGTTCCTATATGAAAATCATTTGGAAACCAAGTAAATCGCTGAAATATCACAATAATTCATAAGTTTTTAATGACAAGGACAGGACAAAAACCTGTCAAAACATAACTGATCAACTATAAGATATTAATTTAAACCAGTACTAAATCTTAAACTTTCTTAGTGAATCTGAACGTTGTCTTTTAGAGTACTTCTATATATATGAAGTTTCGAGTTAATAGGATTATTTAATATATTTACTCCATACAAGGTTTGAACCCCTTGAGGGTTGAATTTTGAAAAACCCTTCTTTAGTGGATGCCTACGTTATATAAGAAACCTCTGTGCAAAATTTCAAGTTTCTCGACCCAGTGGGTTGTGCGTTTATACCTCAGTCAATCAGTCAGTCAGTCAGTTTCTTCTTTTATTACAAGCATTTATTTAACTTCACCTGTTAGTATGTATGTTTGCATGTATGTTAGAATGTTTAGGTCAAATATTGCAATCAAAATTTCGACTAGTTCTAATTAATCTAGAGCTTTAAAATTTTGTACACGTGTATAAGTCCGGTGACAATGCAATATAGTATATTTAATATTGTTGTCAATCCAATATGGCGGACGCCCCAAACTCAAGATGACGGATTACCATTTTCTTTACAATTCCCTTGATATGGGTATCAAATAAATGTGCTTGACGAGCAGAATACGATAAGTTATGTGACGTCATTCTAAACCCAGTATGGTGGACGCCGCAAGATGTAGGATTGCCGTTTTTTCACAACCTCCTTGACATGGGTATCAAATGGAAGGGATTGACGAGTAGAATACGATAAGATATGTGACGTCATTCTAAGCTCACTATGGCGGACGCCACAAGATGGTTTTTCTTCACAATCCCCTTGATATTGGCATCAAATGAATGGGTTTGACGAGAAAAATACGATAATCTATGTGACGTCATTCTAAACCCAATATGGCGGACGCCACAAGATAGAGGATTGCCATTCTCTTAACAATCCCCTTGATATCAGCATTAAATGAAAGGGTTTGACGAGTAGAATACGATAAGAGGTAAAATTTCTTGTAGGAGTGATTCATTATCAGACATACATAGGTTAAGACGTAACTAAAAATTTAAAAATATAATCTTGTAAAAATACTTTTTGTAAACAAACTTTTATTATTTACATGTAGTAAAACAAAAAAAAATAGGTACATATAGTTTTTCATTCTGGCAATGCTAAATGCTATTTATAAGTGGAAGTAGTTCGCGTGGGTGGATCCTAATAAAGGTAGTATCAAAGTTATCATTGAAACAGATATTATGTTAACTTTATTGTCTCTTGTCGCGTGAATAGAAAAGAAAAAATACATATTTAGGTAACTACTATAATTTCTGCCAAACAGAATTAATGCCTGTGTTGGGGAAACCCAACCGTTCATTCAATTTCTATAACTCTATTTTTATTTCCAAATAAATGTTAATAACCAAGCGGGTATAAAATCCCTTTCAAATAAAACAAGCTCAAACTTGTCTCCCTTGTAAATTTAACTTGCATAAAAACACGCAGTTATCGGCAAAACACAAAGACCATTTCGGCTAAAATATCAAAAGAAAATCTATCCTTTAATTTAGTTCTTCTAAAGTACCGGCACGTTGTCGGCGACCGTCAAAGGCTTAGTTTCCTTTGAAGATTTCTTATCTCTTAGTTTTATTGCCTTTACTTTCTAAAATAGATGCATAAAAAAGTCAGCAAATATGACTACCAACTTAAACCCCCCTGTCTCTTCACTTCGTTATACCGAAGTATCGGGTCAACCCCTTCACCAATAAGACAACATCTGCTTAGATATGATTCGTAAGCGTCATAACAAAGTGATCGGCAATAGGCCAAGTCCGGTCACGCCTATCCCCGAGGGGATGTTCTATTTCAGTTTAACTTAGTTCTCGTCGAGGGAGAGGTAGTAGTCGACTACAGATCACAAAGAAAGACGGCTGTGGTACAGCAGAATAGTGTTGGTCAAGTGTATGACCAAAACGTACACAAATTAGGTGTAATCAGTGCGGGAGAAAGTCTCATTTTCTCTTAGGCATAGTCCTATATTTTATTTCTTAACAAGGAAAATCAGCATAACAATAACATCTCGTAATAACAGAATGTCAACAACGCATGTCATTCCTTTGTTGGTGTAAAGATTAATATTTGTACATACCTTTAACCAAAAAAATAAAATAAACCGACATTGTGTAGTGAGATAGATGTCATTTAATGTTTACAAGTCGCGACTGCTAGAGATCGCGCATTTGGATGATGCTGAACCCAGCAACCTAATGGAAATATATTACAGTAAGGTGGAGGTAAGGTTAAAATAGAGCCTTATCCCTCCAGCCTGTATGAACTTTTCGCGCACTACAAGCTTTTAGGATAATAAATATAACTTAATATATTATATCTGTTTCAGTGATAACTTTGATACTACATTTATTAGGATCCGCCCACGCGAACTACGTCCACTTGTAAATTGCATTTAGTATTGCAACAATGAAAAAACTATGCTTATGTTTTCGTTTCAGTACATCTAAATACTAATAGCTTGTTTTTGAAAAGTATTATTTTAGATTTTATGTTTAAATTTTTAGTTACGTCTTAACCTATGCATTTCTGATAATGCATCATTAGTACAAGACATTTAGCCTGTTATCGTATTCTACTCATCAAACACTTTCATTTGATACCCACATTAAGGGGGTTGTAAAGAAAACGGTAATCCGCCCTCTTGTGGCGTCCGTCATGTTGGGTTTAGAGCGACATCACATAGCTTATTATATTCTACTCGTCAAACCCTTTCATTTGATAAAAAATGTCAAGAGGGTTGTGAAGAAAAAGGTAATCCGCCATCTTGTGGCGTCCTCCATATTGGGTTTAGAATAACGTCACATGGCTTATCGTATTGTGCTTATGGTGTGCAAAATTTCAAAGTTCTAGCTTAATTAGGACTAGTCGAAATTTTGATTGCAATATTTGACCTAAAACATACTAACAAACATACATATACACATACATACAAACTAACAGGTGAAGTTCAATAAAAACTTGTAAAAAGTAGACCAAACGAACACCCCTCTGTGTGTCCCTTATGTGTCAAACTTATCCGATGTCAGCAGTCTGGGCACATGACGTCATTCCTTCATTTAAATGGCGATCGCTGACTGGACGAAAGTTATACGAGCGAGATCTTATACAACTATTTACATTGCGGACTACGTTCGGATCCGAGAAGACCGATGTTCGGATGTCGCGGCCTATTGGATATTGGCTTTACTAAGTGTCAACCGAAAGAGGCAAATCATTGTGTCGAGTCGCCCCATTGTGTAGATATTTTTCATCCGATACGCTTTACGATAGATACTCTCTAAAAAGTACAGTATTGAATTGCATCGTATGATGGTATTATATCGGTACAATTGTTTTTACTTACTAAACTCATAAGTCATTGAAAAACACACATTGGAAAAGGTCGTTGTATTTCTCACATCGACGTCTGTCGGCCTAGCAAATATAGTATGTTGCTCAAAGAACTCCACCATTTCCGAGTAATATGACGTACTCGACTCCATTTCCCCGTCTGAGCATCGTTGCGTCTGAATCAGATTTGGATTTATCGGATTGTGGCAGGCAGTTCCGTGGACTTCTGAATTGCAAAAGTAGCAATTCTGTGATTGAGCCGACAGTAAACCTGAAATATTTGCAATAATTGTACTAGGAACAATTTTGTGTTATTTACCTACTTGATTTTTATTTAAATTAAAATAGTTGTAAGCGTGCTTATACAGGGTGATTCGAGTGGAACTTCTACATAATATAGATAAATATTTTCAAAACATCAAGTTATCTGTGAACGTCAAACTGGATATTCTAACCTATAAACATTAACAAAATTAGTCATAGCAGAATACACGATACAATATCGCGTTAAAATTATCCAAGCCTATTATGAAAATGGGCGACGAAGAAAAAATGCATTTCGTGCTTTATGTGAATATTTCGGGGTCAAAATCGACCTTCTGAAAGCACAATTTGGAATTTGGTTAAGAAATTCAAACAAACTGGGTCCTTAGCTGACGTCAAACGACCCCAGCGTTCTCGTAGAAGTCGCTCGAGCAGAATATTGCCAACGTTCGTCAAAGTGTAACCAAAGAACCGCAGCAATTGCGTCTTACCTACTCCACTACTCAGCGAATTTTGTCCAAGGATTTACACTTAGGTACATCCTTACAAAATTCAAATAACACAATAACTGAAGACCAGAGATCATTTACAGCCCTGTGTGTTTGCCGAATGGATGTATGAACAAAGAAAAGAATTTTTGCAAAAAATCATTTCTAGAGATGAGGCTCACTTCCATCTCAGCGGATACTTAAACAAATAAAACTGCCATATCTAGATACTGGAAAATCCAAGAGAGACTTTTGAGAAGAAAATGCATCCTCTTAAAAGTTACTGGTGTGCCTTGTGATCTGGCGGCATAAATTGGGCTGTATTTTTTTGAAGACTTGTAGTTCGCTATCGGAGCATGATTATGAACTTTTTATGGGACCAGTTGAACAATATGGATATCGAAGATTTTTGTGTTCAGCAAGACGGGGCCAGCTGCCATACAACAGCAGAAACACTAATGTTATTACGCAGAAAATTTCCAGGACGCGTCATCTCAAGGAATGCTGATATCAATTGGTCGTCAAGATCATGCGATATCACTCCTTTAGATTTCTTTCTTTGGGGTTATTTAAAGAGTAGAGTCTACAGAAACAAACCAAATATCATTGCAGAGTTAAAACAGGTGATTCGACGCGAAATAGCCGACACTGAGCCTGCGATGTGCAGCGATGGCATCAAAAATTATGACAAACGGATTACGTCATGAGTCAAGAGCAGATGTGGTCATTTAAACGATTTTATTTTTTATGTGTAATTGTAATGACTCAACCGAAAAAATACTAAATACGAAAATACATGGTGTTTAAAAGTTTTCAATGTTTTCTTAATACGTTCATGTTGAACCCCAAACTGAATCACTCTTTAAAAAAGAAAATTAGGATCTAGATTCTAGCGATCAGTAGCAGAACTAAAGCATCCTGAGGTAAGTCGGTCATATTGACAATGTAGGTAAAAGAGCTCTGCGTCACTAAGAAAAAGGAACCAAGTTGTTCAAGGTGGGTTGTTATCAAAGCGCACAGACTGGGCCAGGCCAAGTTCTCGCAAAAGCGACCACGCGCGCACTATGCTATATTTAACGAACCATTTCGAGAACTTTTCGACTCCCCTCTATCTTCGAGGCTACTTGCGTTTCAGGACTGAATTTTTTCTGGGGTGTGAAGGTTACCAAAAAGAAGCAGTATTCCAAATTTCATGCGTTTAGGTGGATTAATTCCCAAGATACGAGTGTCCACAAATCAAAATTTCAGGCACTCACTGACTCACTGACTGACTGATTGATCATCATACACAGAAAAAAAAGAAAAGATTGGATCAATAGTTCCATGAATGTTAACGTCCACATGGTTGATTGAATTAAAAAACTGTTAGAAGAAAATTTATTTCGATATTAAGACGAACTTCAAAATTTGTTAAACTTTATTTGTTCATCTAACAGATATGCTCTTGATTAAATATCTCTTTTTGCTTAAACTAACCGCCTTGGAGCATAATACCATAAGGTAATACTTCATTGGACTGTTTTGTCTGTCAAGTCAATTAACAAAAGTTAACATTTTCTGATGTTTTATTTAATTCCCAAAAACCATTGCTTGTATTTAATATTCACAAACTGTTAAATTAAAGTTTTTTTCTATGATTTCAACAGTTTATTTTTTTCGGTGTAACTCTAGGGTTTGCTTAGGTTTGCTTATCAATCGAGCTAGAGCTTTGAAATTTGTTATATAAATAGTGTTTAAAGTGATAATTATGACAAAAATCAATAAAAATCCAACATGGCGGAAAATCCAACATGACTGCGGATTCTGACACGAAATAGGTAGCGACTTCTGCTTTAGAAAGTTATAAGTGTACGTAGTGTGTTCCAAATCTGGTTGTAAAAGATTCTGGACCTCTCAGTCATTCCCGATGGTGCAAACCGAATCTTACGATTGTTCATTTCCCAAACCAGTCCTACGAACGAACTGGAGATACTGTCCAATTACATTGTGAAGACGTATGCTCCTGTCTGGTCCGACTTTAAGAGATATCACTCAGTAAAATACGGTCCTAATCATATATTTAAGGTCGTGCGAACAACGAGACATTTGCCGGACACTATTAAAAAAATTATCGATCCCATGATTCAGAGAAACGCGTTCTTCTGTCATCCAGAGAACATGTTATTGGCTAAGATAGTGGATGAGAGACAGCACATACGAGAGTTGGGTTATACGAGGATACTAAAAGCCAGAAATCAACAGCCGAAGGGTAAATTTGTTAGAACTTTTATGCATCCCTCAATAAATTATGGTGCCACGGACTACAGTGAGCTGATTGAGTGGACGAAATTTAAGCTGTCGCCCCCTTCAATGATGGAGAGCTTGACAACAGAGAATATTTCATCAGTTCTGCAAAATCAAACTCTGCCTAAGCCAGAAGTTTTTAACTTACCCTGACACACCCAAGCAGTTCAAAGATGCGTAAAACTTGTAACAGAGTCCACTGGAAAAAAACGCGGACAAAATAACAGAGATGGCCATATTAGAGCAACTAGGGTGTGTCGAAAATAGTGAATTTTCGAGTATCGAATTCTAATAGCGCGAAAAAGTTGCCTATTCGCATTCCAATAAAGGGAAAAATATTGAAAAATTCCTATGTTTAATCTTCAGTTCGCGCAAAGGTCATAGACTTTGAGAAAAATGATAAAAAACACCGATTATTACCTTAACGCTCAAATTTTACAGATTAAGTTCTTCGACTTCTAATAGCGTCAACATTCTTTATTTTAGTTACCTGATAATAGGAAAAATATTTTTTAAAATCGCGTGCTTGACTTTGAGTTCGCGCATAAGGCAGAGTCTGCGAATTTTGTTGAAAAATTGATGTTTTTACAGCTTTACAAACAGACGCACTGTTGTATTAAAAATATATACAAGGCCATTTTTATTGACAAATTTGTTAATATGGGTGATTTTATATATTCAACTTTGATCCGAAAACATCAGCTTGCAGCTCTTTGCCATTTCGCAAAATTATATACCCACGCCCTTCCCAACCAGCCAACCATTCAGGAAGTGGTAAATTACGTTGGTTCACCATTATCAGCAGTGGCGGCTTATGACATTTCAAGGCTGTATATCTCTGTTCTTACTTACAGGACCCGTACCAAATTTAGGGGTTTTAATAGCGAGCCCCCTGGGAATGTTTTGGTAGAGAAAAAAACGTTTTGTAATTTGCGAAAAAGGTTGAATTTTTTAGCCAACCCCCCCCCCCCCCCCCCCCCCGGAAAAAAATGAAGGCGTTTAGGTATTTTATTTCTTATTTTTTCTAAACAAAGTTCACATCATTTTGTCCATTTCCCAAACCAGTCCTACGAACGAACTGGAGATACTGTCCAATTACATTGTGAAGACGTATGCTCCTGTCTGGTCCGACTTTAAGAGATATCACTCAGTAAAATACGGTCCTAATCATATATTTAAGGTCGTGCGAACAACGAGACATTTGCCGGACACTATTAAAAAAATTATCGATCCCATGATTCAGAGAAACGCGTTCTTCTGTCATCCAGAGAACATGCTATTGGCTAAGATAGTGGATGAGAGACAGCACATACGAGAGTTGGGTTATACGAGGATACTAAAAGCCAGAAATCAACAGCCGAAGGGTAAATTTGTTAGAACTTTTATGCATCCCTCAATAAATTATGGTGCCACGGACTACAGTGAGCTGATTGAGTGGACGAAATTTAAGCTGTCGCCCCCTTCAATGATGGAGAGCTTGACAACAGAGAATATTTCATCAGTTCTGCAAAATCAAACTCTGCCTAAGCCAGAAGTTTTTAACTTACCCTGACACACCCAAGCAGTTCAAAGATGCGTAAAACTTGTAACAGAGTCCACTGGAAAAAAACGCGGACAAAATAACAGAGATGGCCATATTAGAGCAACTTTGCACTGAAGACCTTCGATGCCAAAATTCGACCAAAAATCCAATTTTAAGATAACGCCCTGACTGATAGTGGTGAACCAACATAATTTCCCACGTCTTGAATGGTTGGATGGTTGGGAAGAGCGTGAATGGAATTCGAATTGCAGCCACCTCCACGTGGTGAGTTCTGGGCGAAGAGCTTGCAAGCTGATATTTTCGGATCAAAGTAAAGTACCTATATAAAATCACTCATAGGAACAAATTTGTTAATAAAAATGGCCTTGTATATATTTTTCATACAACAGTAAAGCTATAAAACATCAATTTTTCACCAAAATTTGCAAAATTTATGACTTATGCGCGAACTCAAAATCAAGCGCGATTTAAAAAAATGTTTTTCCTGTTATCAGGTAACTAAAATGAAGAATGTTGACGCGCAATCGAACAACTTAATCTGTAAATTTGAGCGTTGAGGTACTAATTGTAGTGTAGTGGTTATCACAACCGGTTTAATTGGAAATCAAGCTGGTTTTTTCGTTAGACTTTTTCCAGCAAAACTCTAGTGAAAAACTTAAAAAAAGTCTTGCGACAAATTAAATCCCTTATAGCCCTGAAGGTTACCCGGTGGAGGTTGATATTGCCGTTTCTTAAGTCCCGAAACTTTACCAAAGGCTAACATCATCCCCGGCTGTACCCTGGTCGCGTTTTCTCCAAAGTGGGCTTGTGCGTAGTGCATATTATTATACTGCCCTTTGGAACACTCTAAATATACAGGGTCCTGCAATAGTGCGTCAGGCTTCCATAGCTCCTACACGAATTAAGTTAGGAAATTCATTCATATGGTGACTTATACTGTATTACAGGGCGGACCAAGAAAGTGTGATAACCAGTGAGCGGAATCACGATGCGACAACAGAGTCGCACTCAGGACCAAAGCTATTTTACATGTTATTAAGTTATTAATTGTTTCCAAATACTAAACAGATTTTACAGTAGAATATATACATATATTCCTTTCTGATAAACAACGCTTGGAGTTGCATGGGTTTTGCATGGTTGCAAGTATTGTTCTTTCGCAGAAATCATAAATTAAAATAGTTGTAGCTAAATATAACGGTATTTTTTATATATACACCTATTATAAAAATTGTATTTAATGAATCTATATATATATATATATATATATATATATATATATATATATATATATATATATATATATATATATATATATATATATATATATACATATATATATATATATATATATATATATATATATATATATATATATATATATATATATTATATATATATATATATATATATATATATATATATATATGTAATGTTCTGGACTTTATATTCTAATAGGCGCGGCTCGTCCATAAGGTCATGTGTCAATGACCAACTTAATAATTTATTTTGTAAAACCAAACGTTTCTTTTACAAAAATGCAAGTTCCTCAAGAAAGAATCAAGCCAAGCCATCGTCGAAAGATATCAATATGCCGGTCCCGGTTGGGTTTGCTTCAATACACTCGAACCGCCCCGTGAAATATACTATTTAAAAAACATTTGGGTTTGAAAAAGAAAAACTAACTAACTAATATGCGCATTGTATGTGTATTGTATTTATTAAAGAAAACGGTGTTTCGGCTAGCTTTCCTATTTCATTGTGTAATATCAATATGTGTTTGGGTATCACTTGATATTTCGGTCAAGTTACAGCAAAAATGCAGTTTTAGTACCCTGTGGCATAGTCGGATTATATAATGAAACGGATAAAACTGTAGAAAAACTTAGATTTATTGTAAATCACTAAAAATACATGTTTAACGAAAATGGTTCATGGTACAGTACATTCCTTGATTCCTTGTATTACCTATTTATTCGAACACATTAGGAATAATCATACTTTTAGTACAAGGCGCGACATCTATTGAGGAGACGTATCAAAACGGGAAGCGGCTAACAATCTTAGAATTTAAAATCACATAGAAAAGCAATACTAAAACTAAAAGTCATAAACAACTACAGTAGCAATGTTTAATATACTATAGTATCTATTTTATTTTGTTTTGCGATGTTTATTTGTAGGTAAATAATTTCTTGGCGAAACTAGGCACATTATTAAAAACCCGCGACGGTCCAACGCCCGGCCCCGCGCGACAGCTCACTATAACAAGCGGCTGGCCATACCAAATGTACTTTGGCTGCTGCTGCCGCCATACACATTTTGCGATAAGCTTGTTGCGCTTCTCGGCTTCTACGTCCGGCGGGACCCTTTAATTTAAAATTTAATTTATGTCCGCACATGCACATTTGACGTAGTGATACGGACCTTGCTACGCTCGGCCCGTATAAGTCATTAAAAAATATCCCTGACACAGAAACTCGGGAGCTTCGAAGCGCCAGCGTGGATTCTCATTTAGTATGAATTTGACAAGAATTTAAAAAAAAGACCAGTCGGGCTCGGCACTGAAACCACTACCAACTGATCCGATCCATAAGCGGATACCTTAGCACTAGGGCTTTTCGCCGTTGGTACAACTTTTGTAAAAAAAATAAACTCTCGTCAATACAACGGCAGAAAAGTTTAGAAAAACAAATGTTTGGGTTTATTTTGTATGAAAAGGTATGTAGGCACACAAAATCTTGATTTATTTTTTGCCATTGATATTGAAATAGAAGAAAATCCCTCAGCTAGGTTTTCCTTTCAAACCAAAGAGATCGCATATTCTATCTATTTTGAGCTCTATTTGTGTTCAGGAGGCTAAAAATGGACAACTCTAAAGCTATAGTATATAAAAATCCTAACAATTGTAAGTTTAATTGTGTATGTGGGAAAAAATTTACTGCAGAAAGAAACTTTAGGGCACACAAAAAAGAGTCCATGGTGCAACCGATTCAGGCTTCAGAATAAAAGACAAAACTTTTTCTTTATATAATAATTGTAAGGTACGTTTTCGGCCAAAATTCATGAAACATTGTGAAACCACTCATGATGTGAGTCTTGTGCAAGAAAAACACCTGTTTCAATCAAAGGAACAATTTTTAACCCGTAAAATCTATAACTTCGGTAGAAATAGAAAGATCGTTCAATAAGTGGATTTTTAAAACGAAAAGAAATAAACTATTGCTAAGAAATTGAGAAACAAATTTAATAATTTATTTGCACACAAGATTTAAGAACTTGTTTTTAATATAACCTTGTTGACCTTTTTAATATAACAAATGTTTTAATTGAAATTTTAAATTTATTTTCCCTTATCTACAACTCTATACTCATGCTTGGTTGACTCTTCTATAGCAATGCGCCTTCAGCGTTTACACCATCGGATCTCATATTTCTTCTAATTTCAACACAATGGCAGGTGATGTTATTTAACGGTATTTTAATAGTTTTAATCGACTGATATATAAATATAATTATTAGGAATCCATAATTTAAGAATATATTGGTATAATGCCATAATTTCAAATTAGTTTCAAATTTCAACTAAATACTCTGGTGTAAATACCTAACGTTCATGACCTCTAACAGTGCGAGCTATAGTCTAGTCGCTTCGGACGTGGCACAAAATTACATTATTTAAAGTACCCAAAAACACATTTTTTGTATACCCTAGGTTACTATTCACATAATAACTGATATAATTTAACTACTAATTCTGTATTGAATGAAAAGCCAATAAAAATAAAATACGTTAAAATATTGTGTTTTACGCGACTGAAAATGTCTAGTAGTACTTATAAGGTACGCCGGCAGTCCGATTCTGATAGCGCATCCAAATGTCCGCTCTATGGTGATAACATAAAGTCGTATTTTTTTAATGGCACACCCCGTGTTTTTTTGCATATTTAGGTTTGTGTTAGTGTCCTCCATAATTGCCTAAAATTTTATTTAATTTGCTTCGGTACTTTAAGAGCAATAAATTAAAAACTAAAAAAAAAGTTTTGCTGCCCTGGAAAAAAAGATAAAAACAACAATCTAAAAGCATTTTTTTTACCACGGCATTGTGTGAGATTTATAACAAGGGGGCTAGAAACACCATGAATTAAATAGTTTTTACCTATTTCATACAGGGTGTTCACAATAAGATTTTAAAAATGACACATTTTAAACTAATTTTTCTCAAATTTTTTAAATGGAACACCCTGTATATTATTTTACCATTTGATGAGGAATTTCGAAACAAATATTTTTTGTAATTGCAATTTATTTCAAATTCCAAACCGTTTTCAAAATATTTATCAAAAATCATAAATGTCGCTATTCGTAATAAAGTTTTATGAACAAAATAGCTAGGCGACCATGGAAAAACAAGCACTTTATTTTAAAAGATGTTCGAAATGTCTTCCATCTTGTTCAAGGCATTTACCAATTCTCGCTTGAAAGGCCCTTTCCATATTTCTGAGCATTGCAGGTGTAATTGTGGCAAACGCGTCAATAATTCTATGTCGCATGTTTTGTTCGGTTGTTGGAGGTTCCCTATAAACGAGGTCTTTTACATGCCCCCATAGAAAAAAATCAAGTTTTGTTAGGTCGGGCGACCTCGCAGGCCATCCAACTGGTCCTCCTCTTCCAATCCAGCGATTTTCGTAGTCATTATTTAACAGGGATCTGACTTGTTGCGAAAAATGGGCTGGGGCTCCATCCTGTTGTAACAACATATTTTGTGCCTGGATGTTTGGAGGTAAATTCTGAAGCAATCCTGGTAAGTCGTTTTCCAAAAATTCCAAATACATTTGACCGTTAAGGTGACCATTAAAAAAATGTGGGCCCACCACATGTTCTCCAACAATACCTCCCCAAACGTTTATTGACCAACGTTGTTGGCGATCTATTTCCCGAAATATTCTTGGATTTTCGACAGAATATTAATGAAAATTATGTCTGTTGACACATCCAGTGTTGTGGAAAGTTGCTTCGTCGGAAAATAGGACGTTCATAAAGAAAAAAAGATTTTCTTGGAGGCGCAATTGTGCCCAGGCACAAAACTCTGCCCTTCGCTGAAAATCATTTTCACCCAGAGCCTGATGCAATTGAATGTGATATGCATGAAAATGATGTTTTTTCAAAATTCTTTGGACTGACCTCTCACTTATTCCAACTTCTTGTCCCACACATTCTTGATTAATATTTGGCTTTTCAATAACTGTCAATAAAACTGCTAACTGATTTTCCTCATTTAGTGCCGTCTTTGTTCTTTCCACCTTTTTGTAGTCTACGCTTCCCGTTTCAATAAAGCGCTCAAGAAGTCTGCTAAAACTTAACGCTTCTGGGTGTCCCTTTGCGGAAACCGAGCTGCATAATTTCTACTAGCGAGGAAACAGTTTTTCTCACTCTCACCCAATACAAAAACCATATCAATGAGCTCTTCCCTTGAAGAATTCATTTTTTGAACAAAATATTATTCGTTTAAGTACACCTACTCATTTCTGACAAATAATGTCAAAAAGTATTTAATTGCTAAACATGCTTGTTTTTCCATGGCCGCCTAACTATTTTGTTCATAAAACTTTATTACGAAACATGTGGTGGGCCCACATTTTTTTAATGGTCACCTTAACGGTCAAATGTATTTGGAATTTTTGGAAAACGACTTACCAGGATTGCTTCAGAATTTACCTCCAAACATCCAGGCATAAAATATGTGGTTACAACAGGATGGAGCCCCAGCCCATTTTTCGCAACAAGTCAGAGCCCTGTTAAATAATGAGTACGAAAATCGCTGGATTGGAAGAGGAGGACCAGTTGGATGGCCTGCGAGGTCGCCCGACCTAACAAAACTTGATTTTTTTCTATGGGGGCATGTAAAAGACCTCGTTTATAGGGAACCTCCAACAACCGAACAAAACATGCGACATAGAATTATTGACGCGCCTCTCAAGCGAGAATTGGTAAATGCCTTGAACAAGATGGAAGACATTTCGAACATCTTTTAAAATAAAGTGCTTGTTTTTCCATGGCCGCCTAGCTATTTTGTTCATAAAACTTTATTACGAATAGCGACATTTATGATTTTTGATAAATATTTTGAAAACGGTTTGGAAATTGAAATAAATTACAATTACAAAAAATATTTGTTTTGAAATTCTTCATCAAATGGTAAAATAATATACAGGGTGTTCCATTTAAAAAACTTGAGAAAAATTAGTTTGAAATGTGTCATTTTTAAAATTTTATAGTGAACACCCTGTATGAAATAGGTAAAAACTATTTAATTCATGGTGTTTCTAGCATCCTTGTTATAAATCTCACACAATGCCGTGGTAAAAAATTGCTTTTAGATTGTTTTTTTTATATCTTTTTTTCCAGGGCTGCAAAACTTTTTTTTTTTAGTTTTTAATTTATTGCTCTTAAAGTACCGAAGCAAATTAAATAAAATTTTAGGCAATTATGAAGGACACTAATACAAACCTAAATATGCAAAAAACACGGGGGTGTCCCATTAAAAAAAATACAACTTTATGTTATCACACTTTCTTGGGTCCGCCCTGTATATGCGAAAATATTTTCCTAAAATGCAGCCTGTAATACAGTATAAGTCACCATATGAATGAAATTCCTAACTTAATTCGTGTAGGAGCTATGGAAGCCTGACGCACTATTGCAGGACCCTGTATGATATAATAAAAAGTATACAGTGCGGTCCTAGAGCCCCCCCCCCCCCCATCCCATTTTAACTTTTGCTACGAAGGGAATATTTAAATGAAATTTTTGTGAGATTAAAATATGAGGAAAAAAATAATTTTCTTGACTAAAAAATGTTAAATTATCTTTCAAAATGGCGACCAGCCGCCCACCTTGTATAACTTCTTAAATGGCGATAAGTGTTATGTGACACATCGTTTGAAAGGTCTTTGAAAGTTCTATTCTACTCTGACATCTTGAGAAAATAATTTTAACTTATGTCAAAATGGCGCCCATTTAAATTTTAAAAAGTGAAATGTCTGTCTGGAAAATAAATGAAATATCGTTTCAGATTTCGAATAGAAAAGAAGTTTTAAAGACTTCAACTAATGCAGCAATAATACTATCCTTTCTAAGTGACATTTTTCAAAATGGCGACTGCCTCCATTTTAAATATTTTGTTTTTAACGGCAAGAGGGGCGAGTGACACATCGTTTTAAAAGGCCTTTGAAAGTTCCATCGTTCCAAAGTTAAAAAATAATAAAGTTCAGTTATTTTAAAATGGCGACCATATAAATTTCAAACATTTAATAGGCTCATATAACTTTATTATTTTCCAACTTGGTAACAAATAGAACTTTCAAAGGACTTTAAAACGATGTGTCACTCGTCCCTCTTGCCATTAAAAAGAAAATGTTTAAAATGGCGGCAGCAGCTATTTTGAAAAATGTTACTTTGAAAGGATTGTATTATTGCTGCATTAATTGAAGTCTTTAAACTTCTTTTCTATTCGGAGTTTGAAATGAATATTTCAATTATTTTCCAAACAGAGAATATTTCAATTTTTAAAATTAAATGGCCGCAATTTTGACATAAGTTACAATTATTTTCTCAAATTCGCACGTTGAATAGAACTTTCAAAGACCTTTCAAACGATGTGTCACATGACACCTATCGTCATTTAAAAACGTTATACAAGATGGCGGCTGGTCGCCATTTTGAAAGATAACTTAAAAATTTTTCAGTCAAGAAAATTATTTTTTTCCTCATATTTAATCTCACAAAATTTCATTTCAGTATTCCTTTCGTAGCAAAAGTTAGAATGGAGGGGGAGACTTTACGGACCTCACTGTATATGTAAATGTAAAATAAGACAAATATGTAATAACGGCCAGATTCTCCAACGCTAGTTCGGTCTAATTTAACAACTAAAAGTTTTAAACTGACAGGTGCTAAGAATAAGACAACTCAGTTTTATACTATGGAATTTGTTTCTGAGGTTTTTCTCAATTTTTACAAATTAGTACATACTTTTGACAATAACAAAACAAAATTAATTCTAACAACTCGTTCCAATAGGAATGTTATTTGGAAACCAAGCAAATCGCTGAAATATCAGAATAATTCATAAGTTTTTTAATGACGACTTATTAACAATGACAGGAAAAAACCTGTCAAAATATAACTGACTAACTAGAAGATCTTAATTTAAACCAGTACTAAATCTTAACCTTCTTAGTGAATCTGAACGTAAATGTCTTTGAAAGTACATCCGCCTAACACGCGGAAGGTCCCCGGTTCGATCCCGGGCGGAAACAGATTTTTTTTTTTAAATTTCTGATTACTTTCAAATATCTCTATTTTATAATAATCGCAACAAACAGAAATACCAGGAATGCATGGAACCTTACCGAGAAAAGCCATTATTAAAAATTTTACTTGGAAAAATCCGTTCATGTGTAAACACATACAATACTAATAAATAAATATCATTTGGTATCTGAACAAAAAGTTATGAATCCCACCAAAAACAAACGTGTAAAAAACAGACCAAGTTCTCATCAGGACTGTGTGCTTTGTTATCTGAAGAAAATAAGTGAATAAAAATTATGTCAGGTTCCTTGCCTACACGTTATTAGCAGTATTTTGATAAGCACAGAAAAAATATTGTGTGAATTGATAAATTTACAGACCAAACTAGGCAAGTTTTCAAGGGTCTCAATATGGCTCAGTTCTTTAATGAAAACTTGTCAAGCTTGGTCTGTAAATTTACCAATTCACTCAATATTTTTCTGTGCTTATCAAAACACTGCTAACAACGTGCAGGCAAGGAACTTGGCATAATTTTTACATTTCTGTAATTTTTTTCAGATAACAAAACACACAGTCCTGACGAGAACTTGGCCTGTTTTTTTTACATGTATATTTTAGTGGGATTGTATGTACACATGTACACAACCACAAGTGTAGACATTATATGCATATACTAAATGCCCCCCCCCCCCCCCCCCCTTAATTTATGAACCGTCACATTTAGAAAATTGGAAGTTGGCATACGGTAATTAGTACAAAAATACTATGTTTTGGTGCACAAGTGATGCTCGGAAAAGTAAAGATGGCTGCTGGACGCCATCCTGGAATAGAAATGTAAATGGAGAGAGGGGTCTTGCGATACATCATTTTAAAGGTCTCACTGAGTACTTTATGATACAGGAATAATATTACGTTATT
The DNA here is from genome assembly GCA_963971165.1 of Philopedon plagiatum. NCBI lineage: Eukaryota > Metazoa > Arthropoda > Insecta > Coleoptera > Curculionidae > Philopedon > Philopedon plagiatum. Next base: position 4,600,250 of record OZ020196.1, on the reverse strand, counting down.
ATTTGCCCTGGGAACAAATTGACGGCTTGTAGAAACTACTTGAATTTGAAAATACGCTTCTGATGACAGCAAGAGATTAAAAAAATGTTATTAAGCCCTGCCGCACCCCCACTTATTGAAATAGTATTTCAATTATTGTGTTAAAAATTGATCTGAAATTATTGAAATGACATTGGGAAAATCGGCTTGAAAGAAAAAGTTTTCTGAACAATACATGGTACTAAAGTAATCTTAATATTCACTTTGTACTGAGTGTATAGGTGCTTATCCAAAAATGGTTAATTATTACCAGTTATCAGAAAAGATGAAAGCAATATTCATTTATAGCGCAATACGAAACTTGCACGAAGCGGAAAGGATTTTTAATGACCGTTTTCCAGATCGCCCAATCTGCAAGAAATACCTAAGGGAACTGGTACAACAAATTTACCGCCACCGGCAGTGTACAAAGCATTAAGAATCCTGGCCATCAATTTATCACGGATGAAAAACAAATCCGAATTGTAGGTGAAATGGTAGTAACGCCCCAGCAATCAACGTCGCAAGTTGCAGAAATTGTGAAATTTCTCCTTCGACTGTAAAGAAGGTTCTAAAAGACATAAATTTTTATCCGCGCAAGTTTCAAATGCTTCATGAGTTAACTGAAAATGACCTTGACGGAAGAATGGGATTTTTGTGAAATTATGAACAACACAATTATTGTTGGGCATCCTACTTATCTCCATAACATCTGTTTCAGCGACTACTGTACATTTTAAGTGTTCCGTTAAACGGAACACTACTTATGGAATCACTTCGGTGTCCATCCGTCCGTCTGTCACAGGCGATTTTCTCTGAAACTATTTGACGAGAGAGAGATAGATTGCGGTGGCCCAATTATAGACGTGAGGTATAAAAAGTTGAATTTTGATTCTGGGGTTTAATTTCAGGGGGTAAAGTGGGGCATGGAAACTTTCTTTACACTGGCATCGTGTAGGGTATCACATGAAAGCTTACTGACGCACGAATTCAACAATAGATATGATATTTATATATATATTTTAGCAAACACAATGTGAATATATCGATAACGTCCCAGTTTGCTTTGGTGTCGCGAGACGTCACAGTGGTTTTCGCGGTACGACCCGAAATCTTAAACTTTGAGAACCCAAAATTTTCTTATAATTTTTTTAAAATTTCGCTCTTGTTTTTATAGTTTCTGGGGCTATTTGTATAATGAAAAAGAAAAAAATGGAAACTTCCTAATTGCGCAAGCATGGCTTGGACTTGACCAAATTTGTTCTTAATCGAAATGGTCATAGACAAAATTGTCGGTACTGAAGTAATGTTAATCACGTGTTCCGGTAGACCCATAAGCAGTACCCTCAGAAAATAAACGTTTGGGCTGGAATTTTGGGAAAACACATTGAAGGGCCTGTATTTATTGAGCAAAATTTGACTGAAGACTTCAACTACATTTTTGGAAACTGTTATTGAGCTACGAATTCTTGAAATACTTGACGAAAATCCCCACGAATTTGATATGGGGATAATATTTCAACAAGATGGTGCTTCTTCACAGTGGCGCACCTGAGAGGGACTGCAGACCCCCCCCCCCCCCCACCCGGACCAACATCCTAGACACACACAAAGATCTAACCTAGAGTACTGCTCCCACATCTGGGGAGCGGCATCACCTTCGAAACTTAACATCCTTGATTCTATCCAAAAGAGAGCCATTCGACTTATCAATGACCAAGCCATCACGAGAAAACTCCCTTCTCTCGCTACTTCTACGGATTTTGCTCTGAAGAACAAGCCGGTATTATTCACCCCTTGACTGTTCTTAACAGAACAACAAGAGGCGCGTTACTTATGCATCCCTTTACTGTCCGGCTACAAAAGCCTAGTACAGACCACTTCTCTCGCTCATTCATACCTAGGGTCTCCAGATTATGGAACAAATTGCCTGCAGATGTTTTCCCGTCCCAACCTCCAATCCTTCAAATCTAGTGTCAATAGACTACATTTCCCTTCTCTTCAGGCACCCACGGTACGTTAGTACTTAGGCTTGAAGTCTACGTGGGATGTCTTAGATTTAAAAAAAAAGTGAACCACTAATCGAAAAATCCACCGAATTGCACTATTCAGACCCCCCCCCCCCCCCCAATACAAAATCCTGGGTGCGCTACTGCTCCTCCACATTATGCCAGAGAAGTTAGACATTATTTGAACAACAACTTCCCTGGCCGTTGGATTGGGCGTCGTTACCCTTTGGAGTGGCTTCCCGATTCCCCCTGACCTTTCACCTTTAAACTTTTTCTTGTGGATTTATTGAAAACAAAAGGTTGAAACGGAACCAGAATCCATTGCTAATTTACGCCTAAGGATTACAAATGTATGCCGGAATACTGACATTACTATTTTTCAGAATGTGGAAGATGAATTATCCAACAAACTATTTGACTGCCAGGAAGTACAGTGTGCTCATTTTCAGCATCTTTTGCAGATAAGTTACTTTTAAATGACTAACGTCGGGTTGCACAAACAATTTAATCACGAATTAAACTAATAAGACACTTGCAATGTGACAGCACTTATGCTAACATCATTGCCAAATATGACTCTAAACGTCAATTAAATTTACTACTTGATTAAAAGTTTTGTGCAACCCGCTGTAAGTATATTTAAATAAACTGAGCCGTATTCACGTACTGACGTAATGTTCTAGGATCATAAAGTAATTAATGAGACCTTTAAAATGATGTATCGCAAAACCCCTCTTTCTTTAAAAAAAATTCTAGACGGATTTTTATTTTTCCGAGAGTCATTTGTGTACCGAAACATATTATTTTTGTACTAATTACTGTATACCAACTTTCAATTTTCTAAATGTAACGAGTCAAAAATTAAGAGAGGGGGCATTAACGAGCCGCACTGTATACATACATGGTGTGCTAAGATCATAACTCACAGTTATAATCCAGGCGCGGCCCGTGAGTTTTTTTACAGGTGGGTCAAAATTTTATGGGCAACTAGTGATATCAACCCAACAAGCAAAATACACTTTTTTAAATAAGGGAGGTTTTCTAATAATGTGCCTAGTTTTGTCAAGAAATTATTTACCTACAAAATAAACACCGCCAAAATCATAAAATACAGAATATTGAACATTACTACTCTTGATGTTTATGACTTCCAGTATCACTTTTCTGTTTATGGCTTTTTTCTATGTGTTTTAATACTCTAAATTAGTAGATTTTAGCGGTTTTCGTTGTGATAAGTTTAGCTTCTCCTCAATAGGTGTCGCGCCTTGTACTAAAAGCCCAGAATATAAACAGAAAAAAAGTCTGACCTAAAAGTATGACTATTCGTAAAATAAAATTAGGAACGCTGCCGAAACTCCGTTTTCTTTAATACATACAATGCTGGCGACTAGACATAGTAATACGATATTTGTCTACGCACGTGCAGGATGTAAGCTGTAGTAAATGAGATTGCCAACAATTTTAAAAATATTTTATCGATGAAGAACTTGTTGCCAATACACCTTTTAGAGCCGATCTAATTTTTTAAATAACAAAAAATTTTAAAAAAAGTTCTTACCCCAACACAGGTTCGAACCCGCGAGCGTCGGATTACCTCGCTGCGGTTATTCCCCTTGAGCTACGCTAGCTATATAAGGAAATCGGTCCGATACCCTTAAATTCGATGGCTAGCGCTGGCCTGGCAGAAATCGTATTTATAATAATTTTTGATGTTTAACCACTAATTAATATTGTTATTACAATGCGCATATTAGCTACCTAATTAGTTTTTCTTTTTCCGAACCAAATGTTTTGAAATAATATATTTTAGGGGGCGGTTTGAGAGTATTTCCATAGTGGGAGTGGCCAGATATTATTGGTGGGCCGTCGACCAATTGTGTCTCTTTTTAACTTCCTAAAGCGCGTATGTCTGTTTCTCTCTTGCTTTTAATGAATTTACATCGTCCAAATAAACCTATAAGATCAATTTACAATATGACCCAGCCCGGAACAAGCTTGGATATCCTTTGACGATGGCTGGCTTGACTTCATTCATTCTTGGGGAGTTTTAGCATGGAACTTTGAAAACAAAAGATCCTTTTTTGGTTTTAAAAAATTAAAAAATAAATTATTAGGTAGATCACTGAAAATTTTAGGTGGGTCATTGACCAAATGACCTTATGGACGGGCCGCGCCTGTTATAATCCCGTAAGAACTTAAGCTTACTTAGTATTACGCAATCTAATGAAATCCTTATCTATTTTCTTAGATTTTCTTAGCGTCGTTCCCATGCTTTGTCAGCAGATTAGAAACTTATAAATATATGTAAAGTGCATAATAAAGTCAGTCATATTGTACACGCCTCTGGCGAAAAAGAAAATTTTTAAAAATAAACTCTCGAGCATCGAGTTGTTAACTTCACCTCCCTTTTTTGGATTCCCCTTAGTCGGGTAAAAGCTAGACTGAATTGTATGGATTAGGCAGAAACTTTATAATTAGTAAACAGTTACGAAATCTAATTTTCAATTACATTAGTTATTTTGTGGCTATAACTACTTACCAAAAAAACTAAACAACGCAAGAAGGAAGGGAACACACATTTTCTTGATCATTTTAATATTCGTAGTCTTTAGTGACGCCCTAGTGTTATTCCTTGTCTTTGTCGAACTAGGGAACACAGATAAAATATAACTACCTAGTTTGATCAATTGACGACTTCGTTGTTACAAAGTAATAATTATTGTTAATCTTTTAATCCATATAAAAATATCTCGTATAATAGCTATTACTTTTACATTGAGAGCTTATTTTATGGATTATAGTTAATAGCTAGGCTTCCTGTCAATTATTTTATTAGTTTTTATTTGTTGTTATCCATAGAATATATACATAAATGGTTATTCATAAAACCCCACACCATAAAAGCATGTGATAAGATGTAATTTTTATCCTCAACAATATAAATTTGTCTCAATAGTAGGGTCTCCGCAAAATATTTTGATATTTAGAAATTTAAGAAAAATTCATTCTTGATCCTGGAGCAGGGCTCGAAATGGATCAGAACGCACCCGAACGCCGTTCCGGTTCGTGTAAAATTATATTAATCCGCTCCGGTTCGTGGAAAAACTAGTATTAATAATAATTAACTTTGGTGTTTTTTATTTAACTTCTTCCTTTTCTGAAGACGAGCATTCCGGCTCGGGAATAAATCCATTTCGAGCCCTGTCCAGGAGCATTACGTTTTTTTAGTGTTCCGTGGAAACGAAACACATATGGAATCACTTCGGTGTCCGCCCGTCTGTCCGTCCGTCCGTTGTCACAGGCGAAATATGAAGTGTCGAAATGTCGCAAAAATGCCAGTTTTTCTTGCGAGATTTTAGGGTTTCTGAACCGTTTTGGGCTTGAAAAATACCGGGAAACGCCTCTATAGACCTTCCCGTGTGGATTCCGGAACATATAACTTGAAAAATTGGGCATTCAGTACAATTTTTAACTATTTTTCGATGACGCTGCAAAGCATCATAGAAACGTATTATTCCATTAGGTAGTATACGGGGTAAATCACAATGACGGGTCTGATTTAAATTTTGCTTAGATTTGTTATTAATTGAGAACGGCTTATTCGATTGAGAAGAGTGATGTGGCAATCGAAAGGGGAGGAAGTAAGCTATTTTCTTATTTGAAAATAATTTCGATATTTCGTTGGCATTACGACGAAAAATTGGCTATTTCCGATATTTATTGAGTTGGAGAGTTGAAATTTGATATACGGGAAGAATTCGGTCAATCATTCAAAATTATATATGTAAAATTTTGATTCGCGTGGTTTCTATAGCAACGATTAAGGACAAAGTTCACAATAAATTTCTAACTCACGCACGGCTGATCTGATTTAACACGTTGAGTGCCAACTACGAGTTTTCTCGTAGTTGGTAATCGGGTCCGAGACGCCAACTACGAGATAACTCGTACTCTGCGTCTTGATCTGTAAAACTAAGTACGAGAGATATCGTAGCAAATACGTGCAAATATAGGGTGCTCGGGCTGGGGGACAGGAATGAAAATTTGATACTGGCATTTGGTTTTAGATTATTTATTATACAAAAAGTAGAATAATTGAAAAATTCGTAAATGTGTAAAGAATCAGTATTTTCTTACAAATTAACTTTTAAGGTAACATGGACTCAAAATAAACATCATTTACATGGGCAAAACATATATTATATTATATAAACAAATATTTTTAAACTAAAAAAAAAATATTTTTTATGAAACATGGTAGCTCTTAAAACAGTTCTCGACACAGAGCCGGTTTTTCTTCACAAATAGGGCAAAAGTATTGAGTTTCACGACGCTTTTTATCTTTTGTGCAAACTCCAACTACCAAAAACCAACTACGATCTACGAGTTATCTCGTACTTGGTACGTGTTAATGCATTTTGTTGGCAGATACCAACTACGATATAACTCGTAGAGTATTTTTTTTGTAAAACTAGGCTTTTTTTACAAAAATAAAAGAAGGATCGACGTTACAGAGCTTTACCCAACCCAAACCTAATGTTAGTTAATATCGGATTCTGGGACCCATCTGGCCAATAGGCCTTTGGCACTCAACGTGTTAAACTAGTGAGGTGACAATCGATTGGCAAGGAAGTAATCTACTTTTTTATGTGAAGAGAATTTTGACATTTCGTTGCCGTGAAATTTGGCTTTAAATACCAATTTTATCGATTTTCCGATGACGCTACAAGACATCATTGAAGATTCTAATATTGCGCTCAGTGGCATCGACAAATTTGTTAGAATATCCAAAAATATGCATTTTATTTCCTAAGCATGAGCGTGTATACCTTTGGGCCAATATATTAATTATTATTAAATAATTGTAATTTAATTTTAGGGAAATGAATTGATTCGGATCGTTTTAAAGCAAACAGAACGATTCGAAAATACATTTTATAGGTACCCTTCGCCAAGTGGGTGATTGTATATACATATGTCTACAGGGTGTCCGAAAAGTCTTTGTATGCGCAAATATCTTTGTCATTAGCACGCAGATAAACTTAATTGGGTCTTATTTAAAGGAAATTGTAAATTTTTTATTCCTTTGTGTGGTTGTTTATATGTGTGTATGTATACAGAATGTCCAAAAAGTCTTTGTTTGCTCTGTATCTTTGCCATTAGTACGAAGATAAACTTAATTGGGTTTTCAAGAAGATCGAAAATATTTGAATTACTATGTATTGTGTCGTGTTGTGTTGTGTTGGTATGTATGTATACAGGGTGTCCGAAAAGATTTTGTATGGGCAAATACCTTTGCTATTTGCACAAATAAATATATACTTAATTGTCGGATTTAAAGCAAATCGTATATATTTGCATTTCTATGTGTACGGAGATATATATGTCTGTATACAGGCTGTCCAAAAAGTCTTGGTTGGAGCAAATACTCCTAGTAGTACCAGGACAAATGTAATTAAATCGGATTTCATGCAAATCGATTATATTTGTTTTTATATGTGTTGTATATACGTATATAGGGTGTCCGAAAATTCTTGGTATGGGCAAATGCTTCTACTAGTACCGAGAAAAACCTAATTAATTCGGATTTTAAGTAAATCGACTATGATCCTATTTAAACGTGTGGGTGTTAGTTTGAATGTGTACAGGGTGTCCAAAAAGTCTTGGTATGGGCAAATACTCCTATTATTTCTTAGATAAACTTTATTAGGTCTGATTTCACGCAAATCGAATATATTTGTATTAATATGTGATTATGTTTGTACGTATATATACAGGGTGTCCGAAAATTCTTTTCGTTTGCAAAATTAGTTACTACGTGTAGGTGTTTGTATGTATGTAGCGATACGGTTACGAAGGGCGGTCTATTCTGCATCATCAGTCCGAAGGAGTGTGATATCTTCTTTAATACATGGCCTAGCAACACGAAATTTTCAGGGCATGACAATGATGATATTGCCGACCTTATGGAGCCCCCTCGGGGGCGATTAGGCGGTCTATGCACCCTAGTTGTAATATGACCCCAAACCGCAACTTCTATATATTTATTTCTCACAGGTTTTTCTTTTTTTTAATGTTCCATTAAACGGAACACTTATGGAATCACTTCGGTGTCCGTCCGTTCGTCTGTCACAGGCGATTTTCTCTGAAACTATTCGACGTAAAAATTTGACATTTAGCACAGAGATGTGGCCCAATTATAGGCGTGAAATATAAAAAGTTGAATTTTGGTTCTAGGAATTAATTTCAGTGGGTAAATTTTGAAATGAAAAAAAAATTCAAAGACATCATGTAGGGCGTCAAATGAAAGCTTATTTAAGCACGAATTTAACTATTAATATGACATCTTTTTTGTACATTTTTTTTTTCATGATTCGGGAAAAACACTTACAAATTGCTGTCCCCCAAAAGGACCACTTAGAAAAAACTGAAATAAATCATGAACATTGAGAATTAGATGTAGATTGAACCAAAATTATCAGGATTAAAAGATTCTAACATGGATGGAAGGGAGTTAGGTCTATAATTAGATGGAAGGGACTTGGAACCTTTCTTTGAGACAGCCTGCACACGAGCAATCTTCCAGCTCTCTAGGAAGATACCCTTGCCATACGTAATTTGGAAAAGACGAGTTAAGATGGGTGCAAGTTCTTGAGTGCATTTTTTTAGAACAATTGATGATATATGTATGCCTTCCAGTTAAAGGATAGAAGAATGTTTGACCTTAAGTATTATGTCGGGCATTTTGGGGGATACAGGCGTAGCGATGGGAAAAGCGAAATTGGCTGGAGAGGGGGGGATTAGGGTGGAATTGGCATTGAATTGTTTGGCAAATAGTTCAGCTTTCCCTTTAGAGGTGGGGATAATTTCGTTGTCAGACGTCACGGGAGGAAAAGTGCTTCTACAGAAGTTTAGACTAGTGTTTTTGGCAAGTGACCAGAAAGATTTGCTGCCGTTGGGACAGAATGGTACTTTATCTTTTATGCGGTTGTTAAAAGCATTTTTGGACTCTAAGATAGTTTGTTTGTATTGATTTCTTGCCTCGGTGAAAATTTGACGATTTTCGGGTATAGGATTATGAAGATACCTTTTGTGGGCTTGGACTTTTTTTGAGCCTGGCTTTATCACAGGCCTTGGAGAACCATGGCTTTTGATGGTGGAGTTTAGGTTTCTTGCGGGTATGTGGAATTAAACTTTCAATACCTGCTTGAATTATATCTGTGATATGAGAGCAAATTTCGGAAGGAAGAACAGACAGGGTTCCAAGGGAAAGCAGAGAAGTTTCCAGGACTATCCCGGTCGGCAGAATTGTAGTGCCAAATCGTGCATTCTGGCATGATTTCAACGAACTCGGGATGTATTGGACAAGAGATGGTAATGAGGCCATGATCTGGATGACCAAGGGGAGCGCATACAGATGGTAAGTAGGGCTCAAGATGGGTGGTAAGAAAAATATCTAGTGGATTTGGCTTATTGGTAGGAACGCGGGGAAAGTATGTTGACACTTTCATTAAATTGATGAGCGAGTTTCTGATTGCGAAGTTTTCTGCCGCTCTGCATTCTGGGTCGGTTGGGTTTGTGGATCCTAGCCATTCCTTGCTATGTACGTTGAAGTCTCCTAAGACGATAACTTCAGCCGACGGAAACTCAGAGATGAGATGGTCAATTTTTGCCGAGAGAAAGTAAACGAACTCAGTGCAGGGGTTTTCTAATGGGGAGCGGTAGATGCAACAGATAAATTTAGTAGAAGATTTAAGGGTAAGTTTTAGCCAGAGAATATCGGATTTGCCTGATTCCAGGTTCGGGAGTCCCCACCATGAAGACGAAAAGATGACAAAAGTTCATAGCCTGGAAACAAAAGATGATTGGTTAAGGATTGGGGACTGATTTGGGTTTCGGTCAGAAAAGAATGTTTCGCCAGGGTGTTTTATTCATGAAATATATTTTTAGAATATATACATATGGAAATTACTTTTTTAGCACTTCCTTGTAAGCGACATTGGTTGTTTTTCGTAGAGGCTGCAAAATAGCCAAGCTGTCGGACAGTTACCTACATCTATACACTATGCGCAATTTTTTTTAAACTATAGCTTCTGTGTATAACAATAAAGAATACGGAAAATAAACAAGGATTGCTAGATCACGTTAGGTCATGCGACCCGAACATCTGAAAACACAGTTGCCAGATTTATTTAAGTATAAAATTAAAAATGGTTGCACATGGTGTTACCCCTTAGGGATTAAATTACAGCAAAAAAATAGCTATCTAAAAAAAATAATATTGACATGGTTCGGCGTTTGTCAATACAATCCGTCGTTTAAGAATAAAAAATATTTCAATTTTTTGGGAATGACTTTTCCCCCTTAGCAAGAGACTTTCATAATACGCGCTACTATTTTGCATCAAAGCAAACCTGCATACCAAAGTTCAAAATTTCAAGATGCGACGCACGTAGAGTTTAGTAGATCTGATTCTGGTGAGGAGTGTTTTTAACCCTTTTGAGTATTCCAACACAAAAATTAAATTAAATCGACATGTTTCGGCCATTTTCATAAAAAGGGCGAGTTTTGTAATATCCTTTCTTGGTAGACGTCTGGCACCTAAACTAAAGCTGTATGCCAAATCTCAGCTTTCTATCTTTAGTAGATAGGGCTGGCCTTACTAAATCAGTGGTCGAAGTGTGTTTTTACCCCTAGGGGTAAAATTCCAATACAAAAAAATAGTCTTATGTAAAGAGATAAAATACAATTGATATGTTTTGGCGTTTTCCTTAGAACTTGATTTGTAAAGGTTGATTTTACCCCCTTTTTAGAGGGTGAATTCTGCAATATACTTTCTTAGTGGACGTCTGGGGCCTAAACTCAAGCTATATGCAAAATTTCAGCTTTCTATCTTTAGTAGTTAGGGCTGGGCCTTGAGAAATCTGTGATAGAATAGTTTTTTGCCCTTAGGGGTCAAATTCCAACACGAGAAAAGGAGTCTTATATAAAAAATTAAAATAAAATTGACATGTTCTGGCGTTTTCCTTAAAGCTTAGTAGTTTTTAAAATAAAAAATAATTTAAGATTTAGGAGTTGCTTTTACCCCCTTAGAGGGCGAATTTAGATTTCATATTTTAAATTTTTAATTGAATTGACAACCTGGCGAAACTAAACAGTTAAATAAGTATTCGCAATTTGCCTATTTGATACTAGATGTCACTATGTATTGGAGGAATTCCAAGAGCATAGTAACCTTTGCCAAGATCTGCGGGCTTAATTCCAATTTGGAATCTGTCCACCATTATCTCCAATCATGCAAACGCCACCTTCTTTTTCTGACCGAACCTCAAATCAGCTCCAAATCCTCAACCAATCATCTCCTGTTTCCAGGTTATGAACTTCTGTCATCTTTTCGTCTTCATGGTGGGGTATGTGCCTACGTTCGCAGCAGTCTTTCTTGCACCTGACTCCCGAACCTGGAATCAGGCCAGCCCGATACTCTCTGGCTAAAACTCACCCTTACATAATATTGTGCTAAATTTATCAGTTGCATCTATCGCTCCCCATCAGACAAATTCTACAATGAGTTCTTTGACTCTCTCTCGGCAAAAATCGACCATCTGATCTCCGAATTTCCCTCCGCTGAAGTTATCGTCCTAGGCGACTTCAACGTCCATAGCAAGGAATGGTTAGGATCCACAAAAACTGATCCAGAAGGCAGAGCAGCAGAAAACTTCGCAATCAGCAACTCGCTCACCAGTTTGATCAGAGAACCAACATACTTTCCCCGCGTTTCTACCCATAATGCAAATCCACTAGATCTTTTCCTTACCACCCACCCTGAGCCTTACTTTACATCCGTATGGGCTACCCTTGGTCGTTCAGATCATGGCCTCATTACCGTCTCTTGTCTCATACATCCCGAGTTTGCTGAACTCATGCCAGAACGCACGATCTGGCACTACAATTCTGCCGACTGGGATGGTCTTCGAAACTTCTTCTCTGCTTTCCCTTGGAACCCTGTCTGTTTTTCCACCCCCGATCCCTCCTAAATTTGCTCTCATATCACAGACATTATTCAAGCAGGTATTGAAGGTTTCATTCCACATACCCGCAAGAAACCTAAACTCCACCATCAATGGTTCTCCAAGGCCTGTGACAACGCCAGGCTCAAAAAAGCCCAGGCTCACAAAAGGTATCTTCAAAATCCTACACCCGAAAATCGTCAAATTTTCACCGAGGCCAGAAATCAATACAACCAAACTATCTTAGAGTCCAAGAATGCTTTTAACAACCGCATAAAAGATAAAGTGCTTTCCTGTCCCAACGGCGGAAAATCGTTCTGGTCACTTGCCAAAAACATTAGTCAGAATTTCTGTAGAAGCACTTTTCCTCCCCTGACCTCTGACAATGAAGTTATCTCCACCTCTAAAGGGAAAGCAGAACTATTCCCCAAACAATTCGCTGCCAATTCCACCCTGATGCCTCCCCCCAATTTCGCTCTTCCAACCGCTAAGTCTGTACCCCACAAAATGCCCGATATAATACTTAGGGTCAAACAAGTTCAAAAAACTCTTCTATCCCTTGACACCAAAAAGTCCTCTGGTCTGGATGGCATAGGTACCAACAATTGTTCTAAAAAAAATGCGTTCCAGTTCTTGCACCCATCTTAACTCGTCTTTTCCAGATCTCTTATGACAAGGGTATCTCCCCAGATCGCTGGAAGACTGCTCGTGTGTAGCCTGTCCCGAAGAAAGGTTCCAAGTCCCTTCCTTCCAATTATAGACCTATCTCTCTTCTCTCCGTTGTCAGCAAAGTTATGGAGAAAGTAATCAACTTGCAAATTCTAAAATATCTAGAAAAACACAAATTCATCCATGACAGACAGTACGGATTCCGTCACCAAAGATCCACAGCTGATATCCTTAGCTTTGTCGCACATAACTGGAACAAGTCTCCTGAATTTCATGGCGAATCTCAGATTGTTGCTCTCGATATTTCCAAGGCCTTTGAGCAAGTATGGTATGCCGCACTCCTCAACAAACTACCTTCTTACGGTCTTCCTACCAAACTATGTACCTGGATCGGCAGCTTCCTCTCCCATCGGCGCATATCTGTTGTGGTTGACGGTCACTCATCTAACTTTCATCCTATCAATGCTGGTGTCCCCCAAGGTTCAGTCCTGGCACCAACCCTATTTCTTCTTCACATTAATGACCTACTCTCTTCAACTGCCAATCCCATCCACGGTTATGCTAACGATAGTACTATTCACTCCAATATTCATTTTTCCAGACAAGTTTCGAATCAGGAGTTGGATAATAGACGCAGATCTATGTACCTATCCCCTTCCCAAGATCTTCAATTAATCTTAGACTAGGGTGCCGAGAACCTTGTTCAGTTCAACGCCTCCAAAACCCAGTCTGGCACCCTCTCACGCAAAAAATCTGGCAACGCTTAACCCATCCATATGAATGGCCAAGCCATACAAAACAACGAAACATTCGATCTCGTTGGCGTCGCTTTCGAACATGATCTCAGCTGGCACAAACACATTACTTCAGTAGCCGCATCGGCAGCTAAAAATCATGGTTTGCTCTTTCGAGCCTTCTCCCCTTCCATCTTGTAGTAGAATCCAACGATGTAGTAGAATTCTATTTGTAGAAACTGAGCAATCGTTTCGTACTCTGCGTAGGTTTCGAAGTCGATATGTGGCAGCTATATTGTCGTCTTGAAACAACATCGCCAACGCTGTAGTTATCGGTTTCGTGAGGTTATGAATCAATGTTTACATATTTTTGGATCAGAGCACTGCCTGTTCGGTGAACGAAGGCTTTAGAGGTCATATGTTTGAACTATTGCTTTTTCTGTTTAAGATTATTCCTAACGAGACTCAAAATTTTGAACAGTTTCGCTCTGGCATGAGGTAGGTATAACCATAAATCGTCCTAAGTGCAGACTTTATAAAAAATAAAAAGGACCACTGATAGCTCCTTACTTTGCTTTTATCCATACATGGCACTTTGCTTATAATTTGGATAAAAATTACTCAATTGAAAATTTTGAGATCGAAATACATACACTGTTTACTAAATAGTTTTAAGTAAGCAACAAACAAAAAGTATTCTTGTAGTAAAATGCGCGTAAGAAATGAACACTGGCTTTATTTGATTAACTCCGCTGGGCTGCATTCCATATCATCGTCGGGTGACACACCGGTGTGATTTTTCAACCATTGACCGTTCAGTAAGTCCAGTGTGTCGCGTGGTTGTGTATTCCCCTACCGTTCGAAAAAGCTTTGGAGTGACATTCGAGCGTCACTCCAATTACTCTAGTCTAGGCTAGATTAAATATCGCTCGCATCGCACATGTCAATATGTCATCCAAAATACCGTCCGTCACCAAAGAATAAATAATTATTAATCCGTCTCCATAACCAAGGGATGCTCAAAATTAATTAAAATAAGAAGTATTTCATAGGTTGGTACATAAAGGTACATAGGGAAAATCTATAAAATACCCTACTATTCTGAGTAGTTCTTCTTGTGATAGGTATTATTAAATATTAAAAATACTGGTCCGGTAATTGGGCTTTATGTTATCTAGTTGTTAATAACGTATTAAAAAAAGTAAGTCATTGGTTACTTTTTTATTATTTTATGTTTTGTGTGTGTTATAAAGACGTCAGATTTGTCAAAACTGAACTGAAATTTCCCACAATAATAAGAGCCTTTTTTGATGATCCATTGTCCTAAAAAATGTGTATGTGTAAAAGTGTATAAAATTAATTTATCTATGCGATTATATCTTTTTTTTATGAAAGATAGAAACCTGTTCAAAACCCAAGATAAAAATATGACTTTTAAAGAGAAAAGCTTATATTGTAATAAAAAATGACTTATCTTAATTACATCAACAAAATAACATAGAAACTTTTAAAGTAAAACTATTATACCAATAAAAATTTTAAGTCCGTTAGCCCTCTTACTTTATTTTTTAAATACTTGTCAGATAAGAATCACACAAGCCGTTCGACTTTTCCCGTCAACCGGTGAACGCACCGATCCCCACTCTTCGGTTAGCACACGGTGTAATAATTACACCGGTGCGGTTTTATCGAACACAGCCCTGAAGCTCATCCAGAAATAAAAAGATCCAAATTAGCATTAGTGTTTAACTTCAGTGGCGTACCCAGGGGGGTTGGGGGCTGCAGCCCCCCTAAACTAACATCCTAGACACACAAAAACTAAAAACGTGCACTACTAATTGAAAAAATCCACCGAATTGCGTAGTTCCTGGGACACTCCTACAGACTACTACTGAGACAAAATCCTGGGTGCGCCCCTGTTTAACTTACTTAGGTCACAGCTGTGATATGGTATAAGCTGTACTTAGGTGTTACTAGTTCTAGAAGGGTTTTGGATGGCACATGGAAACACTGAAAAAGTTGAACTTAGGTGAAGGGTAAAATACTTTTGAACATGAACCTTAAACATTAAAATATGACCAAACTTTTCTTTCTATCCAAAACTTCTAGTTATAAAATTAAAAATCCCTAGCCCTAGATTTTCGCAAATGATTTTAGCTCCGATATTTACCCCTTTGGCGAGTTCCGAAGATACCCGATCATTAGTCTACAATTAAATAGAGTTGCTCTTAAGTAGAAAACGCTAATAGATTTCTATAGTAGAAAGCAATAATAGTTTTTTATGACGACGCAGAGTCCCCCTGCAGGGTAGATAAGTCACCTAATAGATAAATAACACAAATTTTAAGACAATAAAATCTATAATACTACTCTTCTTCTTAACTGTTCATATGGGAAACAACTAAATGTCATTTATGTTTTCCCAAAACCACCATATTAGATCACGTGGTTTGTATTTCCTAATAGACTTTCGAAAGGTCACTCGACATAACCATACTTTTGAACATAAATATAACCAAACTTTTTCTTCTGTCCAAAACTTCTAGTTATAAAATTTAAAATCCCAATCCCAACAGAATTTCCGCAATGTTTTTAACGCCGACAGTTACCACTTTGGCGAGTTCCGAAGATACCCGATCATTGTCTACAACTAAACAGAGTTGCACATTTGACGATAGCAGAAAATGCAGATTTCTATAGTAGAAAGCTATAGTAGATTACTATAGCGACGCAGAGTCCCACTGCAGGGCTAATGTGCACGCGCTCTACTACAGCTTGCATCGCCCGGAACACCCTGTTGTTTCTGTTTTCGCTGTTCTGCCTTTTTCAATTAATTTAATGTTCTTTTCTTTTAAGTATTAAGCCGTAAGTACTTAGCCAAAGATACTTATCATAGTATCATTGACAGTTTTTAACTCAACACTTTTCCTTTAACAAAGTGCGTCGCAATAGACAGACCGACGAAAATGGGCAAACATGTTTTTCGTCATCTGGAAACCCAAAACGAAAAGATTTGATAGAATCTCAAGAGGTGATTTTCTCACGAATATATAGAATATCTACTTCCACGTACTAGGGTGGGAAGTAAGAAGGGAAAAAATGCCAAAAATCAAAAATAGTCGTAAATTGTATTACACCAGCTTAAAAATTACTCTTTGTATTTTGCAATAATTTTAAGATATAATTATTTTATTACAATTTTCCTGAAGACAAGACAACAATAATAAGTTACTATTGTTTCAAATAATGACTTTATTTTTTGCACCTTCATATGTATATTCGACTGTATTACCAAAATTATTACAAAAATCTAATTGCCTAAACTAGAAAAATAAAACGAATAAAAGGCTAATTCCCAAGACGGCGAAGGCCGTTTGCACTAATGAAGAGCCATTGGGTTCACCGTTGACATTAAAAATGACACTGTTGCATCGAGAACTGTTGCATGGGACGCAAGAGGTCACAACGATATTCTGTGATTTGGTTTCCGTTTCTTCCTTGAACCAGTCGCAATAGTTGACAATGGAACTGTTTTGGCTTCGACATCCTCGGTAAACGCCGGTCTGGTTGACTTGGTCACCTGGAAAGGTAAAGTAAAGTTGTCAAACATGAGTCACGCCTAGTTTATTGATCTGTGTTTGCACAGCAATCACATTTTCAAAGTCGTACTTTGAGTAAACAGTACAACTGCTGCATTTAATTTTGAGAATGATGACAGAAACCCGTTTTACAACGGAGAGATCAATTATGTCTCTCTCTGGTGTTCTTTCTCTCTCATTTCTTCTCTCTCGTCTTCTTTCTCTCTAATACTCGTAAAATGTTTACAGTTGGTAGAAAGTTAGGTTATGTGAAAGACAAACATGACATATTATTTGCAGTCTGTCTCATCATATAAGTTGTTTTTGCAGTGTGAAAATATACTAAAAAAGTTTATGTAAAGTATTAGCAGCTTAAATTCCTGTGTTCTATGAATCTGGGACTGACTAACAACAATTGAAATATTACGCAAGGTACATATTATTTGTTCTCCTTCACATTACTTGGACCGGGCGTTATGGGAATGAGTAACAGGAACGCCGACCCGATATAAAGTTGAGAATAGTGGTCATTACACAACATTTCTTTAATTATTGAGAAAGTAGTGAAGATTGCGCCCTAGAAACGTTTGGTTTCAGTTTAAAGCTGAAGTCACGGTGCCATTACAAAGTGTATCTATCCTTGTGGAACTAAGACTCAACATTTACAGTTAAAAATCAGTGGCGGCTCGTGACTTTTTTATTTGGGGGGGCACAATAATACAAATCAATAAATAATAACTACTTAAAAAATTGTAAAACAGTCTTTTGTAATAAATATTGCACTGAGTTTATTTCTGATTAAATTTTTTGGAAACGGCGAATCGGGAAAACCCAAAAGTAAGAACAAAACAAAATACACAGTACCTACTAGAATTGCTAGTAATACTACGCACTAATGCGCTACTAATAATTAATTAATAAACTATTTATAAAAAAAATATCCCTCAACTGATCACAAAAAAAAAATTATTAGGCCTTCACGTGTTAATATATCAAGAAAACTAAACATAAAATTGTGCAATAATCTCTTCCGCCCGCCGCGCCAACGACAACGCCGCTCGAAAGTCAAATCCAAACATTAAACAAGTGCCAGGGGACACGAAATATTGTGCCCATCGAGATGCCGATAGCATGCGATTTTAACCCTAATTCTCCAATGCATAGACCGGCGTCGCCACCAAAATTGATGATGAAATTGGGACAAATCTGCTGTGACCCCGGAGATAAGTTTTGATCGCCGGCGGTCGCGTTCGCCGTGGTGTGACACGCAAGGAAAGAGGTATTGAGGCGCGGCGGTGTATTATTTCTTTTTGAATTTTGACAAAAGATTTTTTATTTGTCGACAATCTAGGGTGGGCACGTGCCCTTGTGCCCTTTAGGACCAGCCGCCACTGTTAAAAATTGTGAAACTACTTGGTACCTATATTCGATTAAACAATTTTTATCGCGTCTTTAACTTACACAAACGTCACTGACTGTCCGCAGGTAGGCTGTATTATAGATCCATTTTCGTTATATATCGGAGAATAGGGAATATTTTTTAACCTTATTATAAATTATTTATCCTAATAAAAATATTTACTCATTCTTGCAATTTTGTCTTTATTTATTTAAAAACTTTTCCTCCGATCCTTTTATTGCAAATTATTGGTTAGAGGGAGTATTGTTACTTGGGTAGGAAACAATTTTAAGTAGTGTAAAATAAAAAGGTTAATGTGGCTATGCTGACACTGTTTTTGCTTAATAAAAACGAGATTTTTACAAAAAATGCTGTTTGTGTTCAGTAAAAACGAAGGTCTTTTGCTATAAAATCATAAAACTTACGTAAGTATTTTGTCAGATTATAAATTTATTTCTTATGACAATTCCGATTAAACTTTCACAGTAGGCAACCAGAAATACTTGCACAAACAAAGCCGCCTGTGAGAAAATGTTTGATTATTCTTTTTTATTGGCAACAACATCGTTTTTATTTGTCTTTTACTAATGCTTTTTTGCTAACAAGGATAGAAAGAAATCGGATTCCGTTGGGATTTTTTCAGGAAAAAAAAGAATTTTGCGATGACTAATCCTTCAAAGTATATAACCAGCAATACTTTCACAAGCAATTATTTTTTTTATTTGTCTAATGCACTTTCGCCAACAAGTAGAAAGAAATCTGATTCCTCCGTGATTATCAGGAAAGAAAAGATGAATATTGTGATCACTAAAATGTTCTGGTATAAACTGTCCATGGAACTGACCAATAGGGTGAATTCTTGTTCAATTGTTTTTTCTGTCATCATTCTCACATAAAATTGGATACAATATAGTCAAATATGAGCCCCTTATTTCCGAAGTGGCAAAGTCCAATTTTTGCAATTTTAGTGCTCGAGAAGGTACATGGTCCCTATCTTCTTTACAAATGGTATATGTTACACTTTCTAAATAAGCCAGTAAGTGCCAGGTAAAAATACAAAGGTAAAAAATCAAGCTCCTAGTCATACTAGCAAGCAATACGAAATATGCACATTTTTTTATTGCATGAATCGTTTAAAGAAGTCATTACAAACCCAAAACAATTATTTTGAAGAAAATTACCAGGATAATTTGTACCTACACAAAATGTTGAGTTTTCGATATAATTTACTGCAATTTAAAAAGTATATAACTATGGCTGTAGGTAGCCATTTGTCCTTATAGTGAATAATGACGTCAAGAGATCAGCAAAAATAAATGTCAATCTACATGTTAACTTAAAGCTTAACCTAAAGTCGAACAGGTTCGTTTTTCTCAAAAAGAGTCAGAGGGGGAGCAATCGAATTTTTTGGGTTAATAGAGGAATAGTGCAACTAGCTTCGGTAAAAAATTCAGTTATGCAGGCTGTTTCTTTTCGTTGCTATTAAACGTCAAAGTCGAAATTTCCGGATTTCCGTTGAAATCGGGTACAGGTCGCAAAAGTAAATTAGATCTATGTAAATTTTGGGAGGTTATAGAGGACCCGGAGCTTCAGAACTCTAATGAAACTTCTTGTGGGGTCAAAATGGTTCAAACTAAAATTCCATATTACGTCGTCGGAAAGATCTCGTCGAAATTCGTGTTTTCCATAATTTTTAGGTTCTTCATTCTTTATAGGAAGGGAGCAATCGCCGCTTAAATATCGATTTTTTTTTACTTTATTTACCCTCGACATCGGTACATTTCAATCACTCTGTATTTTTTCCTATTTAATTTTTTCCCAATTTTTCAAAACTATCTTATAAAGAGATAATCGCACTTTAAAACGAATACCGAATGGGTCAACCAGGAGCGTATTTAAGGGGCAAAAACCGAATTTTCTTGATTTTTTCCGACAAATCCTATTTTTAACCGACATTATCCACACTATTTTCCTAATTTAATGATTCTTTTTGGGTTTTAATCCGTTAAGTATCTAAGAATACGTCCCACTTATTTAAATCGCTTATTTTTTCGTTAAACTTATAAATAAATAGGTTTATTTGCGTCCGGGACATGCAAAATCTCAAATTTTTTGAATTTTCGTAGATTGTCATGAAAACAAAGAACTGCAGTTTATTTATTCGAAATTATTAAGACATGGTGTGTCAAAATTTCGCAAAAATGCCAGCTTTTGTTGCAAAATTGGAAGGTTCCTGGACCGATTTCGGCTTGAAATTTTACGATTTTAGGAACCTTATATTTATATAAGTGCAGGGATATTTCACTGGATGAGTTACACATTAAATGCAATTTTTATTAATTTTTCGATATCCCTACAACACTGGAATTCGCAATGTAAGTCATAAAAACACTTTTAATGACACAGCCAATGAGATCACGTTTTACAAGTTTATTTATTTATTTATATATTTATTTATTTATTATTATTGTTTATTTATTTATTTATTTATTTATTTATTTATTTATTTATTTATTTATTTATTTATTTATTTATTTATTTATTTATTTATTTATTTATTTAAAGTACTTAACAGACAAAATTACAAAGTACTGACTACCTTAATTTTACACGTATTTATAATATTACAATATTGAGTTCAAAGTTGAATTAAGAGCTCTTAAACTAACATTGAATACATCACAATCTAATGAAATTCTATTATACAAGTTACACGATCTGTATTAAAGTTTCGAAATTCGCGCGAAAATTTGAAGTAGAAAATCATTTTTTTGTTAATAAAAACCAAAATAAATAGATGACAACAACCGCCATAAACATTTAATTTATGTAGAGAATATAAAAAAATATATTTCAGATTTATTTCGGTTATATGCATATTATTCCTTATTGGAGCTAACTAATTTTTAGACTATTCTTTACCAAGAAGAGATTTGTTTTCATTCTTGTTTTTCAACGATTTTTTTGTTAGAAAACAGTAGCGTTATCCTTTTTGTCTCGAAATTGTCTCAAAACAGAAAAGAGAGTGCTTCTGCTTCCACTTTAATTTTTCTTTTATTTCGACAAATAAAAGTACTTTTTGAATATTGTTGTGTTGATGTTTTGTTATTCTTCGAAATATATTAATAAAAATTAAAAACAAATTAAATAATTATATTGTTTATAATTATTCCACTTTTAACTTAAAAACTGCTCGAAATAAAATTGTGTTTTTTGATCCAAAATTGCTCTTTGTTTAAATAAAAGCAAAATGAAAAACTTTTTTTTAGAGATACCTAAGCGAACATTCCATCGGGTACGGCGCTGCCTGCCCGTATCCACTGCACGTCAAACCGCTGCAGCAGCCCGAATTTAACCTCATAAACAACAATGAAAACCAAACATTTTACAGCGACGCACTTGACAAGGATCTAGGGAACCCGTTCGCTTCTTGATGCAAAGGCTTCGGCGCATGCTATCTTTGATTTGTTTCGCATGACAGCAGACAGCTTGCCATTTGACTTGTGTTGGCTGTTTGTTTGTTTGTGCTGTGAGCCTGTGAGGTTTAAAATCACACGAATTATAAATATACTAAAAATAATAAATAAAAGTTAACCCAGATCGGTTCTAAAAGGTGCAGAAATAAAAATTGCATAATAAAGTCAGTTGTGCAATACGTTCTCGTACAGGTTTGCTCAGTTTTCGGTTTGATCAGTATCTTACTTAAAAAAATGTCAGTTGTATGCGGTGTTGATAAAATTTTATACCAACAGAAATCGGGCAGTCGCAGTAAAAAACTCAACAATTATAGATAAAGAATTAAAAAAAGATACTGATGAAACCTAAAACTGAGCAAACCTGTCCGAGAACGTTATTTAATAAATAAATATAATAAAATAAAAATAGTATATTGTGCAACTAGTGTTGAAAATATCACTTTTCACACGCGTTATTTATTTGACATTAAAATATACATTACGTTTTTTAGAACTGAACGGTTTTCAAGGCAGTCGTAGAAAATCCTTTTGACTCTTCATTCTTGCTTAACAATCCCAACGCGGTTATACAACCACATAAACACAGAAGTGTTTTGTTGGTTACATATCTATTACTTTACGCGTGCGTGAAGCCGTGAAGCTTTTGCATCAAAAAGCGAACGGGTTCCATAGATCCTTGTCGCAACTTGCTGCTCCGTTAGTCCGGCACGTAGCGCCATACCCCGTGGAATGTTCGCTTAACACTTGAGAAATAGTGTGCTTAAGTGACACATGATTGAACGATCTTCCGAGACCTCTTGAAAATTTGACAATACACTAAATCTCTACGACATAATACCTGTACACTGACACTGTCACTTACCGGAAAATGTTAAATAAGCCGAGAGGCACAATAGCGTCGAATTGGCATCTCGGGTTGGAATATCTTGGTTGCAATTAACCTGTGCCAGGCCACTGCTTACAGGCTGGCTACATTGTTCTGTGTTGTTGTCCTTGGGCTCGCAGTCATAACATACAAGGTTCGCGTTGTCAGACTGAGCAAATACTATTAAATAAAAAATCCACAATTCAATAGTGCACCATGTGCGAGTTCTGTTTATGGTGGTTCCATCTAAACTTGCACAACATGATACAAATAAAAGAAGATATGACACCGCACAGGTAGGCGTGGCCATAAACGCAACGCTGTGAGTAATTCCGCCATATTTTTTAAACGAAACACGTCTTTGTTAAGATCTCGTTGTGTTTCAAAGTTATTTTTTGGTGTTTTCATGTCACTTTTAAGAGTTTTAAAGTGAAAATGAGGTGTGTTGTGTATGAGTGTATGGTTGTGATGTGGACAATTAATGCAAGGGATTTATGCCCGATATTAAAGTTTGTAGCTCCCCCAAAGACAAAGAAACACAAAGTGTTTGGCAGCGTCTGTGCCATCGCGAAGATAAGTTTAATGTGAAAAATGCTAGAATCTGTTGTAGACATTTTAACGAAAGGGATTATGACGGTAATTTAAAGCATAAATTGTGTCATGTCGCGAATGTCAAATGTTTTTAATGCTTTTATAAACCCGCTTCAATAAAAAAAGTTTACTGTGACAAAAAATAAAATTGCTAAAAACCTCCACGTTAACGAATCAACAGACTTTAATCGAGAAAATACGACAAAGAGACTGAAAAAAGGCTATTTTCTAAAAAAATAATTTCTTGTTTTACCTAATTTCATAAATTTAGATATATCTGTCTTGTTTAGAATAATTTTTGTCATTTTAAGATTTTTTTAAATTTGAAAAATCTAAGAATACAAAAATACAATAATTTTTAATAATTTACTATTTAAAGTGTAAAAAACAAAAAAAAACTACCTTAAAACATGTTTCCGTCACGAACATACAGATCTTATTCACCGCAAAAAATATTTGACAAATTATAGGAACAAACAAAATTCTTTTTCATAACATATTGTCGGAAGGCTCTGTAGGTAAGTATAAATAAATATTTTAATAAGAATATGCCTCTATATAAAAATTAGTATATTAATTAATAGGCATACTTTCATTTTATAAAATTGTTTACATTTGCTTTTCACGTAAATAAATACGTAGAACGCAATTGGCAGGCAATTTACCAATATATATTATTTTAAATTAATTTATTACTTTATTTACATGATTATTTTAAGTCATATACGTTAAAATTTATATTATGAACAGGAGGCAAAGTGTATTGCCAATAGAATTTATATAAAATCGCCTATAACTAACTTAAGCTCTATATTGCGCGTTATAAATTTCAAAAATAACTCACAGCGTGACGTCATGCGCCAACCCGGACGAATTTGACACGGTTTGGTATCATATCTTCCCTTTATAGTATCACGCTTGCACAATTAGTGTTCCGTGCCATCGGTAACCTGAGCAAACCTCTGCCATCCGATCTCCGCCCATCTACCGCGCTACCCGTCGCGATGGCACCAACGCCGTATCACATCGCTTATGCGCGGAGCTGAGTGGGGAGCATTTTGACTGGCCCAAATTAAAAATTGTTTCCTACATCATGAGAAATATTTTTTGATTAAAAACTTTTTCTCTAAAAACAAAAACAATGGTTCAACAGTTTCATATGAGGAAATAAAGAATTAAATTGTTTATAACAATTAATCGCGCTACAATTATTCAATCCTGATAATTTTCGGTCAATTTACACCTAATTCTCAATGATCGTGATTTTTTCAGATTTTCCTGAGCGATCCTTTTGGTGACAAGGGTGGGGGACAGCAATTTTGCGGCGTTTTTCCCGAAAAATATTTAAAAAGTGTGTAAAAAATATATTATATACATATATTGTTCGTGCTTCAATAAGCTTTCATTTGGCACCCTACACGATGCCCCTAAAATCTTTTCCCATTTTCCAATTTACCCCCTGATATTAACCCCCAGAATCAAAATTCATCTATATACTTGACGTCTATAGGTGGGCCACCACATTCTATAATCTGTGCTAAATTTCAAATTTTTACGTCGCATAGTTTCGGAGAAAATCGCCTGTGTCAGACGGACGGACGGACGGACGGACGGATGGATGGACGGATTGACTGACACCGAAGTGTTTCGTTTTGCTAATTTTAGCACGGAACACTAAAAAAACTACTTAGATCCATTCAAATGAAATGATATTATATTTTCTCTATTTCTTCAGCTTTCCATAAGTCAGTTGACATATTTTGAAAATTGACGAGTTTTTATCTTTCACGGATATAGCTAGGCTATACATTAAATAATTTTGTTTATTATGCCTAGACCGCTATATAACTGCGCCCCATGCTTTTAATTTTAATTACCTATTTAAAGAGCAAATGTTTTATACCTGTACAAGTTAACAGTCAACCGGGGTATGCATGTGGCGGGGTAAAAGGAGGAGCAGTTTGTTAGTTGCTTTACTTTCCGCACGATGCGCGCACTTCACACACCGATTTTCTGTTAACTATTTATAAAAGGGAAATTATTTTTAACTTTTTATTGCTCTACTCATCATACAAGCGTGTTTTTTAGTTTTTTAACGAATTAGGTTTTGGGCATACAGGAGGTCCCAAAATAAAATTAATTTTTTATTATCGACTTTACTAAAAAGTACCTATATCTTGATAAAAAGTTGTACATTGTAAAAAAGCATGATGTAGGGCAAAACTTGATGTAGGGCCATACAGGGTGGCTCAAAAGGCTAAAAGTCGCAATTTAAATTGCAATTTTTATCCACCCTGTATGTCCTAGATAAAATTTTTAAATGGCCATCCTATTTTTATGAATATATACTTTTTTGTAAAGGCGATATAAAAATTTATTTTATTTTTGGTACCTCCTGTATGTTCCAAACCTAATTCACTAACATAAAAAAATTAACTCTAGTACATTTTTAGAGTGGCAGCTTACCTTTAAATAACGATTTTATGTCTTTAGCTTGTTTCTCTTCATGTGTATTAGGACTTTTACATTTTTGAACCACCCCGTATGGACTAGATCAAATTTTTGAACGGCAATGCAATTTTCTCACGATGAATTACTTTTAATGAAGAGAAACTTAAAATTAATAATAAACATTTTCCACATGGTAAGAACTTTCGAAGAAAAACTGTAAATTTTTTTGTTAAAAAAACATATTATTGTATTTTCACCGGAATTGCATTGCATTTGCAAAGTTTCAAATCGATACGACAATAATTAGAAGTGGGTAAAAAGTGAGTTGTAAGATTTTCTTACAATGCTTAAGAAGTTACAGGTCAAGCTAATAAATTATAGTTAAAACTAAAAACCACACTTTTATTAGTAGCGCACTAAAGAGTTAAAAATAAATATTTTCCTTTTATAGTTAACAGAAAATCGGGGTGTGCAGTGCGCGCATCGTATGAAGAGTAAAGCAACTTACAAACTGCGCCTCCCTTTACTCCGCACACATGCATACCCCGATTTTTTTTAACACGCTTTTATTACTACCTTGAACTGTAGCTTTGTAACATTGTAATGGAATCTTACAACTCACGTGTCACCCACGTCTAATTGTAGTATCCATGTAAAACTTTGCAAAACTTATGCAATTCTGGTGACAATACAATAATATGTTTTTTATTAAAAAAAAATATGTCTTCGAAAGTTCTTACCATGTGGAAAAAATTTTATTTTTGATTATACGAAAAAAGGGACTGTTTATAAAAAGTACTGCATCGTGAGAAAATAGCATTTTCATTCAAAAATTTGATCTAGTACATACAGGGTGGCTCAAAAATGTAAAGTCTTAATCTACGTGAAGCTGTAAGGACATAAAATCGTTATTTAAAGGTAAACTGCCACTGTAAACGTACAAGAGTTATTTTGTTTATGTTAGTGAATTAGGTTTGGAACATACTGGAGGCTCCAAAAATAAAATTAATTTTTTATTATCGTCTGTACAAAAAAGTATATCTTCATAAAAAGTTCTACATTGTGAAAAAAGAGCATGGTTATTCAAAAATTTTATTTAATGCCAACAAGGTGGCTAAAAAATTTAAATTTGGTTTGTGGCTTTCAGCTTTTTGAGCCACCCTGTATTGTCCTACATCAAGTTTTTGAATAAACATGCTCTTTTGTTACTACGTTGAACTTTTTATGAAGATAAGTCTTTTTGTAAAGTAATAAAAATTAATTTTATTTTTGGGACCTCCTGTATATTCCAAACTTAATTAGCTAGAAAATACGCTTTTATGAGTAGCCTAGTAAAAAGTTCAAAATAAATTATAGAATAAACAACTGAAAATAAAATGCTTTTTTGAGTAGCGCACTAAAAAGGTAAAAATGATTATTTTCCGTTTACAGCAGTACAGGCTGTCCGGATTTCGTTGTATTTGCGGGTTATCTCAGTTATTAGTAGAGATAGAAGGTTTCGGTTTGCACGTCATGGCGCTACTTTTTTGTGAATCGGAAATGTAACGAACAGAATTTTCATAGCTTTCTTTGATATCGAGCTACAGGGTGATTTTGAGAATTTTCCCTTTATGAGCACCCCTTGTATCTGCTTGACAAGTATGAAATATTTTATTTTCCAAATAACACCACAAAAAGAATCGAGAACTGACAAAGGTAATGTAAATTTACCAAAACTAGGTGAAAATTATTTACTAAAATTACATAATTTGTGAATTACTGTTGTATTTACATGTTAATCGAACACAATACGTGATTTTACAAAATAATTGTATAAATAGTACCAACTGTCACCTACTTTTGGTAAATTTATATTACGTAAAGTTTATAAAATATATGACTGGACCAAACGAGTCTCGAACCTGCGTTGGTTCAAAGCGCATAGAGTGCGCTAGGCCAAGAATGAATTTCTTCAGGGAAGCTAGAGCTTTGAAATCTGGAACATAGATAGTGTTTAAGGTGATAATAATTACGAGAAAAATCAATAAAAATCCAACATGGCGGATTCTGACACGAAACAGCGAGTTCTGATTTGAAAAGCTACGGAATACAGGCAGTCGGTTCATACACATATACTAATAACTAAGTATCAGGCGCGGCCCTTGAGTTTTTTTACAGGTGGCTCAAAATTTTATGGGCAACTAGTGATATCAACGCAACAAGCAAAACACACTTTTTTAGTTAAGGGAGGTTTTCTAATAATGTGCCTAGTTTTGCCAATAAATTATTTACCTACAAATAAACACCGCCAAAATCATAAAATAGGTACTGCAGAATATTGAATATTACTACTCTTGATGTTTATGACTTTCAGTATCACTTTTCTGTTTATGGCTTTTTTCTATGTATTTTATTACTCTAAATTAGTAGATTTTAGCGGTTTTCGTTGTGATAAGTTTAGCTTCTCCTCAATAGGTGTCGCGCCTTGTACTAAAAGCCCAGAATATAAATAGAAAAAAATTCTGAGCTAAAAGTACGACTATTCGTAAAATAGAATTAGAAACGCTGCCGAAACTCCGTTTTCTTTAATACATACAATGCTGGCGACTAGACATAGTAATACGACATTTGTCTACGCACGTGCAGGATGTAAGCTGTAGTAAATATGAGATTGCCAACAATTTTAAAAATATTTTATCGAGGAACAACTTGTTGCCAATACACCTTTTAGGGCCGATCTAATTTTTTAAATAACAAAAAATTTAAAAAAAAAGTTCTTGCCCCAACACAGGTTCGAACCCGCGAGCGTCGGATTATCTCGCTGCGGTTATACCCCTTGAGCTACGCTAGCTATGTAAGAAAATCGGTCCGATACCGTTAAATTCGATAGCTAGCGCTGGCCTGACAGAAATCGTACTTATAATTTTTTATGTTTAGCCACTAATTAATATTGTTATTACAATGCGCATATTAGGTACCTAATTAGTTTTTCTTTTTCCGAACCAAATGTTTTGAAATAATATATTTTAGGGGGCGGTTTGAGAGTATTTCCATAGAGGGAGTGGCCAGATATTATTGGTGGGCCGTCGACCAATTGTGTCTCTTTTTAACTTCCTAAAGCGCGAATGCCTGTTTCTCTCTTGCTTTTAATGAATTTATATCATCCAAATAAACCTATAAGATCAATTTACAATATGACCCAGCCCGGAACAAGCTTGGATATCCTTTGACGATGGCTGGCTTGACTTGATTCTTTTTTTGTTTTAAAAAATTAACAAATAAATTATTAGGTAGATCACTGAAAATTTTAGGTGGGTCATTGACCAAATGACCTTATGGACGGGCCGCGCCTGCTAAGTATCATTTGGTTTTATAAGTATCTGAAGAAAAAGTTATAAAATCCCACCAAAAACATATATTATTATGTAAAGAAACAGGTCAAGTTCTCGTCGGGACTGTGTGTTTTGTTATCTGAAAAAAATAACTGAAATGTTTAAAAATTATGCCAAGTTCCTTGCCTATACGTCATTAGCAGCGTTTTGATAAGCACAGAAACATTTTGTGGGAATTGATAAATTTACAGACCCAGCTTGGCAAGTTTTCAAGGGTCTCAGTTCTTTAATAATAACTTGCCAAGTTTGATCTGTAAATTTATCAATTCACACAATATTTTTCTGTGCTTATCAAAACACTGCTAATAACGAGCAGGCAAGGAACTTGGCATAATTTTTACATTTCAGTTATTTTTTTTAGATAACAAAACACACAGTCCTGACGAGAAGTTGGCCTGTTTCACAAGCTTTTATTTAGCTTTACCTGTTAGTTTATATGCATGTTTGTATGAATGTTTGTATGTATATGTATGTATGTATGTTAGTAGTTAGTATGTTAAGGTCAAATATTGCAATCAAAATTTCGACTGGTTCTAATTAAGCTTTGAAATTTTGCACACGTGTATAAGTCCGGTGACAATGCAATATAGTATATTTAATATTGTTCTAAATCCAATATGGCGGACGCCCCAAGATAACGGATTACCTTTTTCTTTACAATCCCCTTGATATGGGTATCAAATGAGAAGGTTTGGCAAGTATAATACGATAAGTTATGTGACGCCATTCTAAACCCAATATGGCGGACGCCTCAAGATAGTCGATTAAGTTTTTCTTCACAATCCCCTTAGGATGGGCAACAAATGAAAAGGTTTGACGAGTAGAATACGATAAGCTATGTAACGTCATTCCAAACCCAATATGGCGGATGCCACAATCTAGCGGATTACCGTTTTCTTTTCACAACGCCCTTGACGTGGGTATCAAATGAAAGGGTTTGACGAGTGGAATACAATAACAGGTAAAATGTCTTGTAATAATGATTCATTATGAGAAATGCATATTTAAGACCTAACTAAAAATTTAAAAATAAAATCTTGTATAAAATACTTTTTAAAAACACGCTTTTATTATTTTTTAGATGTACTAAAACGAAAAAAATTACTATAGTTTTTTCATTATGGTAATGCTGAATGCTATTTATGTTAACAAGTTTAAAATGGATAAATATAGAAAACTTTTTACTTTACGGCACTCTTATTTTTATTCATAAAATAAATTTAAATTTATGAGCACCTTATTATAATAATTTTTTGACTAAATTTGATGAAATTCATGAACACAATACAAGGGGAAGAAATAATTGCATTTTGGAAAATAGGAATTTAAAGCAAACACAAAATTCTATTTTTTAAAGGTATTTTAGAGTATATACAATTAAGTAATCCAATTAAAGAGAGTAGTTTAAAATCATTTATTAAAAAATTAAAAACGGAAATTTTCAGCAATTTAAACCTTATTCGATAAAAGTCAAAATGGATTAAAATTACCTATTTGCAAAACAAAAGAAAGAAAAGGGATATAGAATAAACTGAATGTTATATTTTAAAATTATATTGAATAGGTTTGTAGCTAATAAACTTTGTTATTATTATTATTATTATTATTATTATTATTATTATTATTATTATTATTATTATTATTATTATTATTATTATTATTATTATTATTATTATTATTATTATTATTATTATTATTATTATTATTATTATTATTATTATTATTATTATATATTGCTTCTCACTTTGTCAAGTGGTGTTCCTTTTCTAAGATGACGGGCTGTACCAAGTCGTCTCAGAGTCTATTGCTTGGGTTGAGACCAAGTTGTTCAAGATATTTATTGAAGATGTACGGGGTAATGCCGGTGGTTGAAATGATGAATGGTATGATTGCTACCTTTTTCTGTTTCCATAGCCTTTGGACTTCTGTGGCCAATTCTGTATACTTTACTATTTTTTCATTATACTTGGTTTGAATGTTGTGGTCGTTAGGTATGGATATATATGAGATAGGTGATTTGTTCTTTTTTTTTTTGGAAAACATTAACATTAACATTACATGTTATTGTTTTATCTGTGCGGATTTCTACGTCCCAGTATAATTTGTATTCGTTGGTATCTATGATTGTGGTTGGAGAGTATTTTTGTAGTATGGTGTTTCTTCTGTGATGAGCTTATAGGTCTTTGCGAGTTCCTGATGAATAATTTTTCCTGCCATGTTGTGTCTTTCAGTGTATTCTGTGCCTGCTAAGATCTTACATCCACCAGTGATATGGTCTATGGTCTCTTTAAATTGGTGACATTTTCTGCATGTATCGGGATTTATGTTTGGCTTTTTCATTATTATTATTATTATTATTATTATTATTATTATTATTATTATTATTATTATTATTATTATTATTAATAAGTGGACGTAGTTCGCGTGGATGGATCCTAATAAAAGTATATAGTATCAAAGTTATCACTGAAACAGATATAATATATTATGTTAAATTTATTGTCGTAAAAGCTTGTCGCGTGAATACAAAAGAAAAAATACTACTTATACTTTGGCTATCTACTGGCAATTTGTGCCAAAGAAAATTAATGCCTGTATGAATGAGACAGTAAATTTAACATAATATTATACTATTATACATATTATATCTGCATCAGTGATAACTTTGATACTACTTTTAATAGGATCCACCCACGCGAACTACGTCCACTTATATAGCATTCAGCATTTCTACCATGAAAAAAACTATACTTATTTTTAAATAATAAAAGCTTGTTTTTAAAAAGTATTTTTTGCAAGATTTTATTTTAATATAAGTCTTTGGTGGGATTTACGAGTATATTACGTAATGTTTGTAAAATATATGATTGAACAAACCCAGTTTAAACCTGCGTTGTATTTTTATTTTACACCGTCAATGTCGAACGTATTAATAGACAAATACCATAAAACAACCACTTTGTAAAAAAGTGTAAAAATCGAGTTTTGTATTTTATAACAACTCACTTATAGAGATACAGATAATATGTGTTTGAATAGTAATAAAAATACTTACCAGTGCTAGTGATACTGAAAGCCAATAAAATGTAATAGAAGGTATTCATTTCAGCTGAGGTTTTTTTTTATCTGCACCAAGAAATAATTGAATTTTTAATAAAAATTATTGGAACCTTAGGAGATTGAAAAACAACTTATCGAACAGCTAAATTCGTATAAATGCTGAATTGGCATTGGAGAATGAGTCTTAAGATAAGATTATACATTAATGTGTTTTCTTATCTTTTGATGTAATGACGAATTGATGACTTGATGGTTCGTTCGTATTAAGACAGATCAACCCTTTTTAATTCCTTGAAATCTAAATTTATCTGTGGGTTATTCTAGTGATAATTGATAAATTTTTCCAGTTTGGAATTGCACAACGCCCAAAATTTGCCCAGGTACAGTTTTAGTTAGATGAACACCTAAGTGAATAAGCTATTATCGACACAATTTATCTTGTTTACTAACTAGGTACTATTTTTTTTCTCAAAACTGAACCTAGTAAAAAAAATACGGTCAAGTGCAAGCTATATCTACTCGCAAAATTAGTGTTTCGTGCCAACAGCCCTCCACTTAACCTGAGCAAACCTCGGCCGCCCGATCTCCGCCCATCTGCCGCGCTACCCGTGGCGATGGCACCAATGCCGTATCAAGTCGCGTATGGGCGCAGCTGAGTGGGGAGCGTTTCGACTGAGCATGGATTTGCTTTGCTTACATCATGAGAAATATTTTTTGTCGAAAAACTTTTTCTCTAAAATCAATGGTGCGGCAGTTAAAAACAATTAAATTGTTTATAACAATTGATCGGGCTACAATTTCCTGATAATTTTTGCTCAATCTACAACTAATTCTCAAGGTACATGATTTTTTTTTAGTTTTTTCTGAGCGATCCTTTTCGTGATAAAGGTGGGGGAGAGCAATTTTTAACCGTTTTTCTCTAAAATGCATAAAAATACATTATATATTGTCGAATTCGTACTTTAAAAAGCTTTTATTTGACACCTTACACGATGCCCTTGATTTTTTTTTTAATTTCCAATTTACCCCGTAAAATTAACCCCCAGAATTAAAATTCAACTTTTTATACTTCACGTCCATAATTGAGCCACCACACTCTATCTCTGTGCTAAATTTCAAATTTCTACGTCGAATAGAGTCAGAGAAAATGGCCTGTGACAAACGGACGGACGGATGGACGGAGACCGAAGTGATTCCATAAGGCTAGGTTCACACGGCAATACACCGCAGGTTTTTTTTTGCAGTATTCTATTTTAACCTAATAAACAACGGGAGTTCACACGATTCCTTTTCATTCGTGTAGAAAAACGAATAGCTGCAGTTTTCACACTGCGATCACCTTGATTAGACGAGTGTACTATGGATCCACGCGCTGTTGTACTATATTGGTATCAAAGACGCCAGCGGCATCGCCGGTATAATAGAAGATTTTGGGTTTATCCTATAAATCAAGAAGCACTACGTACTAAGACATTTGAAAAAATTTACGAAAAGCTGAGAAGCGATGAAAAAAGTTTTTCAATAAAATTACTTTCGAATGTCCATAGAAAGTTTTGACAAGTTATTAAAACGTCTGATGGAGAATTTAAGTTTACCAAAAAGAATACGAATATACGAAAATGCATCAGTACTACAATGAAACTGACTATCTGGCTATTCTATAAAAAATCTGTCAAGTGCAAACTATACTTGTACAATTAGTGTTCCGTGTCATGAACCTCCCGCTTAACCTGAGCAAACCCTTGGCCGCCCGACCTCCGTCTATCTGTCGGACTACCCGCCGCCGACGGCACTAACGACGTATCACATGGCGCATGTGCGGAGCTGAGTGGGCCAAATTAAAAATTATTTAAAATGTCTAAGGACAAATACAAGCTGCTCCTTACATCGGGAGAAATATTTTTGGCGGAAAATTTTTTCTCTAAAACCAATGGTTGAGCTGTAAGGAAATAAACAATAAAATTGTTTATAACACTTAATCGCGCTGGAATTTTTCAATCCTGATAATTTTGGTTCAATTTACACCTAATTAGGAAGTTTCCATTTTTTTCATTTTCTCTTAATAAATAGTCCTCAAAATGTAAAAAATGTCTGTATTTCTCCTTTTAATTATCTGTAGAAATAAAAATGTTATCGTCCTCCAAAGTTTGAGATGCCACGCTCACGTTGGCTGAGGCTCGATGACGTCATAACACACGACTCGGTCAACAGCGGAATAGGCGCCCGTTTTGTTTAGTATTATTCTTACCGGACAGGACACTGCGTAACGTCGTTATAGTTTCTACTTGTTTAACATTTTAATCGTTTGAAAAACAAAGTTGTGCCTAAGATAACAGGTTCGTATAAGTACTGTATTGACCCAAAATGCACCAATACCAGTGTAACTAGTCCCAATAAACATTTTTGATAAATCTGACATATTTGCGCATACAATTAAACGTGAGGATATGTTAGAAGATATTTATAATAGATATGCAATACAAAAAGGGTATTATAACATCTAATTTTCCATTATTTACTTTATCTAAGGGTTACACGATGTACGGGATGCGCTGAAGAAGTAACTTATTTTTTGAAATATTTTTAAGAAAAGAATTAAATCTATATTATTCTTCAAAAACGCTGCTGGCTAGTTGGTTTAAACCAGGTCCATAAAACTTACACACACACAATCAATCAATCAATATAATTAACTTCATTTTTAGCGATTTGAAACAGACTTCTTATTTAAACTTTGCGAATAAATCCAGACATTCTAAATTCCAACGGAATTAAAAGACTGCAATATTGTTGCAATATTCAATCCGCTATTTCGAATGTTTCATAAAGCGTAATGTTTTTATAAATGGCAAACGCACAAAAACTCTCAAACAACATTTTAATAAAATAGAACTGTTCCTGATTTCTTTTTTTTCAAAATTGGATCTCCTAAAAATTTAAAGCTCTACGACAGTGAGTACCAGAAACCAAAAACTTATTACAGACAGACTATACCCCGACAAAATAGTTCTAGAAATTTTCTGACAATTTAACGCTTTTTTTTAATTTTGGGAATATTTTTCAACATTTCACCCTCTTAAAAACCCTCAAGCCCTACGCCAAAAACTAATTAGCTCGATGCTCCATACATGTACACCAACAAATATTCCTAAAAGTTGAATGAAAATAATTTTTTATAAGGGTCATTATTCATACACCACAATAAACAAATAAATTAATTAATAAATTGAAAGTATTATTGGATTTTCTGAGTGTCAAAAAAGGGTATAAGAACGGTCACAACCTACATAGGTCAGACATTCTTTGAAAGCTTAGTAGTTCCTCGGAAACCGGCACTACTGTATGACGGATTATTCCCAAAAAAGCCCATTATCATATCAATAATGTCAACTTTGGGTAGGTTTGTTGAATCCCCATGAACAAAACTTTCTTCCATTTTCTCAATATCATATTGCAAAAAAAGAGGAGTGTAGACCTCACTCAGTAAACATCACAATGAACATGAGCATGCAAAAATAATACTTACATGTAAAGTAAACACGCGAAAACAACAGCAGGCAGCTAGCCCGACGACAGTGTTGTTTATTCTGACGTCACGAATCGACACAAGCCGAGCGCGTAGTAATGATGTGATGTAAAAGAATTGTATCAATCAATATGAAAACAGTATACCTATGTAGATATATCCTATTTTGAAAACGTGGTGCTAAACCTATTTCGTCGAATTACACCAAACGCCCAATTAAAAGCGAAATAATAAACAAATAAATAAAAAATAATAAAATTAAAAATTAAAAAATATCAATAGATAAACTTGACTGCATATTTGAACATAGGTTCTAATTCCAAACAATTTTCTTTCGTAAGAGTTTTTTAAATTTTAAAAACAAGGTTGTTTGCTCTTACGTCAAATTCATATTTTATTTTATTACACACCTCGTATGACTGATAAATAATGTTGATGTCTGATGATTTTATTAAACCATGCAGAACTTTTTATAGGGAGCAAGTTTCTTTCCGAAAAATTACTAATAGAAAAAATTTTCCTATGTAGCCAACTTAAGTAGACATAGATACTGTGAGTGTGTATATCACGTCTGTAACTGGTGATTTAGGTGAATGTACGATTCGTCTTATAAATTCGGGACCAGATGTGGGTCCCGAGTCAGGGCGCGGAACACTAGTCCTGACAAAACTACTAATGACGTCATTTACGTTGTTCGGGACTGAATGTGGGTCCCGAGTCCCGAGTCGGGGCGAAACACCAGTCCCGACAAAACCACTAATGAAGTAATTTGGTGACGTTATTCGGGACTGGAGTTGGGTCCCGAGTCGGGACTCTAGTCACAGTGTAAAAAATATATAAGGTACTATAGAAGAACTTGGAATGAGCAAATACAAATTTCTTATAAATGCATTTTAGTTAATGGTGTGCCTAAAGCTAATTTTTAATAATGTGCAATTTTCTTTTCCTTCTCCTGGTCCTGAACAATTTACTGTTTTTGTTTTGATCCACTTTTCTTGCGGGTGTGCGATATGAGGAAACAACTGTGACTAAAAAAATACCATTCTAAATTTTACCGTTTATGGATTAACGTGTTCTACAATTTCTTCTTGCAAAATCTTCCTAATAGCAGCCCACTACGATAGTAAGGACATCGGCCGATCAGCTGATTTGAACATCAGCACTCAAACAGGAAAAAAGACGGTCAAGTGCAAGCTATACTTGCACAATTAGTGTTCCGTGCCATAAGCCTCCACTTAATCTGAGCAAACCTCGGCAGCCCGATCTCCATCCATCTGCCGCGCTAACCGCCGCCGACGGCAACAGCGCCGTATCACATCGCGTGTGCGCGGAGCTGAGTGAGTCAGATTAAAAAATTTGAAAAACGTGTAAAACACAAGTTGTTCCTTACATCGTGAGAAATATTTTTTATCGAGAAACTTTTTCTCTAAAGTCAATCGTTCAGCAGTTATAAGGAAATAAACAATTAAATTGTTTATAACAATTGACCGCGCTAGAATTTTTCAATCCTGATAAGTTTCGCTTAATCTACTCCTAGTTCTCAATGTTCATGATTTTTTTCAGATTTTTCTGAGCTATCCTTCTGGTGATAAGGGTGGGGGACAGCAATTTTTAAGCGTTGTTCCCGAAAAATGTTTAAAAAAAATTCGGTCAAGTGCAGGCTATACTTGCACAGTAATTAGTGTTCCGTGATATCAGCCCCCCACTTAACCTGAGTAAACCTCGGCCGCCAGATCTCCGCTGATCGGTCGCTCTACCCGCCGCACAGTGGTACCAATGACGTTTTTACGACAATTTTTTTTTCATATTGCAAATGTTTTTAAGTAAGATTATAAATGCTAAAAAATAGTAAAAAAACTTAATATTTCCGTTTTTAATAACAATCATAATAATAAAAATTTATATGTTGGTAATGCGAAATTTTTAATGCAGTTTCTTGCTTAAATTTAATAATTAACACTAAACTAACAAATAAATAAGTAACAGAGTTTAGTGTTAAAAATAATAATTTATCCTTCTTCCCGTCACTGTCACTAAAATGTCTAGAGAATAACAATTATTACACTTATATGCAAATTACAAAATTTTAAAGCAAGTTGACTCAGGGTGAGAATTAAACTTTGACATGTTAAAAGGGGCATTTAGGATTAAAACAAAACAAATACCAGACTAATGCAAGCTGTTGCTTATTTTTGCAAGCTTGACAAAAAGTTGACTTACAAAACTAATTATTAAAAATACTGTGGTTTATAAGGCTGATATAAGATTTACCAGTAACTAGAAAATAAATTAAAATAACCCTATAAGATGCCCAATTTATCCCTTACTAACACAGATAATGACTGCAGTCTCTGATGGAACACAGAAAATAAATAGCGTCGCTAAAGTACAATTAAAATTTAATATCAATACATAACCCATGCACGGCAGTTTTTTGACAACATTTAGCCTGTAGTATTCCAGCTTCTCGCCACCTAAACACAAATAGTATTCGGATCGAATACCCATCATTATGTAGCAAATACCTATGATATTATAAAGCTATTTAGCCGTGATCGGTATTTCATATTCTTGTCGTGGTAATTAATTCTTTGGTACCAATGTGCGCCGCCGACGGCACCAACGCTGTATCACATCGCGTATCCGCGGAGCCAAATTAAAAACTTTAAAAAATGTGTGGGAACAAAAGTTGTTTCTTACATCGTGAGAAATATTTTTTGTTGAAAACCTTTTTCTCTTAAACCAATGGTTTAGCGGTTATAAGAAAATAAACAATTAAATTGTTTATGACAATTGTTCGCTCTAGAATTTTGCAATACTGATAATTTTCATTCAATCTACACCTAATTCTGAATGTTTACAATTTTTTTCAGGTTTTTCTGAGCGATCCTTCTGGTGGGGGACAGCAGTTTTTAAGCGCTTTTTAAAAAAATGCATAAAAATACATCATATAAGTTATAATTATATTGTTGAATTCATGCTTTATTAAGCTATCACTCGATACTCTACACGATGTCCTTGAAATTTCTTTTTTCATTTCCTACTTTATCCCTAAAATTAACCACCAGAATCAAAATTCAACTTTTTATACTTTACGTCTATAATAATAACACCGGCACACAAAAAAAAAGTCTGTACCTACATTTGACCAGACCCATCTATCTATATGTATTTTGATGCGCTGAATCCAAATCCGAAGTCCGTTTGGCCCGTACACCCTCAAATTTTGAGTAAATTGCAAAAAACGCTGAAAATGGCTAAAAATTGCGAAAAAGTGCAGTTATGAAAAAGAAGAAAATTTTATTGAACTAGATCAAGTATGTTCCTTATGTATTTTGATGCGCTAAATCCAAATCCGACGTCCGTTTGGCCCGTACGCCCTCAAAATTTTGAATAAATTGCGAAAAAACGCTGAATATGGCTACAAATTGCGAAAAATTGCAGTTATGAAAATGAAGAAAATGTTATTGAACTAGGTCAAGTATGTATGTATGTGAAGTTCGTTTGGCCCGTACACCCCCAAAATTTTGAGTAAATTGCGAAAAAACGCTGACAATGGCTAAAACTTGCAATTATGAAAATGAAGAAAATTTTATTGAACTAGATCAAATATGTTTCGTATGTATTTTGATGCGCTGAATCCAAATCCGAAGTTCGTGTGGCCCGTACACCCTCAAAATTTTGAGTAAATTGCGAAAAAACGCTGAAAATGGCTAAAAATTGCAGATATGAAAATGAAGAAAATTGTATTGACCAAGATCGAGTATGTTTCGTATGTATTTTGATGCGCTGAATCCAAATAATTCAGAATCTGTCAATCTCAATCATTCATATATTTATCAAAAATCGTAAAGAATAGCAATGAATAGCAAAAAATAGTATTGTTCTTACGCACCAATGAGGACTTTTATTACATATGTGGGAGTGATTTCTTGTAACATTATACTCTACAGAAGTCAAGATACCCACTACTGCAGATGCAGAACTGCAGTCGCTTGATGACGACGCCTGCGGGCCTGCTTTGTCACCCTGACCAGACGCCGATACTGGGGTTCCGAATCCCTGCATCGTAAACTTATCGCTTGTGTCTGCCATGACGGCATACACGCCGTTACCCCAGGGACTCTGCCAGATGGTTCTGTTGCCCACCGTCACCACGTGGAGGTGCCCTGGTTACAGGCACAAGCAATCAGTTCTCCGAAGTTGAATTGCAAGTTCTAGCTATTTTTCGAAGTTTTTTGCAATGTACTCAAAATTTTGAGGGTATACGGGCCAAACGGACTTCGGATTCAAAATACATACGAAACATACTTGATCTAGTTCAATAAAATTTTCTTCATTTTCATAACTGCAATTTTTAGCAATTTTCCGCGTTTTTTCGCAATTTACTCAAAATTTTGAGGGTGTACGGGCCGAACGAACTTCACATACATACATACTTGACCTAGTTCAATAAAATTTTCTTCATTTTCATAACTGCAATTTTTCGCAATTTGTAGCCATATTCAGCGTTTTTTCGCAATTTGCTCAAAATTTTGTGGGTGTACAGGCCAAACGGACGTCAGATTTGGATTTAGCGCATCAAAATACATGAGAAACATACTTGATCTAGTTCAATAAAATTTTCTTCTTTTTCATAACTGCACTTTTTCGCAATTTTTAGCCATTTTCAGCGTTTTTTGTAATTTACTCAAAATTTGAGGGTGTACGGGCCAAACGGACTTCGGATTTGGATTCAGCGCATCAAAATACATATAGATAGATGGGTCTGGTCAAATGTACAGACCACTTTTTTTTTTGTGTGCCAGTGTAATTGGGCCACCACACTCTATCTCTGTGCTAAATTTCAAATTTTTCGATGAATAGTTTCAGAGAAAATCGCCTGTGACAGACGGACGGACGGACAGACACCGAAGTGATTCCATAAGTGTTCCGTTTTACGGAACACTAAAAATGCAATAAAAAATACATCATATCAGGGTGTTACAAAACTATG
The DNA here is from genome assembly GCA_963971165.1 of Philopedon plagiatum. NCBI lineage: Eukaryota > Metazoa > Arthropoda > Insecta > Coleoptera > Curculionidae > Philopedon > Philopedon plagiatum. Next base: position 4,559,500 of record OZ020196.1, on the reverse strand, counting down.
TTAAGAAATTTTAAGCGCAGATTCACATCTAAAAATAAGTTTATATATGTAAACATGGATCCTCAAACGCTTCTTTTTCGAGATACAGGGTGTTTAATATTTTCACAACTCGAGTATTCCGAAGAGTTTGATTGGGTTTTAGAGCATGTATTGAGGCACGGAGAAGACATTTCCAGCATCTACTATAAACTTAAATGAAAAGGCACCGTTTTCTGAACAAAAATATTCTTAAAAAATTTATTTTCATTATTTGTTTGTATTGTAAGACATAAGTTAATTTTTATCTCGAAAACGGTGCATCGGGACAAAAAAGCTCAAGAGAAACTTTTCACGCAGAATTACTTGGGCTTAAAGAGAGCGATATCAATTTTGCAAAAAATCAGTGGCGTGCTATTTTTTCGCTAAAAAGAAAGACTTACCCGCACGCACGCCACTGATGCAAGTACTTTAGAAAAAAAAATTGCACATAAAGGTACCCATTGATTACGTACTGTCATGTACCAAAATTCATGTCACTATCATTTTCAAGAACTTAAAAAGAAACATCTAAAAATGAGAATATATTAAACACCCTGTACCTCGAAAAAGAAGCGTTTAAGGATCCATGTTTATATAAACTTATTTTCATATTTTTAGATGTAGAATCTGCCCATAAAATTTCTTGACATTTTTTTGCAACACCCTCTATATTGCTGAATTCGTGATTCAATAATCTTTCATTTGACACCCTACCCCTATACGATGCCCATGCATTTTTTTCCATCACCCAATTGACCCCCCGAAATTAACCCCTAAAATCTAAATTTAAGTCTATAATTAGGTCACCACACTCTATCTCTGTGCCAAATTTTAAATTTTTATGTCGAACAGTTTTAGAGAAAATCGCCTGTGACAAACGGACGGACGGACACCGAAGTGATTCCATAAGTGTTCCGTTTCACGGAACACTAAAAAGAGACGGGGGACAGGGAAGCAAGAGCGAGACAAGGTGGATTTTGTAGCTGCCGAAAACTTTTGCAGCGGTGCCAACGTTTAAGATATTTCCGAAACTTGGGTCGTTCATCGTGGGACTACGTCACCAGATGGCATCGTCCCATTTTATAATGAGCGAAGTTTGACTGCTATAACAAGTACAAGTAAATAATAATGTTTATTAAAAATGTTAGTAGGTCAGTATTCACATTTCTTATTCGATTGTTTACTACAAATAGCTAAACTTTATTAAACCCAATGGTTATTATAATAAAACTGATACAACTTAAAACTAAAGAGAGCATATTAAAATTTGAAGTAAACGAAACACTGGAATTGCAAAAAGTGGTGTTGCAGGATCTACAGGAGTCTAAAGTTCTGTTATTTCCCATCATATGCGTGGATTGAGCTTGTATTACGTCACATTCATTGGCTGCATCGCAGAGTCTGTGAATGGTGGATTTATTTCCCTCTAAAAGTATATAAATCTATTTTGCCATTTGTTTTAAAATTTCTTATTTAAAGAGTAATGCATTACAAATTGTTGATATCTGAGTGAAATTAAAAAATGTATTCCAAAAATTTTAAATATTATTAAGGCGTCTTTTCCCCAAAAGTGAATATTTTCTTTTCTGCCACAATCTAAACATGTGAGTATTTTACTATCATTCATCATTCATTAACAAAAACAAGAGTGCGCCAGGCCAAGTTCTCGCAAAACCAACCGCGCGCTTACGGTGCCATATTTACACGAAACATTTCGAGCACTTTTCGACCCCCTCTATCTTCGAGGCTAGTTGCGTTACAGGACCGAATTCTTTTTAACCCAACAGGGGGGTTAAGGTTACCAAAAAGAAGCAGTATTCCAAATTTCATACATCTAGGTGGAATAGTTTCCAAGATACGAGTGTCCAAAAATCACAAACACACACACAAATTCACTGACTGACTGATAGATTATCATAAATTCCAATCTAGCTAGAGCTTTGACATTTGGGACATAAATGATGCGTTCAGAACCAGAACGGCCCAAGCCACAAAATTACGAAAAAAGAGTTTTATGAAGATTTTCAACATCCAATATGTAAACTGTTAGGGCCAAATTGAACCAACCCACCTTTCGTCACTGGTGCATAGATGGCAGCATAACTTTGTTATACAACCATACTGTGGGGCCAGAGTGACTTAATTGATTGTTTTGTGGGTATTGTTTTGTTTGTTTTTGTTTATTATAGAATGTTCAGTATGTTTGCTTGGATTGGGTTATATTTATTCAATAAAAAAATCATTTTAAAAATCCGTTTAACTTTCTTTGCGGTTTAAACCATTAAAAAAAATCGATATTTTTCTCATTTTCTTCGTATTATCTTTTACGAGGTTGAACGGTTCTGGTTCTGATTACATCAAATAGTGTTTAAGGTGATAATTAGGAAAAATCTAAAATCAATAAAAATCCAACATGTATACACTTATAAGCACCAAAATACTGTGTAAATTGATAATTTTACAGATCAAACTTGGCAAGTTTTCATTAAAAAACTGAGCAATATTCAGACCCTTGAAAACTTGCCAAGTTTGGTCTGTAAATTTATCAATTTACACAATATTTTTCTGTGCTTATCAAAACACTGCTAATAATGTGTAGGCAAGGACTTTGGCATAATTTTTACATGTCAATTTTTTTTTTTTTCATAACAAAACACACAGTCCTGACAAAAACTTAGTCTGTTTTTTTTACATCTATGTTTTGGTGGGATTGAACATTTACCGAAGTGAATGGTAATTTTTGTTCTTAATTTTTCTCTGTGTAATCGAAAAATAAGAAACGGAATCATCTAAAATTGTACAGTAAAATTTTATTTTTTTCTAAAAAATTGTTTTTAAATTGCCAGTAAATTACAACACTATTATTTATAATTTTTATTCTATTAACGTTTTATTTGCGATAAATACAATCGCAACCCCTATGTTAAAGGAGTTTAGAGTAAAAAAAGGAATGAACATGAATATAATTTTATATTTATAATAAAATTTATATAATTATTTTGTTCCAAATTTCATATAAGTATTAGTAAAACTAAAATCAGAGCAAAAAACTACTAAGGATTTAAAAAATGAATACTAATGGCAATTCTAAAAAAATTATTCATTTTTGGTAATAATGTACCTGCAGATGTGCAGAAAGTCATGCTGTTATATCTGCGATTTGCTTGATTTGAAGTTATTGTTATTTTTGTCTTCTGACCAACGTGATGCATTTTTTTTTCTAGCGACTCTTTTGTTATAGAAATATTTAATGCCTATACATGCTGCTTTAAAACTTTCTTTAAACTCCCCTGTATTTCACATTGTCGGATAATGAATCAATTACAATTGATTAAAACATCTATTCGTTCGAATATTTGATTATTTTAGTGATTTTGTTAATTTGGCCATTTTTTATTACAAAACTATACACTTTTAACCTAATTTAGATGTGGAATATCATGGAAAAAAGCGCTGCCTGCGTTTACAATTTATTTAAGACTGGTGAACTGTACTTCGTGCGCGACATGCGGCCGGCGCCGCGGCGCAGCTCATAACGTTCGGAGAAAAAGAAATTAATAAGTATCTTTTGTTCTAATGAAGATTCCACTTTTATTTTTTGATGGACTGTTAGGGTAAAACACAACGCATATAATGGTATTTTTTGCAATTTTTTGCGCTGTGGGGGCGAGCATGAGAATATTTAAACAATAAATTTGTTGTTAATGTTCTTTAAATAGTTTTCTAAAATTATTTTCAGCATGCAATTAGAAAAACTACACAACAATATCCATCCGATGATTAGAATGGGAGAGAATGAATTTACAATGTGGCGACATAACTCGGAAAATATATATTTTTTTAAATTCCCGATTCACGTGTCGACTCAAATAATGAAAAGATGCTAAACATTTTTTTAACATTTTAAAAATTGCACAATTTTTTTCGCCCAAACCCTTACGATTTGTAAAAGAATGACTCACATAATGTGTTCAAAGTTTAGGTTAGTCGATTTAGTAGTCTGTAAGTTATATTCTCAACCAAATGATAGACACACGGACAAAAGTGCTTCGCTATTATTAGGGTTTCCGTTTTGAAAATTTTAACTATAAAATTGCACTATATACCTGTAGTAACATATACACTGCAAACAAATCCGGGCGTACAATCCTGTTGAACAACATTGTTTAAATTAACTTCACAGTCATTATTTGTTCCGAGGTCTCCAGTACATATGTAGCATTGTACACCAAGAGCTAAAAATTATTACAAACATTACCAATAAGTACTAATACTATTTTAGTAGGTAATTTTTATGAGATTTTTAATACTTGGTTCCGAAGGGAACCAGAAGAAACTTAAAATAAATTTTAGGCAGGTTTTTCATTAGACTATATTTTAAGCATATCTTACGAAAAAGAAAAAGCAAGTTAATCTCATATCAGTGATATTTCTTCATACACATTTCTGTATATTGCAATAATAAAATGGTTGTGCGTAAAATGATGTTTCATGTACCGAAATAGTATAATATAAAGTATTAAATTATAAAGTATGCTTGAAATATAGCATTTTTTTCTAAACTCATTAGTATAATTTAATTCTCACTTCATTTGCTCAAATACGTAGGTAATGTCTTTTCATAATTTAAATATTACCGATAAATGTATTTAATTATTATTTTTTCGAATTGTCGTCTTCTTAGTAAATAGACATAAAATTTCAATCTGGTTTATATACTACATGGAAAGGATATCGAAAGCATTCTGCAAGGTTTAGTTGCATTCTGGTGAATATTTATATTATTTATTGTCATATTCGTGACGGGTAACAAAGCTGTAAATATTGTTATTTGGTAAACTTTCTTTATATAGGGTATTATGAAATTCAATGCATATATTGGAGTGGGTAACTCCTCCAACAACATTTTAGTTTATACTTAATTAAATCTGGCAAGCGTGCTTTCAGATTTTCGGTCCGCATGACCTAGCGTGATCTAGCAATCAGTTTTTATTTTCCGCATTCATTATTGTTTTACACAGAAGCTATAGTTTAAAAAAATGCGCATACTGTATAGATGCAACTAACTGTCCAACAGCTTGGCTATTTTGCAGCCTCTACGAAAAACAACCAATGTCGATTACAAGGAACGGTTAATTTCCAAGTATATAATCTAAAAATATATTTCATGAATAAAACACGCTGGCGAAGCCCGCGGGCACCAGCTAGTATTAAATAAAAACGCTGTGATAGTATTTTAACTTTTTGAAATTGAGTGTTTTGAAAGTATCGGTAGGATTTCTTTCTTTAAAGGTAACAAAAATATAATTTTTTCAAACTTGTTACATAGGAACATGGTAGACTTGGCAATTCCACAGCGAGTACTGACGTCAAAACAAACCTTTTTTTCTGTGACTGACGTTTCTCGCTGTTTTTTATATGGCCATGTATTTATTACCAGTAGTGCGCAGTTACAAAAAAAAATTTAAGGGACGATATCTACCTTTTTTTTATCGTGAAGCGTCATTTATGAATATTTTTCTTCAATTTGAATTCATACCAGGATTTAGCGGTTTTAATATATGCAGGGAATTTTATATCATCCTTTATGTAACAATAAATGCGATTGTTAAAACCACTGCACACAAATATTATGTTTAAATTGAAGTGTCTTACATCCATAAAGCTGATTTTCTTGAAGTTCAATTTTCCCTTAGACAAAAAAAATAAAGAAAACAAATTGATTTTTTAAATTTATCGCAGGAACCAAAAGAACTAAAAGGTTTCATAAAGACAAAAACAAAGACAGTGGAAGGCTATGAGAAGACTTGGTTAATCTTTTTTTTTTTCAAAAGAGAAAGCACTGAAGAGGATAGAATAATATTTTTACATAATATTTATTACTGCGCCTAATATCAAGCTTAATGAAATTGTGTTTTTATTTAAGGGGGCAGAGCTAGTTAGAATTTTGAAAAAATCGATTTATTTTTTTGCATTTTCTAAAAGTAGAATATTTCGAAAGTATTCTCTGAAAATATCAGACAAAACGGACTATTATTTATAGAGATAAATAATTTTGAATGGAGCCGACTCTAAAGCCTCATATTATGTCAAATTTGACAGCAGATGTATCGGTTGACCCTTGCTCGACGGCAGCTAAAAATCACTGCTGATGCAGCTACTAAAGCATTGTATGGTCCTGGAATTGACGATTCAGTGTTCAAAATAAATTCAGTTCTACAATAAATTTTTTATCTGCATGCAAATCGTACTCAAAACTTTAAACGCGTATTTCTCGAAACCATGTTTTCGAAGTCGGTGATCACTGTAACTTGAGAACGGCTTTCACGATTAGTTTGAAATTTTTGTCACTTCTTCTATATATAATAATTGTCCTCCGGATGGACGAAGAATTTTTTTTTTGGACGATAATATTTTTTTTATAGCCTAAAATGTGAGTAAAATTTTGGTCGTATAAACACTTTTGAATTTCAACATCCGCCATTTTTCGACAACTCAAAATTTTTCGAATCCCTTCGTCCATCCGGAGCACTATGTCATTAACTAATGATGCCTTTTTGTTTTTTTGCTTTAAGATGATCCACTGACGACCTGCAGTGATCACCGCAAAACCATTTTTTTTTTTTGGACCCCTCGCAAATTTGCTGTATCCCACATATTTCTCCATATTTACTCTTGAATAATTTATAATATTTTCTTCAAATACATATCTTCCATGTGGAAAAACATTTGTCATTAATTATTAAGGTGCGGCCAAAGAAAATCCTAAATAAAGAGCTTTTTTGGACGTTCCAACTAGGTCTGCCCCCTTAAGTAACCAGAAGACCAAAGTTCTAAACTTTGACGCAGTTTAAACCTGAACAGAAATAGAAATTTGATCGTACCTTTATGTGTATTACCAGAGACTATAAAGAATATAAGCACTCGAATACACCGAAAAGCCGGTCTCCTTTGAGACATTTGCTGGATTTACTGGTTTATGGTTCAAAATTTTGTTTGTCCACCATTATATATACGTGTAGATACAAAGTATACATATTTATATAATGGTAGACAAACAATCTTTTAAACCATAAACCAATAAATCCATCAAATGTCTCAAGGGAGACCCGCTTTTCGTTGGACGGCAGTGTTCGTCTAGGTATTATTTAGTCTATGGTATTACTTATTTACTTATCTAAACACATTTTTAAAAGTCATTTCTTGGTTTATTTTATGACGTAAAATCTTGGCCTCTAAATGACCTTTATATTTTTTCCAAACGAATTTAAACACCAGTTTAAAAAAAATTATCTTGAAAAATATTTTGTTTGAGATCCATGTCAGAAAGATGAAACGGGCTGATAACTATTGATTAGTGATTAAAAATATATTTTATTGCCTTTCGTTACAACTCTGCTGATCAATATCCAAAAATAGACCTAAGAATTTTAACAATAAAAGAAAAATCTCTCGTTTACTTACCTGGAGATACAAGCGATATAACCCCGAAAAGTCCCAGAATATATATGACTTTTGCACACATATTTTATGTTTTCCAAAAAAGTAATATGTATATAGATTTAATATTTAAACGACACAAATAGTTGGTACATTTCACACCTTGAAATCTATCGGTCTTATCTATCAGTGATAAGACTATATGAGATCATTATTGTGCCATTTGTTGACACTTGAATGACGATGTACTGTAGGAATGGATGGGTCATAGGTATTTCATACTTTTAAATTTATTTTTGATTTAAATACTGACACATACTACCGTCCTGTTACAAGGGCACAAGTCCTAGGTATCTACGAATATATCTACAAATATTTATAGCAGTTCTTTTTTACTTCCATTGTTATCGCGAAAAAATTGCCGCTCGATATTTTTTCAGATTTCCACGTTTTGGAATCCCTAGACCAGAAAAAATGTAATTTCCCATTTCCGTCCGTCTGTCTATGAGTCTGTCTATTGGCGCAAAATCTTAAAAACCTCTTGACCAGTACACAGCTAAGGCGTTTTACCCTTAATACACTGCGCACCAAAATTAACGCATAATTCTCTAAAGGTCAATTTGTACTCGGAGATGGGCGGTGGGTACCTACCCAACGGGTAGGTTAAAACAAGTTGGGGCATATGCCGACAGGGTCGGGTATATAACGATGGGAGCTATAATATATCCATTGAAGAGTATTGGATATATACCTGGTTGTACCCAGTATATACCTGATTTATTCCGGATATTTATTATTAGTATCCATTATTTATTATTACTATTCCTTTACGAAACAGTGCAGCTATTAGAGCGACAAGTCAAAAATTTAAAAAAAATTAAGTAATTTTGTCAAAAATTATATATTTATGCAGTTATGCCTAAGGATTTTTTAGAATTAAAATTTTTATTTTTGTTAATTTGTCATTTTTTTCTATTTATTAAATATTTTCACTCCTTATGGATATTTAAAGTTAAATCTTTGTACATAATTTTTAGTTTTTAATCGACCGAATCGAGTTGAAATTATTGTTAAAAGGGTGTGATTTAAACGGGCAGCGAAATTTTACAATTTTGACACATCGTAATATACGATTGGCCGGCGAAATGATGGATTGGGCGGTGCAGCTTGATCAGGTAATAAAACAAAAATTGGTCTGCGTTTTAGATTTGAACAAGCAGCTTCAAAATGTTTTAAGTAGTAAAAAAAAAATAAGTTGCAACTAAATAAATATTTGGTCTGTGCGAAATAAATTACATTTTATTTATTTTTTGCCTGCTCCAAAATCAAGTTGACTGCTGAAAAAATATTGTAACATTACAAATTGATGGGTAATCTAATACTGTTCTGACTGCTCTAAAATTAACTTAGCGTGTAATAAGGGGTAGTTAATTACGTAAAAAATAAAGCATTTAATTAGAAAACTCCAAATATTGATTAATGTAAAAGCACATACATTTCATGGTATTATTAGTAAGGCTGCCCACCATGAGCGCCCACAGGAATTTTAAAGTTGTATATCTCTGTTGCTACATACGGGACCCATACCAAATTCAGGTGAGCCTACTAGGAATGTTGTGGTAAAGAAAAAAAGTTAAATTTTTGCTTGCCCCCCACCCCCTGAGAAAAAAATGAACACGTTTAGGTATTTTATTCATTAATTTTTCTAAACAAATTTTACATCATTTCGACGACAATTTTTAAATTTTAAGAGAAAAAAATGTGTTAGTAGAAAGTTATAGTCATTTGATTTTTTTATTTTATAAATTACGTTTTAAGTTTAAAAAAATTCAAATGACTTTAAGTTTCAACTAACACATTTTTTCTCTTAAAATTTAAAAATTTTCGACGAAATGGTGTAAAATTTATTTAGAAAAAGTAATAAATAAAATACCTAAACGTGTTCATTTTTTTCTTAGGGGGGGGGGGGGGGGCAAGCAAAAATGTAACTTTTTTTCGCAAATTACAAAATATTTTTTTTCTTTACCAAAACATTCCTAGTAGGCTCACCTGAATTTGGTATGGGTCCCGTATGTAGCAACAGAGATATACAACTTTAAAATTCCTGTGGGCGCCCATGCTGCCCACCGACCGAACTAACGAATCTCGCCGGTATCTTCAAACCCTTGCCAACTAAAAATATTAAATACAGGTCAATTTGACTTTCTGGCTTCTAAAGTAAATATTTTGCAGAAAACGAAACGCTGCTTAAAAACTGCTGAACGATATTTAAATACCGAGCACATTTTATTCACAGCCTAATTTATTTTGTCACCAGCCGACTAATAATTTCACCGCCCAATTAATAATTTTACTGCTCGAATAGATTTCGGACTGCCCAACGGGATAGTTATTTGTTACTTAAAGTTTTATTATGCCGACCACATGAACTATATTTTGCCCATCATTGTTTCACAGGCAGTTTATTTAAAGTATTGACAGAAAATTATTATACCGCCCGAGTAATTTTTTTGCCGGTTGGGCTTACCTACCTACTTATTTAAATCGCAGCAGAAATAATTACTTGCCTTGTTAAAATACCTATAGCCCAGGGTCGATCCAGTCAAACCATGAACAAATTAGAGACAAGCTGAAACTTGGTATATAACTTTGTATAGGGGTCCTTAAAATACCACCAAACCCCACCGGTAATCCGCCGTGTCTGTCACCCCAAAACAACCCCCTGAAGGGGTGAAAATCGGATTTTTTTTAGTTTTTTGGCAATATCTTAAAAACAATAGTATTTACGAAAAAATATGAAGAGAGAAAAATTAAAAAGCATAAAATTTACTATAAAATCATGTTTATCTGATATATTTTGTTTTACCAGTGGCGGAGTTATCGTATTGTAAACTTTAGTATATTTTAATAAAATACACATTTCATACAAAAAACTAGAATATACTGATACATTGTACGTTTTTTATACTCACAGCAACAGAAACTATGATACATAATAGATGAGTTTTTTAGTCATCATCATCCTGTAAATCCTCAACTGCCCTATTGAAACAGGTAATACCATTGCACTGTCCACATGCTAAGGTACACTTTAGGCCCATTTTGCGGCAAGAGCATGCATTTTTGCAACCACCTGATGAGCAGTTGCAAAAAATTTGTTTAAGGATCCATTTTGGGGCTATATCTTGATCCATCTGGACTGGAGAGACATAAGAATTACTACAAATCCATCCCCACTCCTCAATTGGTAAGCTATTGTTCAACCATGCTTGAACCTTAAAGTTGATTGATATGTACATGTAAAGAAGATATTTATGCAGGGTTACTGGTCTTACCTGATGAAATGTCCTAAAAGCATAGTATTGAGCTGCATTTATGGTCGGTGGAAGTGAAGCCAGATTAAAATCTTTGTTTAAGCATTGTTTTGCTACATACTGCTGATATAAAATGTATCTGACGTTGTTTAAATCGGCACTGGTTTTATTTTAAACGTATACGGAAACAAAAAATGTCGAAATTATGATCCTTAATCTGTCCTTGGATATATTTGGATTATAAAATTCTTCAAGAAGATCAAACAACTTTTTCTTTTTCACAGTATTGACCAAGTTAATTTTTCCTCTATTGAACAGGCCAGATGTAGTATCACATCCAGAAATTGAGTGCATGGCAAGAATAACATTTTTCAAAGGTCCCAACTTATGCTGCAACTTTGAAATATTCGTAATTTTATTTGGTTTTGAAGTTTTTTGAATTTTGCTTAGAGTAGTGAATCAACAAAACCATTACATCAGTATCCTCACTAGTAGTAAAGGTTGATGCTCCCCGAGTCTCCGCATGCGCAGTAGGGTCGACCTTTAACGCCCAGGTGTGCTATTGTTATTTGGCCTTGATATGCGCAGGTGTTATTCCAAGGTCAAGGTCAAGAACTTGGCCTTGAACGCGAGCAGATGTTTCTTTGTTTGGTGATGACCAGGTGTACGATGCTTATTTCAAGGTTACATTTGCGGTGCATATTTTCAATGAATGCGAGCAGCTGTTTCTTTGCTTGGTGATGACCAGGTGTACGACGCTTATTTCAAGGTTACATTTGCTTGGCCTTGAACGCGAGCAGATGTTTCTTTGTTTGGTGATGACCAGGTGGACGACGCTTATTTCAAGGTTACATTTGTTTTGTATTTTTCGAGGTCGTCGGATGTATTCCTCCCACCATAAATAAATACTTGACCTTGGATTACTTCCTAATAAATATGGCTCATTTCGAAATTAGCTTTCATTGTCACTCATACATCGTATGCGTTAACTGTTGCTTTGGCATATAAAGTATTGTGTTTGTGGTGTGTTCTACAAGTGTTTATTCAAGGTACTTGACAGTAATTGTTTTTATTGTATTTTAAATCATGAGCATTTCAAAGCAGACCATAGCCGAAATTAATAATATGATAAACCAAGATATTCAATTTCTGGAACGTAGAAAATTCTCTACATTAACGGTGGGCAAAATTTATATGATAAAAAAAATTAATTCTTTGACTTCACGTTTTGGAAAAGCCATTATCGTCACATTGTTTGATCCAACACATCAAGCAACATTTGAAACATTTTTACCATCACGCGTAGCTGAAATTCTGACAGAGGATACTATTGAAATGATGAATAACTCCGGTGATCAGTACACCTTAACTTATTTGGGGCAAAGCTCACATGTATTCTCTGGAGGTAATACTAGAGCGTTGTTAAATTTTGGTTGTTTGTAATATATTGTTGATTAGGCTATTTTAATGTTGATTTAAAATGTAATAAAATAGTTCTTGTTAAGTATATATCGAAAAACACACACTCACACACAATCACATGTCCATTATTTTCTATTTAAGATGTGTGACTGCCCTACTGTCATTGAAAATCGAGATATGTACATTAATTGGTTATCATGTAAATTAAGAGAGCTGGCTGAAGAAATACTACACTTTGCAAATTATGGTAAATCCGATGTGGGTTTTAGTGAAAGTCAGTATAGGAAGTATATGAAAGACGACGTAAATTTCACGGCTGGAGCACATACGTGCGAGAAATACCTATATGGAACCATTGATCTGGACGAATTTTGCGCTGGAATGATAAATGAAGAATTGGGAAGCTACCTATTCGAAGTGCCTTATTTACCCGATGAATTAGCTAGAAAATATGGTTTGGCTCCCACAAATGATAACACCCTTGTTGATGGCCTTGGGAGTGAAGCAGTCAACACCGATGAAGTTGATGGGGAAGCGTGTGCTATTGTTAGCGATGAGTGTGTTCAAAAAGATGAAGAAAATTTCTAAACTTCTATTCATTGTATAATGTAATATGCGATGTTAAATAAATCATTATGTACCTAATTTATTGTTTTATTTTTGCTTTAACTAGTCTTAATATTTCTTATAAATTGGTAAACTTGCAAAATTACTTCAGTTTAAGTTCAAAATGGGTCGTGTTAACAACACAATTGATAAATTTGGTCGTCATGGGACCAATGTACAAGTTCAGTTATTACGTGGTCCACCTGGAGTTGGTTTCAAACTAACCCATGATGGACAATATGACATTGAAGGCAAATCTTTGTCCAATGTTGCAAATCCGATAAAAAGTCATGATGCGGCAACCAGTGAGTACGTCCTGAATGAACTTCATAAAATTCATACACAAATATTATCTAAAATTAATACGGAGGTATATTCACTTAATGAGAAGATCACCAGCCTTGGAGATATAAGCCACAGCTTTCTATGGGGCCTTGAGAAACGAATTAGCAATTTGGAAGGTCAAAAAAAAAAAAGCCAAGGCAAACCTAAAACGAAGTTAAGATAGGGGTGGGGATGCCAAGGTTATGTCGGTGTGTGAAGGTCGACTCTTGGGTATAAGAACTTCTCTCGAAAATTTTAAAATTCAGTTCAGTTGTATTATTTGGTCTTGAGTTTACTACAATATATTTTTTAAAATGCAGTCGAAAGAAGAACGTCCAACTGCAATGGTTTCGCCATTTTCCATTAATGGTCATCAGATGTGTGCCAATTGCGAACATTGGGAATTGCTAGTGGGACAAATGGGTTTCTGTGAATGGTGTCAAAATGAGCACAGAAAACAGCAAGAAGAACAATTATCATCATCGCATATCACCCAACCCACTCAAACCCCAATCACTTTAAGCGGGGGAGGAGATTTGTTAGAGCAGCAGCGACAGCAAAATTTCAACTCTTTTACAGAAGAAGAAGAAGTCAACGGAGATGGTTCATCATCGCCATCGTCGTCGTCATTACCGTCAGAGTGGTCACCAGGTAGAACGTCGCTACCGGATGCCCCATTCGACACTTCTGATGAAGAGTATATGCGTGAAATAAGTGGCGATAATGAAGATGAATATGATGCAGAACAAGGTTTTCGAGCTATATGTTTAAGGAGAAGCGAACTTATACAATTTGGATATAGCCCATAAATTTAATTTTATATATTTTTTAGTTTGTTTATGAAATAATAAAAATCTTCTTGTACTAAATATGTTTATTATTCACCATACATTTAAATTAACAAATCGCTCTTGATATATATTATTTCTGTGGTTCCGTTCTAAAAACCTTGCTAGCATTGCATCCATTTTTCCAATTCTCCTTTGAAAACGATATCTATCAAGTATTAGTTGCTGAAAATTACTTTGTCGGGCTTGTCTATATGCGAAACACCAAACAGACATACGGTGGATAATATTTCTTTCTTCGTCAAATCTTACTTGCTTCATGGTTTATTGTAAAATGAATTTTTATTAGTTATGTTATTTATATATAGGCCGAACATAAAGAGAGTGAATTAGTTTTACTTTAAAATGGGTCGTGTTAACAACACAATTGATAAATTTGGTCGACAGAAAACTCTTGTTTGTAACAACGTATCGCGAGGGTTGCCCGGAATCGGATTTAAACTTACTTCAGATGGACATTTTGATATAGAGGGAAAGATATTAAGGAATGTTGCCCAACCGATAAATGAGAATGATGCTGCTACCAAAGAATATGTCCTTATGGAAGTTCATCAACTTGGTTCGCAGATAAATACCATATTTAGTAATGTGCTAGTACCAGTTTTTCAAAAAATGTTTGAAGATGATGAGGACAAAATTACGTACCTTAAGGAAAAAATATATCAATTCATCAAATTCACCCACATGCTGCACGGCACACCACAACGAAGATAAAGGATCCAAAAAAACCAAAATGGAAACCAACCTAGATGAAGTTCTTTTGAAAACATAATTATACTGTTATATGTAATAAACTAACAATAAAACGCATAATTATGAAAAGCAATGTTTATTATTATTATTTATAATGCATACATACGTAACATAAAACCTATTTGATAATATTTATACAATATCTGATTTGTCTATCCAAGAATTAAATTGATTTGGAAAACCTAACCATTTTACAAACAATTGATCGTTTTGATTTTTCTTGCGTTTTCTAAGAATTTTCTCAACTAAATAAACACCAGGGCTAGCTGTCTTTTGCAGTTCTGCTTCGTAAAAACATCCTTTAATAGGTTGACCTTCTAATGATTGCAGCAAGTATGTAGGTGGATTTGTAATATTAACTTTTGCTATTTCAAACAGTTCCGTTGACCACGAAGGCGTATATCCTTTGTCAAATACACCTTTGTACTTGCTAATGCGAACAATGTCACCCAAATGGAATTTTTTTTTCTTCGGAACAATTTTCAAATAGTCATATGCTTTAATAGGGGTATCCTCTTTTACACTGTTAGGCTTCATTCCAATTGTGCGGTGTTTAGTGTTATTATAGGTCTTCGTTATAGCTGGTAATATTTGTAACCATCTGTATGAACCTCTAGCCGAGAATTGTTTATATAACTTATTTTTCAAAGTTCTTATAACACGCTCCACAATTGCCGCTTTTTTCGTGCTATATGTGGAATAATGGTTTATATTATATTTTTTCATGAGTGCTTGAAAGGTGCTATTATAAAATTCCTTTCCTTGATCACTCTGTAAATTGTTTGGTGCATATGATGCTTCTGCAATGATGCTTTTCATGGCATTCGTAACTTCAACACCGGTCTTATTCTTAACTGCTTTGGTGTACACGAATTTGGAGTAACAATTTATACATACAACAATGTAACGGTAACCATCATTGTCAGTAGCATATTGCTGCATTTCCGCCAAATCAATTTGCCACAAATCTCGATATCCTTTTATGACCGTACGTCTTCTAACAAAATTTTTTCTTGCTGTCCTATGTAATTCATTTACGACTTTAATTTTTTCTCGGCTAGGATCCATATTATAAGGTTCCACGTCTTATCAGACACTGAGGATGGCAACTACGTGCAAAACTTAATATATTATTCCTTCTTCTCGAAGCTCTTCCATAATTGACATAATCTCATTATCATGTCCGGTATGTCCAGCTACTTTTGACCCCCACAATAATCGTAATCTATCCACTAACTCCTTAGGTTTATTCCAATAAACATATTCAGATGATTTCGACGATAGGCGCTTTTTTGCTGGTAGTTGGATTTTGTTGTCGCCTTTTTTTCTTCCTACACCACCACCACCCAGTTTGGTTCCCATAATTAGCGGTTTTATGATTCGTAAATATTTTCTCCATCGGGTTTCCCTTAAACCACGTTTCTTGTCATAACCGTCGTAGGCCGCATCCGTCAATTTCAAAATGGTTTGGTATTTTCGAAGTACATCTAGACTAATTTCGTCTTCATTATCTAAGCATGCTGGATTTTTTAGAAAAATCAAATCGTAAAGCTCAGCCGTTCCATCGAATTCAGCAATGTTTGTTTTGTTCTTGTATAACACCATCTTTCCGTTTGTTAGAAAACGAACCACCAAGTTGCCAATATATTTTGTTGATTTATTGTCTTTTTTACCAAAGCGTACACCATACACGGTATCATAACGGGACGGTTCGAATTTTAATCCATTTAAATAATCTTGAATAGTTTTTGCGGCTGAACTGCTACCACTTGATGTGTGTGGTGATGTGTAAGATGATGTTATCGTTGATGGGGAAGGGGTTTCGAACAGTGACTCACGATTTCCACGTTTTGGTGTAGGAATTTGTGTTTTTTGCGAAATCGGTGTAGATGTTTCAAAATCCGCTTCTGTTGGATGTTCTTCAAACATTTTCGCCATTCCCACCGAGCTGCTGCTGCTACTCCGACTTTGTGGTTTAGTCGTAGTACTTGATTTTTTAGTTGCGTACTGTTGCTGCTGCTGCTTTACGGCTTTAGATATAGATTCTAGTGGTTTAGAAACTGGTTCATAAAACTTTTCCAAATCATGTTCATTCTGCACTTTAGCTGCTTTAATTTGTTTAAATTTTTTTCTAACCGCATTTGTAGTTTCCAGTAGCTTTCGTTTTAATTCGATTTCTTCATTCATGATGCTTTCAAAGCACCGTTCAACGATGAAATGATTATCCAAGTTATTATTATAGGAATATATAACTATCGAATCCCTTGCGGTATCTGCCCGAATTTACATCACTGTCCTTGTCAATAACTAAAAAACCATATTTATTATCCCAACATTTAGCACACATCTCTTGAAATTGTGTAAACGTCAGGTCGGGTGAAACGTGATCGGAAACTATATGTTTAATATTCATCTCATCTTGTTTAAACATAATAATGAAGTTGGCATTATCCCGGACGAGCTGCTTAGGAACACGAGAATACGTTTGCGCCAAGTAAAAGGCATCCACATTTTTGTGACGTCCCATGCTAAAATACGATCTTATAACGTCCTGTTTCTCACACATAACGTCATCAAAAATAAATATTGAATTAGGTTTAGCATCTGACGGTTCCACAATGTTATTTGCGTCGCTAAAAGCGTAGTAGCCAAGACCTTTGATTGGTGATAAAATTTTCTTTAAATATTCATATTTCGGTTGATAGAGCGACTTTGAGTAGATATAAACATTTTCGAAACGCAGTCCCGAGGGGTGAGTAAGCAGCGAAATCATAACATTTGTTTTTCCACAGTTTGAAGGTCCTATTAATAATCCACGAATAGATGACGGTAGCAAAGGACCATGTCTTTTAAATAATTTTTGTTCTAGTCCAGATCCGACCTTTACATCGAGATTATCGACGGGAAGTTTTTGTTTAAGATTGACGATACGCATCTTAACAAAATCTATATTTTATACTGAACTTTCACGTAAACTATCATTCAGATGTCGCTCGTCAGACGAAGTAGACGGTCTCGTTTATCAAGTAAGACTGGAAGCGGTATTGTTAATTCAGTAATTAATAGGCTACCGTTTGAGTTACACATTCCCGGCTATCAGTATTGCGGGCCCGGGACGAAAGTAGTAAAACGTGTGGCAAGAGGAGATCAAGGAATTAATTCTTTGGATGTCGCATGCAAAAAACACGATTTAGCCTATTTGCGTAATAGTGAAAATTTAAGTGCTCGCCACCAAGCAGATCAGGAACTCGAGCAAAGCGCGTGGAAAAGAGTAAAATCTAAAGACTCTAGCGCTGGTGAAAAAGCTGCAGCTTGGTTGGTAACCAACATTATGAAAGCGAAACAACGTTTTGGTATGGGTGTATCATCATCATCAAAATCGAGAAAAGCATCCACTAGAGGTAAACGTCGCTTCCAGCGCCGCCGCCGCCACACTAAAGGTAAAGGCGTTGGTAAACATAAGCGACTACACAAAGTAGCTTTTGGATCATCTATTAGACGACCCGTTCGATCAGAATTGTTAAAAGCTGGTGGGAAAAAACTTGTCGAGAAAAATATCATGAAAGCATCGAAAATAGCTGCAGTAGCTGCACGTAAATCCCTAAGAATAGCCGGTGGCAAACGAAAAATTCGCACGCCTAGAATCATTCCAATTCCGAAGACTGGGGGGATATTACCGTTAATACCAATATTTGCAGGACTATCGGCCTTAGGTTCATTAGCAGGTGGTGCAGCAGGCATCGTGCGTGCCGTAAAAGCAGTAAAAAAGTCGACTGCAGAAAAAATAGGTACCGGCTTACATCTAAGTTCAAGAGGAAATGGATTATACTTGAAACCATATCGCACAGGTTTGGGATTATATATAAACAACGGCAAAAATAAGAAATCAAAAAACTAATAGAATCCCTACCTCAAAGACCACTATCCAATATTGATATAGAAAAGTACGCCTTAAAAATGAAAATACCACACTTTCGAGGCGTATATATGAGAGATTCATTACCTGTACGCGGTCCCAAACGTTATGAGGCCGCCATTATAAATTTGGATAGTATGTCGGGTGTAGGGACTCATTGGGTAGCATATAGAAAAAGCAATTCTGATGTAACATACTACGATAGTTTCGGTGATTTACCCCCACCTATGGAATTGGTACGATATCTGCAGATGGGTTCCGAAGCGACGAAGAAAATTTACTATACATACGACCGTCAACAAGAATTCGGAACAGTCTGGTGTGGACATTTGTGTTTGAAGTTTCTTTTACAATCGTAAAAAGTATGTCTTTGACACCCCAAATGGAACGTGACAACTACACCAAAATGTTGCTATCACTTAAAGCATATCGTGAAGTCGGAGGATTACAAAAAATGACTGCCGAACAGTTAGAAAATACGCCCAAAGAAGTGTTGATCGCATTAGCTCCAAATGAAATAGCACTAGTTTGGGATAGGTTACCTAATCACCTAAAAAGTGACGTCGATATATTGAAATATCAATACTGTTTCGAACATTATAATAGCAATAATTCAGATTCGGACGAGGGCGATGGACCGATACCAAAAAAAATATTTTGTTGTTATTGCAAAATTAACGATGTGAATATAAAGGCAGAAAACAGTTTAAAAACGTCCAAAGGAATAAAGCAACGCTTCAGCTTAAATCCATTTAACTGTTGCAAACAGCAATAAAATAGCTACACAAATAGTTTCGTGGTCAGTCATGTCTTACACATTCACTCTAACAGGACATACAAGTGTCTTAAGTGCGGATTTTTACCCACCCATCGAGTTAAATACAACAGACAAATATGGAGTTGCACTGCTGGGATTTTACACATATAATTCGATTTTTAATATCGACGAAAGCAATAATTCATTCAGCCATTTGAAAACAGCGATACCAAAGTATGTAAGGATTCCACCAGGAGCTTACGAAATTAATGAAATAGCAAAAGCCATGTACACCGCTTTAAAAGAGTCATGCAATGAAGTTGGTACCGATTTATTTTCATTAACAGCCAATAATAATACGTTAAAATGTGAGCTAAAGTCAAAATATAGCATCGATTTTCGAGGTAGCAATAGTATCGGCAAAGTGCTCGGATTTGGCTCTGTGCTGCTGCAAGGTGGACAACGACACGAATCAAGTACCATCGTGGACATAATGAAAGTGCGCATCGTACGTGTGGATTGTAATATAATTTCCGGAGCATACCTGAATTCTTTGGAAAGTCATACGTTATTTGAATTTGATATTGACGTCGAACCCGGTTACAAAATCTGTAAAGAACCGCAAAATAATATTTATATGCCGATAATGCCGGATGGTCGTCAGTTTATCGACAACATTACTCTACGCATCTTGGACGATAGCGGTGATTTGATCGATTTTCGAGGTGAGAAAATAATAGTTAAACTAGAGTTGAAAAAAATCGTATAATGGGTTTTTGCTTTAACCGTCAACTGCATAAGCTGTCAACAATTCAAGATTCAGTTAAACGACATAAAAGTAAGCAGACAACACAGTCAAGGTTCATTCGCAAGTCAGACGGACGATCGAAAACACATCCGCACAGCAATCGCCAGCTCTCCGCGAAAGATTGCAAATTTCTACAATCGATCGGTTTGAAAGTGAGAAAAATTAGAAAATGATGGCCGCTAGCAGTGACAAAATCGAAGTTTTTACCGAACCCATTTTTGATAACTCCATTATTAGTTTTCAAGAACACACATATAAACCTTACGGTTCTCCAACATTCCGCAATTCCGATGAAATTCGTATACCTGTACACTTTCAAGATATCATTTTGGATATATCGGATAGTTACATTTACATCGAAGGAACATTTAAACCCAAAGATGTTAGTAAAAAATGTTATCTATCAAATAATGCCATCGCCTTTCTATTCGACGAATGTCGTTATGAAATGGGAGGGGAGCAAGTTGCCGTCGTTCGGAAACCCGGAATTACCACAACGATGAAAACTATGGTGTCATTGGGTGCCGCACAAAATAGAGCTCTCATGGCATGCGGATGGGGTCTAGACGAAGCAAATCAAGGGATACTAGATTCCACAAGTAACATGTTCTCCGGCAAGCTTCCTCTAAAATATCTCATGGGTTTCGCAGAGGATTATTCAAAGGGTATTTTTAACGTCAAGCAAGAGTTGATTTTAATTATCGCCCGCACTTTCAACAATTGCTATATCGGCGAAGTAGATGCAGACATTTCAATTGAAAAAATTGAATGGAAAATTCGTCACATTATTCCAGACGATCGACAGAAGTTAAAGATATTATCACGCATGAATAAAGGTGGCAGTAACGCAAACGTTCCAATGGCTTACCGTAAATGGGATCTTTACGAGCTACCTTCTTTGAGAGAAACATCGTCAGACGTTTGGGCCTTAAGAACTAGCACGAGTCTCGAAAAACCGAGAGCAAAAGATAGCACACAATTTACAACGGCCGATATAAGTGATATTAGGCTCTATCTGAACTCTGCCGTATTTCCGTACGAAAGATGGAATTTAGATTTTTCAAAGAAACTGTATGCCGCAGCCTATTATAATTATGAGAATTTTCAAGCTAGCTACTACCAGCGAGAACTGAGCGATCCTATGATGAGTTTTGCCGACTATCTGAAAAATCCGTTATTCGTAATCGATTGCAGTCACCAACCAGAAGCCGTGAGGACGTCCACAGTGGACGTGAAATTGGAGTTTGAAACACGCAAAAGTAAATTTCCTAAAGACATTAAAGTGTACGCGTTAGTTATTCACGATGCATTTTTTAGCTACAATATACTTAATGGTTCTGTTACTAACAAATCAATACATTAGTTTGAAGTTGTGTAATTCTCCAAATTATGTACTTTACATATTTAAAATAAACTTATAAACGACACATTTGAGTTTTATTTTTACTACATACGACATATTTGAGGCTTATTTTAATACTTCAAAGGTGGGGCTTTGGTAAATAAGGTTATGAGGTGAAGAATAGAGAGAAATTTAGGAGAGGGGTGGGGAAAGAATGTATATAAGACGTGATTTAGAAAATGAGATTCACTCGAAGCCAAGATGTCATCAAGCTCGGATAATGGTTATTCCAGTGATGACGATCAGGCAATCGCACATAATGCGCAACATAGGGGTGTACGCAATACGCGTAGGTTTAGACCTAGGTATTGCATCTGGCACTGCTATGTAAAAGTTGGACCCCACCTCATCTATTGTATGCACTGCTACACAGGATTTAGGGGTCAGATAGGTGCTAGATTCATATCGTGCCATTTCACAGTGGGGGCACGATGTGAGCGTATGCAGAACTACTCGAGGTGTCGTCGGTGTCGGGAGAGACTGTTTACAGTCACTCACCGGAACTCATGCCTTATTTGCAATAGGACTTAAATTCCTATTACAAATAAGGACCCTCAAATAACAACCCTGCCTGCCCCCTGACAAAATCAGTCCTTTTCAGGACTACAGAATATTTGATCGTAGTTTGTAGTTAAACACTATGTTTCCTAAGGAAGATATTTCTCGAAGGAAAAATTGTGTTACTTTGGGTGAGAGATGCATTATGTGTTTAAATCATACATAGATAGCGAGAGAAAGAGCATTTGCAAGATTTAGCTTGTAGTTTTTATGTATGATAAGAACGCATATGCCTCTAGTTATTCAAAGTGACATAACTTTCTATCAAGAAACATATTTTAAAAAATAAATTCACTCTGGGTTGATACGCTCAAAAAGATACATCAGAATTTTTGTCGTTTCACATAGAACGTTAGCAAACCTGCTCTTAAGTATGACAAAAACAGACGTATCCTTTCAGTGTAACAAAATATTTCGAACAAGAAATCTATTCTATAGGAAATATTTTGTTACTCTGAAAGGATATGTTAGAACCGTTTAGCCCCACTCTCACCCCCCACCATCCTAAATGCTTTTAAAAGCGGGAGCAGCCATCACAATTTTCATTTCTCAACCAGCCATGAAGTGGGACAGGCTGATGTTAAGGACGACAAGGGAGTCCAAAATAAGT